>CM054135.1:54746823-54756350 GCA_028751875.1 Rapana venosa
GACGTTTCTGATACACTGTCAGGTTGGACAGATGGAGAGCTGCAGCCAAATATGGAGTGCGAAGCGCAATCAAGTTCTAATGAAGTGTTGGACAGTAAATTGTCAGGTCTGACTTTAGGGTTGGATTCAGCACCAGCTGTAGCCTGTGAGTCGTTGGATGTTAGCGGTAAGGTGCCACACCCTGAGGCTGCCAGTTCAGAAGGAGTGGGAGAACAGGACGTCGGATTGTTTTCTTTGCTGTCAAATGGGTAATTGCACGTTTTTTAAGATTTTGTCTTGCATGTGTGAATAGAAAGTTATGAGGGTAACATTATTTTTATAATTTATTTAAAGACTTCAACTCTTAGTACCTAGGAAATGGAAAGTAAGTTGGATCTATTTGCCTAGATTTTCTCACTGAAAACAGGTACATATTTTTAAACAAAATTCTGGCTACTTTGCTGCTGGATAGACACACTTAACAGTAAATATTTTCTGAAAGATGAATGAAAAAGGGGGGGGTGAAAAAAAAAAAAAAAATGATGGGGTTCTGCATAGAATTTCCCGAATGTGAGGATGCTATTTATACTGATAGGCCCCCGGCATCCCCTCGGGGGAATGCATGTTTATGTGTGCAGGCTCACTTTCTTTGTGTACATAGGCACACTTATGTTAGCGCCATTGTGCATGTAATGTTTTGTAAACTCTGCATGTGTAAAGTTTTGAAATGTGTAATCTCTTGGTGTCTTGATTTGTGGTATGTAACTTGTAGGTAAGGAATGTTAGATTATGTAAGAATTCAATAGCAATGAGCCACCAGCAGTGGTAGAATCATGGTGACTTAAAAGTAGGCTATATATGATGGTAGTGGGGTCTGTGAATTGATTGCTGTGCAACAGACAAGTTTTGATGTTGCTAGAGGGGGCAGGGGTGGAATATGTCCAGAATGTTGGGATGTCATGTATATTGTGAGTTTGTGTGTGTGAGAGAGAGAACATGGGAAAAGTGATATTGAACAGTGCTGACAGACCTTGTTGAAACTCAGCAGTTTACTTGCCTTCATTTCTTACTAAAAAACACCTTGGCATGAAATACTTCTGTTTCACACATTAGCCTGTACTGTCATCTGGAACACAGTAGATAATCAAAGTTTTGTAAATGCTATTATTATGCTTTTTTTTTAAAATAGCAAAAATACATAAACATTATAGAATGGAAAAAATAAAAACAGAAGTCATGTGTGCACACACACAGATATACATACACAAAAAGAGACTATAGACACATACATACCTATGCATAGAGAGTTAGAAAGAAGATGGACACACAAGCAGATTTACAAAGAATTAGACATAAATGTCACCATGTCCTGATGAAGATATTGATAAAAAGAACAATATATAATCAAAACTATACTTCCTTGATAAAAGTGGGTTTTTTTTAGGATTTTATTTTTTGGTTTTGAATACTTGAACAGTTTGATCCTGAGGAAGAACTGGTGTATCGGCAGCAGGCTTTGGAGTGTTTGCATGCCCATCAACAGCTGCTACAACTGTTGCTACAACTGCATCTGGATCACCTGACAGGTATTGTAGCTCCTGACAATTTTGTCCTTTTCTCACGACAATAGCTGTGTTTGTATCATGATGTAGGCCCTGCATATCACGTGGTCTGTGGGGGACATTGTTACAGTAATGATGAGACTGTAAAAGTGCCTAGTAGGTAAATGCATGTATTTAGAGAAAACAAAACAAATGTGGTTTTAAATCAAACATTTTGAGGGTAGCTGGGAATATTTTTCAGCAATTTTTCTGATGGAAAGAAAGGAAGAAAATAAAAAGTATTCAGTATAAATGCCCTTCCTTCTCTGCTGTTCTAGAAAACTGAAGTGAACCAGATTCATTATGTATCATTTCCTACCTGTTGTAAATGAATATTTGATATTTACGAAAACAGCTTCAGAATTCCATGCCTCAGCTTGGTTATTCAGTAATGCAATTTATCTTTCTTTAACTTTTTGTTTTTTTTGGCATTTGTATTCCAGAAGCATCCAGTGCAAAAGAAGTACTGAGGTCCAAGATGCTAGCCGAGTTTGTTTTGTCATCATTTTCTGCATTTTCCGACGAGATCAACATGCTCACCAAAGGTAAATAACATATCCAAGAATTAAAAAAAAGATTTAATGCACTTGTAAAATGGACCTGAGGATCAGTGTTCTACATGGGGAAATTGTATGGAGATTGATTTTAAAATAAAGTACTGACAAAAAAACAATAAAGTACTGACTCAAGACAAACAACAAAAAACTAAACAGAAACATGTTCTGATATCTAAAGATAAGTCCCAGTTATTACAAAATGGGACAGTTCAACTGACATGGTCCAGGCTGAAAGCTTTGTTATCAATGTAAATTAATAGCTGAGGCTTATATTAAGATGTTTTTATGTTGTAAAATGTTATGTTGAGATTGTCTTCAGCCATGACAAGCTCTCACCATAACCTGCACTCTCCTTTAACCGTTACCATACGCCAAAGGTGCAAAATCATCCACATTTCATGATTTTACTATGTAACAAGAAATTTCAGCTACTTATGGCTTGGGAGTGTAGTTCTGGGATATCAGGATAAAAAATTAGAATGTTCTAAATGTTATTTTTCATCATGGTTTACAAGCTTGAAATGGTGGGCACAATTACAAATTTGTGTCAGCCAAGTCATTGTTTTTCATTTTCAGTCCAATTTCCAGACAGACCAGCTGTAATACAGCCTCACCACAAAGAAATGGGGCATCTTTACCTGTGGTTACCTGCTTCTTTTCAAGGTGAGCTGGATTTATTTTCATGGATTTGTCTAACCATATTCTGTCTACAGATGCCACACCATCATTCAAAATTTATCTTTCTGGATTTGCAAAGAAAAGGTAATCTGTAAAGCATCATGTGTTGTTCCTGACAGAATAAACATGATCTGACAAAATAACCGAAACAGATTAAACAAAACATGAGTGTTATTTTTGTTTTTATGAGCTAATCATGAACTTGGGCAAAGGCTCAACTCTTGTGTATTCATAACTGGAGCAGACAGGAGCACTCAGACAGCAGGCTGTGTTCACAATGGGAGCACGATGGTTCTTTTCCACCATATACTGACACCATGTCTTGATGGAAAGGCTGTGAAAGTTGGTAGGGATTTCCAATAATCTTCCAGGACTATTTTCAGATGCTGGCATCACTTCCATTACTCATTTTGAGGTAAAACTAACAAAGAATTAAAACTTAAAAAAAAAAAAGTTTGACAAAGAAATAGGTCAAGAATTTCTGGCCAGATTTGCTTACAATCTGCTTTATAGTTACATATTGCCAAAATAAGAACCATCATTGATTTGTGTTTAGATTTGCGCTTTGAAGACAAGCTACAGTACACATCAAAGACCAGTTTGAACTCGTACATGAACATGCTGCTGCGGCTGCAGGCCCTTCAGTGTCAGCACTCTTTGATGAACATCCTCATCAACGATGTTTTGCCATGGCTTCAAAAGCAGGATTGTCACCATGAGTAAGTTCATCACTTCTGTGTTTTTAAGCTTGCTATGCTATATATATAAATAATGTTAACAGCTTTTGTTTTATATATTTTCTTCTGTACATAGTAGATATCAAATTGTGTATCATATGCCATCTCTTCTGTTCGTATAGGAAATGCTGTGAGTTGAAGTATCAACCTACAGTTGTTTCATCTGTTAACCCTTCCCGTATGTTGCCTAAAATGTTGTGCTAGGTACCTTGTGGGTGTACAGCAACTCATGGTTATAGGGAAGTCACAACATGCTACAGAGCTTAGTGGGTGTACAAACACCATGATGTCAGTAAAGGAGCCAAACCTTTTGCCATACATAGGGTGCAGAAGCATCACAAACCTCAGGTATGCGGATGACACAGCACTCATGGCCAATGATACCACATGCATGAGATGAATTTTCTACAGTCGATGCAGTGGGCCTTAAGAGGACTAGGCGTGAAATTTTGATGAAAAATCAAGCTACAGCCTAGCAACTAAAAATTATTTGATGGCTGCTGTCAGAGAGTCAGAAACACACACATAATTGTTTTTATCTAGTGATCTTTGTAACACTGATTGGTGGCGACTGACCTATGAACTCTGCCAAACTGATAAGAGGGCAGACATCTCTGACAGCTGGCAAGCTCAGCGAATAAATCACAGCTTATGAAAACTAAGATTGATCCAAGAGAGAAAAGATGGATTAAGACTGATCAGGTGAGAATCATCCAATTGAGAGCAGCATTGCATCATAGCAGCCTGAGAATCAACACACACATATACCCCCTAAAATGTTCTCAAAGGATTTAGACTGATCTCCTTGAGATGGCAAAAAAGGCGTAATTTTGCCAAAAGATTCTCATGCCTTGCTGTATATTTTTGGGAGGGGCACTGCCTAGTGGTTAGTGTGTTGCCTCATGATTTGACAGTCATGGATTGAGCCACCACCAAGATTTAGTTCGCCCCCCTGGAGTTAACATGAGTACCGACTGCACTCCTCTAAAAGTCGTTTGGATGCGACTATAAACTGAGGCTGTGTGTTCAAACACAAAAAGAACGACTTGCACACACGTTAAAACATGTTCAGCGTATTTGGAAGAGTAGGCCATTCTTGCCAGTAAGAACCGATTTTAAAAAAAGAAAAAAGTATGCACATTGGTGTCATGCTCATGATATCATCCCCAAAGTTGGAAAGCAGCTTCCTTCCTTCCTTCATTAATAGAGGGCAAAAACTGTTGCAAATGCAAAAATCAGAGCTCTAGCCAAGGAACAAAAAATTTGCATGTTTGAAATCCTCCTCACAGTCTGACATATGCTTCCTTTGTTGCAGGGATTTTGGTGTTGTCCTCAGAGGACTGTTTGCCTTGTTGACCTCAAATGGGAGTCAGCTGCCCGTTTTGATACAAGACGTCACACAATAGTTTATTGGCAGTTTTACTTGCATTTTATGTAAAATTGTCTTCAAATGTATGCTCATGGGTGAATAAAATTATTTCTGGATTAAAAGTTGTAGACTTTGTGCATTGATATACACGTGGGCCTGCATTCCAGCTTAAATAAACCATTAAATACTATAAATTAATACTCCTATGTGCTCAAGGTCTTATCTAAGACATGACATGTAATTCAGGCTCGGGTGTGACCTGAAAGTGCTGTTTAAATTTTTTTCATATATATCTTATGGCTTACTTTGTCTTGTAGAGTGAGCAGATATGTTACTTGCATACAATGACAGTACCTGTTACTTGCATACTATCACCTTACCTTGAACTGAATATGCAAGTTTTAAAAAAACCTACTGTGCTGTTCTTTGTGCTAGGACTCGAAACCAGGGATGGCATAGTCGTGTCACCGTCCCCGATCCCTCAGATTCCGAATCCTTTGGGGTGCCTTCGAAGCTTTGTCAACCACCTTTCTCCAGTCCTCTCGTCTTTCAGCCGCCCTCAGGGTGTCTCTCAGCTCCATGTCTGTCCACTCTCGAATGTTGTCCTCCCATCTCTTCCTTTGTCTGCCTCTTCTTCCTCCCCTCATTGTGCCTTGTAGGATTCTTTTAGCAAGACCAGAGGAGCATGTGACATGACCAAACCACTTCAGTTTTTGTTGTCTGACGAGTGTTTGAAGGTCAGTATAGGGCCTGATTTCATTGCGACGCGTCTCTCGACTTCATTCATGATGTGGTCTTTGTACGAGATGCCTAAGTCTTCGGAAGCACCTTATTTCTACAGCTCTTATTCTTCTAAGTCTGCTGTGAGGGTCCATGATTCACATGCATATAAGATTGACATAACCAGAGCGTGCATCAGTCTGATTTTGGAACTGATGGCGATTTTTCTGTTGCTCCAGATGGGTTTGAGCTTGGTCATTGTGGCTGTGGTCTGGGCAAGTCTTGACAGTATTTCTGGTTTTGATCCCTTGTCTGTCACGATAGATCCCAGATATTTGAATCTGTGAACATTTCAAGTTTCTGGTCTTTGATTTTGATTTCTGATGTGAAGTTGCTGTTTGTCATCACTTTTGTTTTTCCCCTGCTGATTTCCATACCAAATTTTGATGATTTTTTTTCTATGCGGTTTACCAAGTCTGTTCTTGCTCGTGACCAGCTAATCCGTCAATATCATCAGCAAAGCACAAGTTTGTGATTGTTCGCCCTCCAATACTCGCTGTTCCTTCATGTTCTTCTTCCATGATTCTCTCAAGAAATAGATTGAAGAGAGTAGGGGAGAGCAGGCAGCCCTGGCGCACACCGACCGTCGTCCGAAACCAATCACCTATGTTGTGAAACACTGCACTTGTTACATTCTCATAGATGCTCTGTACGACTTTGATTAGGTTGGCATTGATGTTGTAGAGGTTCATAGTTGCCCACAGTGCAGCGTGCCAAACTCTTGTCGAATGCTTTCTTAAAATCAATAAAGATACGGTAGAGGTCCTGTTGATGCTGGAGATATTTTCCCAATACGAGTCTTATGTTGAAGGTCTGCTCTGTTGTACTGCGTCCAGGTCTGGGAAACCAGCTTGGGTTTTTCTGCGATTGATTCTTTCAGCCTGTGGGTTTGATCCTGTTCAGAAAGATCTTCAACATCACTTTTCCCGGCTGACTGATGAGGCTAATGGTGGGGGTAGTTCGGCATTGTTGGAGGTTGCCTTTTTAGGAATGTTATCATAAGGGGTTGTGTCCACGCTTTTGGCCATACTCCAGTCTGCCAGTATTTGTTGCAGATTCGATGGAGTGCATCTATACATAGATCACCTCCTGCTTGCACCATTTCAGCTGGGACATTATCAACACCTGCAGATTTTCCCGGTTTTAGAGATGAGACTGCTTTCACAACTTCCTCTCTCAGTAAACTACATGAGGCTGTTTCAGATGACAGTGGGACATTCAGCACTTCAGAATCTCCAGTTGCTCTATGCGATAATATTCTGTCCATTATGTCTTCCTCTTCTGTCAAGCACTTTCCCGTTTTATCTTGTATGGTGGAGGTTCTTGATTTTGTTGCAGTTAGGTCTTTTTACAAGTTGATAGGCCTTCGTACTGTCATTTCTTTCCATGCTGGTTTCTATCTCCTCACATTTCTCCTCTATCCATAGCATCTTTCATTCCTTTCTTCACCTTTTTGGTTGCTTCTTTATACTTTCTTGCCCCTTCTGCACTCTGCTTCTGACTCAGAAGCAGTCAGAGATGGCATAGGTGTAAGACCAAATTTTGGAGGACACCCTCTTATAACCTTTCAGATGGATGCTATAGCTGAGTGGTTAAGACTGACTTCAATCCCATGGGTCCATGAAATTGTGGGTTTGAATCTCGGTGAATTTGTGGTGAAGATTTGTATGATTCCCCATGTCAACTTCGAGTGCAGACCTGCCTGTCCCTTTGTGTAAATACACATGCAGAAGATCAGATATGCATGTTTAAGATCCTGTAATTCATGTCAGCGTCTGGTGGGTTACGGAAACCCAAACATACCCAGCATACACCCTGAAGTTGGAATGCAGCTGCCCGCATGATGGGCAAAAACTATTGCATACACAAAATCTCACCATTGGTGACCCCGGAACAAAAACAAACAAAAGATAACAGCCTTTCATAAATCCAGACGTTCTTCCCTCTTTGGAAAAAACATAAACAGAAACTTTAATGAATGGAAAAAAACAAGATGGCAGACAGTTCAACCTGCACTTTCATAAATGATTTAAGGCCCAGCTTATAACTCAACAACAATTTTTAAAAAAGTGATTCTACTGTTGAATACATAAAACCAGACAAGGTTCAAAATAGTGCATTGCAATTCTTCCCTAATCTTGTACGTTTCAAAATAGAGTTAGCTTTTGTGGACGTTTCACAGACTGAGAAGACACTGGAAGTTACTTTTATCATTACAATCATTCATACATGTGGCACAGCCCCATCAAACTAAATGATGGCAGCATGCTTGCAGACATAGACAAAGAAGACATTAAAAAGACGATACATTGAACACCACTGTAAGAAATCTATAAAGCAAAGAACATTTCTTGGAGCAAAGAAAATTTTATTTTTGATGAAGTGAAAATCCCACGAAGATTGTGGATGGACAATTCTGATCACCACTGCTGCAATATGATTGCACTGCGACAGGAGTAGCACATCTCTTCCCCTTCTCAGCCTGAAATATCCATCATCTGGGATAAAACATGAAAATATTCAACATTAAATATTCATTATTGCCAACTACGTTCTAAAAGTTATGAATATGTGCTACAGATAGCATAGTTCTGTAAACTTTACCTCACAATAATAATGGTATGTATATTTCAAGGCTTTGTGTGGGGAGGAAGGACTTGCGCTTGATACTTACCCACATTGGTTTCGCCGACTTCAAACCACTGATAATCTGCACGAAAAATGTGTCATTCTATTTACCACAAGGCATTTAATTAATCAGTGGCATAGAAAAACTGCAGAAATATCCTCAAATGTTTTAAATAATTTTTCAAGGCCACTGATGATTTATTACCATTCAAAGAAAATTAAATTGAATATTTGGAAATGTTCAGTGATAAATGTCTAAGGAATCTCATGTCCTGTCCTGAATAAAATCAAGAGCTTCCTAAAACATGATTGTTTTGAAACAAAGCATCTTTGAATTGGTACCAAGCTTTTCCCCCTATGATCTAAATGGCATTTAACCTTTTCCGTACACTGTGGGTGTGAAGTCACCCACACCCCTAGATTTCACACTGTTAACTCCATAACTTTTAGTGCTGCTTCTCAGAAAATATACACAGATAAAACAAAAAGCTCAGAACATTGTGGGTGTTCCACCCACACATGCAAAGAACGCATTCTATGCACTGAACATCATGGATGTGTACAGCCAACCATGCTAATTTTAGAATGACGGCGTTGTCCTGTCAACATGCTCTATACTGCGTGGTTGCTAGGACACGCATCTTTGTAAAGAGAATCTATGTGCACCACCAAGTTGTGGTAGTATCATCCATGATTATACTTTTCTCAGAGAGAGAGTGATGTATTATTTCGGAGTTGAGAGAGAGAGAGAATGAGAGCATGCGAGCAATGTGGCATTCACTGCCTACATGGAACACGCCAGTGTACGTATGGAGGGCTTAAGGTGGACCAGGGTGTGGAAATGAGTAACAACAGTACCAATGGTTTTAAATCCTGTTTCTGTATATAGTTGCTCAGTTTTTGTGAGATTGTGAATGTTACAAGGTTACAGCCCTGATATGGCCTCTGTGGTCAGTGGATGAGGACACACTTGAGGCTGACCAGCTAATGAAATATGAAAACTTTTGAGATGTAAAAAATTGATCATGCACACACATATACCTCTAACTCATACACACCCAAGCACGGTACGTCGCAATGCCAAGTAAACATGAATGACTTGTCTTTCCTATCATTGTCTCTCTCCTGTTTTGTGTACAAACACATCCCGTGTGCAGTATGGTACCCCCCCCCCCCCCCCCCCCCCCTCTCTTTCTAT
>CM054135.1:54756850-54781850 GCA_028751875.1 Rapana venosa
ACAAGTAGACATGCAGAGAAATGCACATACGAACATGCAGTAACACATCTAGACAAAAATTTCATAGTAACATGTAGTTTTATCCCTGCCATTGTGTATGAAGGTGCAATGATTGAATGTCCACTGCTGATTATGTATTCCTCAGTTGGCAGCAGTATTAGATGTCGGGGTTTTTTTTACCTTTAAGAACAAAAAATAGTTGCGTTCAAATTATTGTTTGAGACTGTAATGTGGATTTTATGTAGAATTGTGTGTTTTATGGTTTTCATGAATTTACTTGGATATTACACATTGTTTTTCTTAAAGGAATTACAATGCTTCCATACCATTTGCATGACAGTGTTTTAAAAATGAGGGACAGGCTCTTGACACTAAAAGAATAATTCCTTAGCAGTTTTTTGTGTTTTCATTTATTTACTTTGCCTTATTTTTTGATCAACCAAATGTCCAAGTCATTTTCATGCAAGGTTGAGTTTAAGTCACGATTATCAACTTGATGTTAATAAAAATCACTAAGAAAGCAATAATGTAAAGATGCAGATTGATAGTTGTGGATGGAATTGCTGTTGCACATTTTTGAAGTCTTCATACATCAATGGTGCTGATGTTGGGCGAAAGTGTGTTGTGTGGTGTGTGATGTGTGTGTGTTTGTGTGTGTGTGTGATGTGTGTGTGCTTGTGTGTGCACATGCAAACTTATAAGCTGGCTTGGTTGTGTGTGCACATACACACGTGCGTGTCTTTTTACAGATGTGTGTGTATTTATACAGACATGTGTATGTACCTGTGTGAGTAAGGGTGTGAAGGTGCGCTTGCAAGCACAAATGCATGCTTTACTTTCTTTTATGTGAGTTTAGAATATACACCCCATGCAAAATGCAGGCTATCACCAGTGATTGCCATGTGCAGACTGACACTCCAGTGCCTAGAAATTGTTCATTTTTTGTTGCACTTTTTTCTTTTCTTTTTGTTTTGTTTTTTTGTTGTGTTTGCAATCTTTTTTTAATATTGCTTCCGCTTTGTCATCCATTTTTTGTTTTGCTCTTATCATCTGAAGTGGGTCCTTGTCCATGCAGATGAATGCTTAAGTTTCCAGTGAACTTCTTCCTACGCCCTCCCCTAAAAATACCCCCCCCCCCAAAATAAACCCCCCAAAACAGCACCTCCCCACCCACCCCCAGAAAAAAAAGTTCAGTGAGATGTTTCTGAACAAGTGGTCTGGACAAAAAAGACAATAAAATAAAAGAAAGATTAATAAATCTTCTTCATCTTCTTTGTTGAATGCTGAGACAGCAAGTCATGAGGCCCTGACAAATGCTGCCCTGCGCTGAAGGCCCTCCAGGGGTCCGAAGAGTTTGTCCCTCATCGGCAGGTCAGTAGGCCAGATATTGGCCCTTAGGTTTTGGAGTGTTGGACAGGTCTGGAGGAAGTGTTCCACTGTCATGGGAGAAGTGCCACAGGGGCACGCCTCAGAATCACCAATGTGGAACTTGGTAAACATGTGATGTCTGAGTCTGCAGTGTCCAGTCCTCATCCTCACAATCGTTACTTGGTCTTCTCTGGGGAGGAGGTAGTAGTCATCCTTACTGTTGAAATTAGGGTGATGTTGAAGCCATTTTCTCTTTTGCTTTTCCTTCACTATTGTCTTTGCCTCTTGATACGTCACCTCCTGCTTCTCTTGAGACATCTGACCTCCTATCTTTGACAGCAGGTCAGCTTCCTCATTGCCATAGATGCTGGAGTGTGAAGGAACCCAAGATTCATAAATAAAATCTGGAAAAAGAATTGTCAGCAACTAATTGATCAAGATAAAAACTGAAGGGATGTTTTTGGGTACAAATAGAAAAGCAGCCAACGATCTCTGTAAGGAACTGTATTGAGTGAATTTGTGAAGGTTTAGTGTGATTTTTTTTTTCCCCATAAAAATATGTTAGCCTTTAACTGGTATTGCACAAAGGTGTGTGTTTGTGTGGTAGTGTGAAGCACAAGGAGAATGACACAAAGCATGTGTGTTTCTGTATACAAGTCAGGCACAGCGTCATCACGAACAGGCCGTTGAGCTTTTGGATAAAGAGGGAAAGGATGGAACGGGCTTTTGACTTGTCTGCTGCTTGTTCAAAATTGTGGAGTGGGGGAGTGTGGTGAGATTCAGTGAATAAGTAAGTAGGAATGGTCAGGTACATGCTCTCTGAGTACCAACTTGTGCTTACCGCTTACAACTGAGACGCTCGAAAAAAAATAGTGCCCTGAAAACTTTCCTCTTTCTGTGTATTCATAAGGTGTGGATGGTTGGGTTGGAGGGTGGATGTGTGTGTGTGTGTGGATGTTTGTGTGTTTGTAAGTGGGTGTGTGGGTGGATGTGTGTGTGTTTTGTGTGTGTGTGTGTGCATGTGTACAAGTGTGTGTGGTTTGTTTTTGTATGTGTGTGAGTGAGTGTGTGTGTTAAAAGATGTGTGAATGAGTGAGTGTGCGTGCATGGTGTGTGTGTGTGTGCTTGTGTATGTGTGTTTTGTGTGTGCACACACAGGCACACATACTTGCATCTGTGTACGTGTGTGGTGGTGTTATATAGTTACTGAAACCCTTTTTCTTTCTCCGATTCCTCATCACCTCTTTCTCTTTCAGTGCTGCCAGGAAGCTGTGGGAGTAAAGATATTTCTGCACTCTATAAAATTAACCACTCTTTCTCTTGTTTTCCTCCCAGGCAAGAGGTAAGACTCTGCACTTCTGTAGCTGCTGGTGCTCCTAAGCTGTGTGGGTGGCAAATAATGCCTTTGAGTTCTGTAGCCGGTGTATGGGATGGTTCGGGTGTCTATGGTACGTCTGGCTTTTTTTCAGGATATGTTTGTTTGAACCAACGGTTCTTAGCGACTGAGTGCTCCCTTTTTTTTTTCTTGAAAGTGCAAGGCCTCTCTCTTTGTGTCTGTCTGTCTCTGTCCCTCTCTCTCTCTGTCTCTTGTCTGTCTCCCTCCCCCCCCCCCCTCTCTCTCGGTATTTTGTGCCAGTTTCAGTTGATTTTCAAAATTGTTCTTTTTTTGTTTTTGTTCTCTGTATATCAGGGTGTTGTGTTGGTATGACAACATTTCTGAAACAAATTGCCTGGGAAGTCACATTTTCACACAAGTCAACAGATTGTGGAGCAATATTAAGGACATTATGAAGTATTTTCATTCCTATATTGAAAATGTTCAAAGGTAGACAAACTAAAACAAGAACCTGATGGCAAAGCTGAGTTCATGCTCACAGTCAAATTGTTATCTTGTCTTTCACCAGTTTTTTTGTAATGATCTCTTTTTTAGACTGGATAGTCTGGATCTGTAACAAAGCTTTTTTTTTATTTTGTTTTTAATATGTAGCTTAAAACTGTATCAGCAGGAGACATATTATGTGTACACTTGAGAGACGTTATGCATTTCTGAAAGCAACTGAGTGCAGGGTCTCCTCTTCATGGTGGCATCATGGTGGATGGACCCCTTCAGATTTCTGATTTAGGCACTCTTGACAGAAGAAGGCTTGGTATGGTTTCATGTCAAGATAGTGTCTGAAAACCACATAGAAGTTGTAACTAGAGCCTAGGGTGGTCAGGGAGAGATTAAAAAAAAAAAAAAAAAAAAGCCATACTGGAAAATGTGATGTTGTAGAAGAAAAGTGCAATACTTCAGCAGAATAGTCAGCACCTAAGCTGGATTCAGCAGCCCAAAATTGTTCTTTGGGCATTTTTTGTCTTCCCAAAAAAGAAATTTTATGCTGTTGAATGTGGTGTTTTCTAGAGTGAATGGTTAATGTCACTTCTCATATGGATGGCCAGTATATATATACATGTGGATTTACTATAGTCTGCCAGGAAGGTTTCTGAGTTAATTAGAATGAGCTTCCTGATGTTAAATGTAAACGTGCACATTTAAAATAAAAAATTGTCAACAAATATCAGATTATATGTAGTTGAAGAAACTGTGTGTCTAGCTAGTAAGAATTTTGTGGGTTTTTTAATGTTTATATTTGCTTTTGTTTTTGTTTCTTTTCAATTGCCCAACAGTTACTTTTCTATAATTTAAAAAAGAGAGAAAAAAGTCGCTTTTGCTGTTTGAGTGATATCAAACTATTTCTCTTTTAAAGTTGCTTTTGTTTGTTTGTTGTGTTTAGTTGCTTTTTTTTGGGGGGGGGAGGGGGGGGGAATCATGGTCTTTTTCTTTATCAAATTTAGCTTTTTTCCTAGTCTTCAACGTAACCTGTTTTTAATTTTTCTAATGATTGTATTATTGAACATTTTTATGCCAGTAATTCTTAGTATGAACTCAAAGTTACATTGCCTGTTTGCATTTTTTAGACAACACATGTTCATTAAAAATATAAAATGCTTGTGCATGCTTGTGATGAGATTTTACTATGATGATATTTAGGTATGTAGAAATGTGACAACGTAAGCCCAGACCATGTTTATAAGCATAATGGACAATACAAGACACGTGCCTTACTTTCTTTTTACATTTGAGGTTGTTTGTGTATTCTCTTTTGGGTGAGTGTGGTGAAAGGGTTTTGTTGAACATGGTTTATACAGGATCTTTTTTTTTAAAGTTATTTTTAGATTGCGTGCGGTCCTGATATTGTCATGATCCGCTGTTGGAATTGTAAGCAAAGTGTAAAGATCCTTCACAATCAGAAAAGAGATGAACAAAGTTGCAGTGTTTATGATATGTTTGTCTGTAGCTTCATGAAAAGTACAGTATCAGTTATTTCTGAACATATACAGGCACTATCCAAGGCTCTGCTTTGTAGCTTGTACATGGACAGTGAGCAGGTAGTGAGAATGTGTGTGAGTGTGTGGGACAGTAGTAACTGAGAGCTATGAACAAACATGACAATGGTGGATGTAATCGTGTATGATTCTGGTTATTGAACTGTGAGTGAATCCCATCTCTCTTTGATGATTTGGAGGCATACTTATCTGTCAGAAATAGATAATGAAATCATATACCACACCTTTTGAGCTTGAAAATAAACTGGAAAATTGGTCACTTTTCTCCTAAGCAAGAAAGCATTTGAACTTTTTCTTATTTAGAATTTGCTCATCTCACTGACTTGGTTAACTCCTTATATTGCTTGGCTTCAGTTATATATATATATATATATATATATATATATATATATATATATATTGAACTGAAGCCATATATATATATATGTGTGTTCTTTCTGTCTCTAAGCTGACTGAAGAACTGAGGAATTGAATTGTGGTCTTTCTTACCAGCTTTGAGCTATTAAACCTATTAGGGGCTTAAGGCTGTTTCGAAAAATTCCAAAATTTAAAAAAAAGTAGATATTTGTGATTCGACAATTGAAAACAAACTGGATTTGTGATTCCAGAAATGAAAATAAATTAGATTTATAATTCCAGGATTGAAAATAGACAACATTTTCAATTCCAGAATTGAAGATAAACTTGATTTATGATTCCATAATTGAAAAAAAAAACCAAATGGATTTATGATTCCAGAATTGAAAATAAACTGGATTTATTATCTTACAATTTTTATCTTTCAAACAGAAGGGAGGGGGGGATTACTCTCCAGAGTCAGGAAAAATAAATAAGTTTTGGAGATGTATTCCTAGCTGGCAGAAGAGATATCGATCTTTGTATTCAACAAGTAACTGTGAAATCCTTGCAGAAGGAACTGTTTCAGATTGACAATAATCGTAAAAGCACAAAATAATGTGTGTTGTCATAAAGGAAATACGTAAAATATAAAAATAAAATAATTTTGGAAAACTTCTCCATTGATTGCATGAATGAGCAGGTCTCTAGATACTACCATATCCGCTAAACAGTAATGGCACAGTACTTTTTTTTTTTAAGGTAAGTGTCTGTGTATTTCTGTATGCTTTACTTCTGTATGTTCTTCCAGCTATGCACATGGTGTATACTTGTTTATGTACATAAATTATATTGTGTGGGTATGTGGTTTGTTCATGTATTGTTGACACTTTCGTTTGTCGACTTTGCTATTTCTGCTTAACCTTATTGCGTATCCTTTGTTGTTTTTATGTATTTATCTACATTTCTGCTTCGACTTATTGATTATCCTTTGTTGTATCTGTGTATTTAAGGAGCATAACTACATCAGTCTCCTGGTATTGAATGGTATGTTGTGGTATGGAAGTCTTCATAAAGGATATGGTTTTGTCAGCAACTGTTCCAGCCTAGCATCTTGTGATTGTTTCAATCTCCTCACTCACTGACTACAGCCATCAATTGAAGGTGAAGCTGATGAGGTGCATCCATCTTATCTTTGTCCTGACATCACAGGTGGCAAGTCTGAATCTTGGTGACAGCTGGTAGATAAAAGGTGGAATGTTAAAGATAATCCTGTAGTAGATTGAAACTTGGGTTTTTGTCATCTGCAAGTAGGTCAAGAGTGGTATGTTAGATTTTTCTGGTAGAATAAGGGTGGGTTTTTATAATCTCCACTCTCCCTAAAAGTCCTTCAGATGAGACTATAAACCGAGGTCCTGTGTGCAAACGCGCGCAGAACATCTTGCACACATGTTAAAACCTGTTCCGCTTTTTGGAAGAATAGGCCATTGTGTGCTGGTGGGAATGGATGACAAAATTTTACAAAACCGCATACACACAGGGACTGGATGTGAAAAAGCACATGAGTGCATATTCCATTATCCTCGAAATAAAAGAATAAATAGAAATAAAATAATAAAATAGAATATAAATCTTCTGGAAGATTAAGACTGGGATGTATTATCTTCCAAATTAACTTGCATGCAGACTCATCTCCGTTTATTTCTCTTCATACATTTATAACATACATCAAGCATACTCACTGAAACTCTTTAATACTTGTGGTATTGTTTGGAGGTTCGTTGCATATTATTGGGTTATTAAGAAAGTGTTCATAATAAAGATTTATAAATGTACATGTGGACAATGTCTCAAAACATTTTATTAGTGCTCAACTTGTTTTCTTCAGCAATAATATAATTATGATATCCTTTATCAGAGCAAATTGATACTGTTAATATAATTTTATGCTTACAATACATCCCAAACTGATAATGGGCATGAATGTGTGTCATCACTGAGAAAGATACTCTGTTAATGTGTGTAGCCCTTGTGGTTCGATACATTCTTTAGCATGTATGAGAGTTTTATCTACTCTTGATTATTTTATTTTTAATGCAAATCCAGTGATTGTCGGTTTTATCACAGACACATGACATGTCTCATACTTTTTATTCTGATAGGTGGTTTTCCTTCTTCTGGATCCAGGTCCAAATGTTAACGGACCTAAACAGAAAACCAGTCAGGACAAGGTGTGACAAGTGACAAGATTTCAGATAATGTAGTCAGTATTGAGATACGTACTCTGCTCTCTCTCTCTCAAAACGCTGCAGTGTTGTGCTAAATGTTTTGTTTTGTCAGAAAACAAATTGCCAAGACAAGTTTGTGACATTCTGATTTGAAAAGGGATTTGTTTTCGTAGAGTGAGCTTTTCCTGGTTTAAGTTTTATTTTGTTGCTTCATTATGTTTTGAAATAAATCTTTCCATACTTACTGCTCAGGTAACGTGGTATAGTTTGTATAGAAATATCACATCACCATACTATACAAACCACACCACGTTACCTGAGCAGTAAGTATGGTGATGTGATATTTCTTCACTGAAGTGACCAAATGAGTGTGGTGGCATATTTTGTAGGCCTACTGTTGTTTGTGTGCTTTTGTCCATGATTAATATCTTATGGGTACTTTTTTTTTCTCTCACATTTTGATGCCAGCAGCTTTAAGCAGTACATTGCAGAATTGATTTGTTGTAGCCAGTTCTTTCCCTCCCCCATCAGATTTTGCCTTCAAATTTGATTTGTATAATCTAAGAAGCAGGCATGTGACGTCATATGATTCACAAGTATATAGACGTGTGTGAATTGTACTGTTTTCAGAATATATTGTCGCCAGTTACAAAGTGTTTGTACATCAATTTTTATGAGTATGGAGTGGATTTATGTTGTCATCACATTTCATTGTCAGTGGGGATTGATTGATTCAGATGGGTGTTTATCAGGGAGTTGGATGAAACATCAAACCTGTGATCTGATGAAAACACTCAGGGTGCAGGTGTCCATGTCTGTTTAGGGGCCCTTTGAGGGGATTTTTTTCCCTGGAGTTCATGTTGATACTGACTCCACTCCCACAAAAGACCTTTGGTCAGGGTCTAAGGCCAAGACTATAAACCCAGGTCACATAAACCACTTATACACAGTTACAAATAAGCTGTGTGAACACATACAGATTCTCTCTCTCTCTCTCTCTCTCTGTTCTCTCTCTCTCACACACACACACACACACATGTTAAAGCCTCATCCAGCTTTTGTAGAAGAGTAGGCCCACTGTGGCTGGTGGGATGGATGATGTAACATACCCAGCATGCTCCCTGCTACCTGGAGAGAGTTGGACTCCACCAGGTACAACTTGCCCATAACACACTGCCTGAAAAAGTAACTGGGTGCAGTGTCCTAACTGAACAACTCCTTGAGGAGTGACAGGAGAATCCAGTGTTTCTGTGCATTGGATCATTGTTGTCATGACATGTCTTTACATTAGGAGCATCTGTCATCATGTTTTATCATCAAGTGGGAATAACACTCTTAATCTTGCGTCTGTGCATGTGTGTGTGCGTGTGCATGCACACACGTGTGTGCGTGTGTATGTGCTTTGGACTTTTTTTCTGGACATTTTGTGGGATTGATAAATGCACGTGTGGTAAGTTTGCAACGAATAATTATTTTGTTAGCATTGTCATCAGGCGTGCTATTATTTGGTAACATCATCTGATAGGGTATTTAATCATGTGTTTGTACATACATGTGCATTGGGTAACATTGTCATCAGATTCAGGAGTATGCATTTGTGCCTGGATATACATTGGACTTAATTTTTGTAACAAAATAGATGGGATTTATTTTCATGCATGTCCAGGTTCACATCACATTTAATATGATGTCCAAGTAGCAGTGTGGAGTGCTTGATAATCATCTGTGCATCTTGATATCCTCGACATTGTACAGCAATTTCAGTCAGTTTGCTAGTGATATTGTTTTTTAAATTACAGCACTGGCGTTTGATTGTACAGATGGGGACAAGTTTGGTGAACAAATATTCCTGACATCAGTTTCAATATCCACAGGAACAGGTGACATTTTTTTCTTTACTTATATTGAACAGATGAATAAATTATCCTTATGAAATCCTGCTCTGTTTTGACCCAAAACGATGGTAGCTGCCTATTCAAGATCATCTCAGGTGAAAGTCCTTTCCAGAACTTTATATCTATATATATATATATATATATATATATATAACATTCCATATTCAGGTTTGAATTTACAATGTTTCACAGTAATATATTTCAACTGTACATGCTGCAGTTGACTTTGCCAAAACCATGATCTTGAATAGGCCACTGCTGTCTAAGTTCTCTTCGCATGTATACAAAAACGTGTTATTGATTTTCATGTTCACCAACACAATGCCCTTAGTTTGGCATTTTGCCAACATAATAGGGAAAGAAATTGATACATAGATCAGGGAAGTTATTTGAATAGGAATTTATTAGGAACATTGACGAACACTATAAAAAGTGGTTAAGACTGTTCAACCCTATGGGACTATGAAGTCATGGGTTTGAATCTTGGTGGAGTGTGGTGAATTAAGGGTGGGGATTTTTATGACCTCCTAGGTCAACTTCAAGTGCAGACCTGCCAGTGCCTTAATTCCCTTCATGTTTACACACATGCATAAAACCAAATATGCATGTAGAAGATCTGTAAATCATGTTGGCGTTCAGTGGGTTACAGAAACCCAAACATACCCAGCATATATCCCCAACGTTGGAATACGGCTACCTACATGGTGGGCAAAAACAGTCCCATGCACAAAATCTCTCCACTTGTGAACCTCAGCTCTAGCTGAGGAACAAAACAAAAACAAACAAAAGATGTCACTCCAACATAAAAAAAGAGGTTGGTAAGTTAAAGACAACCTCGGAATAGGCCAAATATATTAGTATATTTATAATAAAGTTGATGCTTACTGTAAACTTGTCATTTGAAGATTTTGGCAATTTATTGCTTGGAAAGTTCCATGTATCAGTAAATGTCAGGTGAACTGTGAACTGAATGTGCTCGCCTGATGTTACTATTCATCAAAATCTTTTTGTTTTTGAAAAACAAACAGCACTTTCAAAATGTCACTGAAGCATTTATCTGTTGGAGAAGAAAAAGTAAGAGTGACTGGGGAAGCTCTGTTATAAATAATTCCATGTCTACATGAGAACTTATACAGTCCTAGACGTCATTGGTAGAGGAACAAACACATTACAGGCGTGACATAACACACTATTCACAAGAGCAGTCAGCTACAGGCCTACCTCTTTGCAAAATATACATTGCTGAAGAAAAAACTAGGAGCTCCATTTTGTAGTCGAACGTTTTCCCTAGGGAGATGTTATAGTATAAAGAGTATTCCACTCATCTGTCCATGCCAGCTGTGACATCTATTGACAAGTTTCATCAACAGTACACTCCCCCCTCCCCCCATTCCTTGGCCAGAACTCAAAAGGTTTACCAATGGTAAGATTTTGCATATATAACTGTTTTTACCTGGTCCACCATTAACTGCTTTTGAACTTCGGGGATGGTGTCAAAGTAAACACACCACCTGTATGCACGCATTTAAAAACAAAATTTGTTATCCGTTCCTAATGGCACAAAATGGCCTAGTCTTTCAAAAGCGAAATGGTTTAACTTGTTTATCTTATTTTTATTTATTTTATTCTTTTATATTGAGACTTGTGTGCATGATATTCTGCACGAGTTCACACACTGGGCCACAATTTATAGTCTCATCTGACTTTGTTGGGGAGGCTGTTATGTCAGTACTGACGTTTACCTCAAGGGTAAAATCCCCTGAAACAGGCACTGCCGTGGTGGTTTGATTCTGGGCCGTCAGATTACAAGTGCAAAGCTCTAACCACTATGCTATCCTGCCCCTCATAGCACACTTAACTCTGGATAGACATAGATGAAGCCTGGCACATTCGACAAAAATGCTTGTAAATGGGATCAAATCCACACTCTCAAGATAAATAAATGTTCATGGCAGTTGATTTTTTTTGTTCATGAGTTTTCTATGAAGAGAGGGAAGAGAAAACAACTCAACTGTCTCCATCGCCACTGTTCACAGTAGGTGCTCCACGCCATGCCACCAGGGTTGCCATCTTTTTTTTGTCTCTGCTGACTTCTATGATCTCCTGTAGCCCTCCCAGACCACTGGCTGCCTGATGTTGACAATGTAGGATATTGGTGGTCTGCCTCTTTTCCTTCTGCCCTAAACCTTACCTTGGAGAACTGTTGTCATCAGATTTATGTTTCTGTTTGCATGACCAACATGGTCTGTGTTTATCAATTTCATCTAATATTTATCTTTGCACTGAGAGTTCATCAAATGTACTCTCTGTCTGACCATTTGACTCTAAGCTTAAAGTTGCCTATAGAACCCCATTTCGGCTGTGTTTTACTTGGTCTCTTTCTCATGTTCATAGTGTCTTGGTTTCTTGACCCATACCGTTATACAGGTCAGATCAGTGTTTTGACCATTATAAATTTTGAGCCTAGGGATGCCTCAGTCTTTCCAAATGTTTCACTGAATCATCTTTTTGCTTGCCCATACTGACCGTAAGCCTTGATGTCTCGTAAACAGGAGCCATTATTCTCTTTTACAGAGCCTAAATATTTGAAATTTTGAATGTATTCCAGATCTGTTCAATTGATTTTGATACTGAGAAGAAGAGAGGAGGAGATACAGAATAAAGGAAAAACAGAAAACTGATCCAAGTTTTTCAGATTTTCTTTCGACAGACAACCAACAATTGTGAACTTGTTAGACAATAATGTATTTTAACCACAAAACAAAGCAAGGTTACATATACAGACAGACACATGCAAGTCTAATGAATTGGCAGCAAAAAGATGAGCATTCAGCATGTCATGCAAAGTCGCACTTCTCTCTGTACACACCGCCACAAATCCACAACTCATTTTGTTACCTGATGCTCATGGAACATGACATTTGAAACAGTGTTGTCAAACCTGTCTCATTCTGTCAGGGGGGATATGGACAATACTCATCAAAATAACAATTATACCACCATGGTATAATAACAAATAGACATGGTGTACTTTTATGACATGGTCTGTGATCTATCACATGGATTGTGATCCATAACTAATTCTATCACATACACAATATTCGGTAACTGATACTATCACTTTTGAATTGCCTATGAACAGGGAGGCAACAATACACATTTCAGAATTCTTGCAGTCAAAACTCAGAAAGCAACTGAGAATAAAAAATTTAGAGGAAAAAAAGTGCAGTCATTATCAGTAGCAAAAAATAAAGATGAAAAATCAGTCTGCCAAAAATACATTTCAACTGTTCATTTTTTTTTCTTCATGCCATCTCTTGTCACATTTGTCCTAGAAGTCAAACCCACTCTCTTCGGACTTGCCCTTACACTCGTGTTACATTAGGCAAAACAGCTGTTACCCAGTTGCTTGTAAACCACTGGAAACTTCCCCCAACATATAAACCATCAATACCCACACATAATTATGTACACATGGTTAGTAAGTCATTCGACATGACTTTAGATGGAAGAAAGATACTGGGGTCAAATCTAATCACAATGGTAGAGCAAGAGGTTCAGCATGGGGACTACTAACATTCCTTCAGCCTGATCTCGCTCATCCCACTGATTCAATAGCCTGTTTGACAGTGTACAAAGACTTCATACCACAACAATACCTGAAGGCAGCCTGACCTGCAAATGCCAACATCTTCATTTCAACTGTCATACTCTATTGCCTTCCCTCATACTGCAACCAAAAACGATCAAACACTCATAATCACAGACTGGCAACAGCCAACCCTTAACATGCAGTCCAGCTACAGCCAGCAGTCTTAGAAACGAGGAGTGCTGCTTCTTAGCACATGTCCAGGGGAGTATTTGCCTCACATGGCAACTTCCCTGGCTTGTACATACAGCCCCTGCCAGTCCTTCAAATCAGGGTCACCAGTAAAGAAAGAGAAACAACAACAGGGCCATCAAATGATTCACATAAAACATGGTGAAAGATGACAACAAAGAAGAGAGAGAGATATATATACACATACAGAAACTGGTAAGTCAGAAGTTGTCCACATCAGGTCACACTAACACATGGGCAAAGAGACAGATTTCTGTCACAATTCACAGCTCTTGGTCCAAGAACTGTGCGTGTCAACAGTCTGAAGTCACTGTGCACGCCATCAACATATGTACAAAAATGTACATGTATACATATTTGTTATGTTCCCAGATCTATGTACAGAATAGGAAAATAATCTGTTTTTGATTGGTATCTGTACATGCGTATGGTACATGAGATGACCTGTGGCAAACAGGAAGACAATGACTAGCTCTACCTCACTTAACAACCTGTCCCCTGATTCTTTTTAGAACGCAGCCCATTTTTTTCCTGTTTTCCCTCTTCATTTAATTACAGAGTTCTCTCTCCCCCTCCAGTCATTTTGTCCCCCAGTCTCACCTGACATACACACTTTACGTTTTTTGAGTGTGGACAAAGATATTAAATTTGCTGATGTTCATTAACATACTTTTAAGCATATACACATGCCGATGTGCACACATATTTTGCCTTTTCATGCTCTGAAGACCATTTTAGCTGTCATCCACCCGCTCATTAGCCTGTAACCTTCTCTCAGACCTAATAGAAACAGCAGCAACGCTCTCTGTGTTCTCATTACCAGTACATATATACTCTGCTTTATCAGTGAGGGATAGAGCTAGGTAGAGGTCAGCGGCATGTCGTCATTATTCATCTGTGAACACAGCGATTGTAAGTACACAAAAAGAGTCAGTGGGGCAAACACACTTCAAGATCAACTTCTTCATCTGCAGGCGGGTGGGGGGAGGGGGAAGGGGGAGAGAGCACATGAAACAGGCTTATAGGAATGCTGTACCAGGGATTCTTTTCAGAAGTTCTCTACATTGTTTTAATAGGGTTTCTTAAAGAAAAAAGTTTAACTCTTGAACTTTTTAAACACATCCATGACTTGTATAAGAAACAAGATGGACACTTTCTCTGATGTAAAAAGCTTAAGGTGTTGGTAATAAAGGATTACATGGACTTTGAAAAAAAAAGGAAGAAAATTAATGAGTTATGTTGGTGTTCATATAGAAAATTCATGTTATATAAAAAGGCCCCAAAAGGAGCAACCCCACCACCACCTCCACTTGCGGTCACTTGCTGAGTGTAAATTTATGTGATTTTACAATTTATGACTACAGAATGAAAATATGGACTGGCCAGATAAAAAGCACAGCCAAACGTTCGTTTTGTTTATGACTGGAGAAAAAAAAAGGAAAAACACCAATGATTAGATCGAGCACAGGCAGACATTGGAAAAAAAGTGCACATTGTCACAAGCTGATGGCATAAATGTTTTGACAGTTTCTTTTGTGTAAAAATAAATCTTTTTTTTTCTGTTTCACTTTCTGGCAGTGCTATATATGTACACACGAGATGATATGATCTGGTCTGATAAAAGTCATACATGATATGTGGATCAACTGGGTAATATCTGTCCATAAAATCTGCTGTCATACATTCTCACTTGAGAATACTTCACTAAAGATGCCCCTGTGTGTGTGTGAGTGGGTGTGTGGGCGGGAGGGTGTATGCAATCCCACATGACTGTAAATCACTTTTTTTCTATGGCATTGGTTAACTACCGATTTTCTATCAACAATCCAAATTACTTGCTTTTGTTTTAATACCAACTTTGATTTGCACCACCCTCCCCCCAATTCCCACTTTTTGTTTTATTACTCACTTTGTTTTGATACGCTTTTACACTATGAACCCACTTTTTGTTTTATTACTCACTTTGTTTTGATACGCTTTTACACTATGAACAGACAAAAATATGTTCTTTTTCCTTAATGCTAAAGTTAAGCAGAGTTTTGGCACACAAAAAAAGAAGAAAAAAAGTAGCAAATGTCTTGATGCAGCAACTGTTCAGTTCACATATAAACCGATGATAATGATATCTATAAATATTACAATATCACCACAAATCATTTTCAGAACATTATGATATCTATAAATATTACAATAACGCCACAAATCATTTTCAGAACATAATGATATCTATAAATATTACAGTAACGCCACAAATCATTTTCAGAACATTAGAGTACAGATCTGGTTTGATCTTAAAATGAATGGCTCGTTAGTATTACCATCAGCAGCAGGAAATACGACAGCTCTTTCCATCATTAATCTAACTGTTCCAGGACTCGTCACATTAGCTGAACTCAATATTGGGAAACTTGGGAGAAGCCTTTACCATCATGATCTCTCTTTGCTGTCTTACTGTAGCTTCATTCAAAGCAGCAAAACATCTTCAGGTAAGTATTAACATTCTACATAAAGTCAAATCCAAAATGAATGCATTATTAAATAAAGAAAACTGCAATGAAATAAATTACAAAATGTAATAAGCTGATAATTGGTAAGTACATTCAAAACTTAGACCTTGTTGTACCCAAATACGTTGATATGTTGGTGTGTAAACCAAACATCATGGATGGAAGGGCAGAGAGACACGCAAAAGTTCAGAAATAAAGCATAAACACTTCAACATATAAAGCATAAACACTTCAACATATAACTTCACTTGCACACAAGATACTGTTCACTTACACAAGTAGATACTGTTCGCTTACTATGTGCAGAGCATTTGAAATCCAAAAAGCATCTGTTCATCAACACACCACTGACTTGCCCTGAGTGTTACAATCTCATGCACTATGAAGGTTCACTATGTAGTCCAACCATGAAGGAAGCAAGCTACATTGAGAACATTTGGAGCACAGCTGCATGTGCCCTTTTGAAGATGTGCAATATCTAGTCTCACATTACAGTGGGCACAATGAAGCATGCTGTCAGCATTACCATTTCAACATCTTCCAGGTCAAAATGGGGATAACAGCCCTGGCCCTTCTTGGGTGGGGGAGAACCCACATGCTTCAACTGCTTGGATATCCTCTTCTTGGTTACTGACATTAAAAAAAGTTTTACCCATGATAACGCATCTCTGATAAAGTCTCGACAAAGACTGTCACATGAGAAAGAAACACAGATTGTTGTCTCTTCAAGAATCCGAAGCTTTGGGACTCTAAAAATGGTACCTTCCTTATAGCTAGATCTTCTTTAGGAATGGCCTGTATTGATGTGAAAAACCCACTTCACAGGCTCTAAACCCAAGGGTCAGTTATTGGTCTGCCATTATTAGATTATGGACATTTGTGATGAGTTTCCGCACTTTACCAGGAGACTGGCATGCTAAGACAATCATCATCATCATCAAAGTTCTTTTCCCCCATTTGAAATCTACTGCCTTATTTCTTCACCATCAAATGTAAAGGAGCAGAGTCACTTCAAGTGTTGGCCACGTCCTCATGAATGAAATAAGGACTTAGGAGACAAGCCCTTTACCCAGAGATTGAAAGTTGTCTATTATGATACAGAGATGGTGGTTTGGTAACTCTTGTCAGCATACTATGTCATACCTGCTATGACATCCCACTTCAAAATGTCTAAGTATGTTCTTTCGAGCCAGAAGCCCATAGAGCCGGAGCTTATCCCGGTTTCTGTAGCGTTAAGCGAACTGATGGTTTTTCACCACCCCTGTGACAGGACGCTAGTCTGTCACCAGATACTTCCCCAGCAGAGCTGGTACCCACTTGTACACCTGGGTGGAGTGAGGAAAATAGGAGTAAAGTGTCTTTCCCAAGGACACAACACCGAGCCGAGCGGGGATCAACCCGCGACCTCTGGATCACGAGTTGAACTTATGGTTCCATGTCTCTACCTTTTTCAGATGCTAGTCTACGCACACTTGTAATTATAGGACTGCACACACTTTGATGTTATGGTAGCAGTAGGGAAAGTCTCAATTTTCATAGGAAAATAAGCAATATAGCACAACAAAGTGGGGGGGGGGGGGGGGGTTGGTTTTTTAAAATTTTTATAGTGTACTATTGTACTACAGGAAGAAAATATCGTTGTAAAGAAGATTACATTTTGGCAGAAATAAGGGAGGAGAACATAAGTACAGTTTATGCACAAGTGTTTGGTGATTTTAAGATCTGACAGAGCAGCATGTTAAAAAACAAAAAAACCACCTTCCAACCCTTTAAAATGCACTTTAAGGATTTTTTCAAGCAAACCAATATCACAAAACACTAATCATAACTTTCATACATTAATGAATGTTTACAAATGGACTTGAGGCTTGGTCCCAGAAGCTCAGGACAAAGAATTGTGCACGAGTTTATCAGAGAGCGTTTACACGGACCACATCTATTTTGCTGTTTTGGTTCTTCCCTGCACAGGTCTTTATTTACTGCAGAAGCCTTACCTATAACACAAAGCTCCTGAGTTGATACAGAGGTGACAGCTCTTTGTAACCTACTTGGATCTTATTTAAGTCTGGCATCTTCTCCATCCTTAAGAAACATAGGCAGGATGAGACAGCCTGCATCAAAGTGACTGCTTCTTGCTTCTTCTTTGTTTAATCCTGTACATTTACTGGGCCATTTACAATTTGTTACCACAGTTACTACTTGTCTGGTACTCCTAATGGTATCACTGCTTCCAGAAAAACTCATGTTTAGGCGCAAATTGTATCCAATTTCCAGTGGCAGGCATGATAAGCAAGCATTCTCTGAATAAAAGGCATCTGAAGCTGCCAATCTCACTCACAACATGTGGTCCAGAGACGGGGCTAAAACGAAACACAGTTACAGATTCAAACCCAGCTGAGAAAGGTGTATATGATGGCTATGGACCTGGCACAGAGCTTGCCAGTTATGCGATATATATTACAGACTGGGCAAAAAGCTTGTTGGGTCTGATACTTTTCTTTTATTCTGATACACACACCTTACTGACCTGGCACTGGTTCTGATATGCTTGTTTCAGATGTTTTGCACAAAGATGGCTCTAACATACTTCACAAACGCTGCTCGAAAGCAGATGATACACTTGGCACAAAACTTGCTTGTTTGTATATGCAGAGTTCAGAACAGACTTGGCGTGAAGGCTGAGCACTATTTCTGGTGTACAAATGACACACTTGGCACAAAGCTTGTAGGTCTTGTAAGTGTTACAGATGTTGTCCCATGTCAGCTGGTTTTGGTATTGATCACTACATTGCATCTGGACCTCTGACAAGGTAAATGGTTCTGAAGATGGTGGAGTGACTGATCTGGGATTTAAATGGCATAACTAGCTGGAGGAAAATAAAAGCAGAAACAATGAAATACACACTGAAAAGATATTGCTGCACAAGAATGAATGACCTGTCATGCTGCTGGCATCAGATTTGCTTTTACATATTGCAAAACTGTTTTCTATTTACACACACACACACATACACACACTAAAGCATATATGCAAACACATGCAGGTTTGTACATATACATACTATGCAATTGAAAAGGAAAAAAAGGAAGAAAGAGGGAGAAACGCAAAAAACAGAGCCAAACATTCCATTCAAAAGATAAGATAATCAAACACAAACGATGGCATGAAAAGAATAATATTTTTTTGAAGGTGGTTTGGGTAGTTTTTCTCTCTCATGAGATTCCATTCCTAGAAACAGCAAAAGAGCAAGACACAAGTGAAAACAATGACAAATAATGGTAAAAAATATGTGTTCAATATAATAAAAGCTCAACCACATAAACCCTGTTCAATAAGCTGTCATTTTCAGAGTGAATGATAGGACTTCAGTTTTCCAAGCTCACTTTCAAATGTCCATTAAGTTATGATTTGTTTCTGGATAAGAACATGCCTTCAGTGAGACTGACCATATTTTTTGCATCTACAGACATCCAAATTCTTTCCATACCCCTGCACACTACAAAAATGTCAACCATAGTGTGCACCACACAAAAGGTATGTCACACATCTTCAATATGAAGGATGCTGGGGCATGGAATAAACAAACACCACCCAGCTTCCCAGAAGACTACAGATGCTAGGGAACAGTTTCGATTCCTTTACATTCAACAAAGATTTTGGATCGTAAGTTACTCAATAACAAAAGCTACCCACAAACCCCACCCCACCCCAAAAACCACACACCAAAAAACCAACATCAGAAAATGACTAATACTCAACCAACCCACTCTATCCATCAATAACAAGGATACAAAGGGACCCTGTCAAGGCTAAAGCAAAAAAGAAGACTTTTGATGACTTGTATACACTCACAGGCACCCACCCACATCCACACATGCAAGCATACATCCATGTATGCATGTATGTGTAAAGACCTATGGGTGCTCAAAACACACACACACACACACACACAACACACTATCATTAGGAAAATTCAGGCCCAAGTTAATTCAACATGAAAAAAAGATCTGTGATTTTGTTTCTTAAACATTAAATTTTCCTCTCTAACCTTCGTAAAAATCAACTTCAGATATGTGTACAAGCACATAAAATGATTTCAAAAAGAACTGAAACTAGATAAATCAAAATAGTGAACAAACAAGACAAATGTGATGACATGCGTTATGACTATTCTTTAATATGTTTTACATGATATGAACATATGATATGGCAATCACAAAATAATTCCTATGATTTTATTTACAAGATGGTGCATCAGTCAAGCATACCTGAAGTTAAGTCACCATGCATGAAAATGTGATATATCATCCTGTTTTGGCAAATATACTACATTTTTTGTTATACTTGGTCTTGTATGGTCCCAACAAATGGAATATCTTCTTTTTGTGCCATCAGCTTGCTCTAGGCATTATTTTCTTTGTGAATTATGAATGCAACAATCACAAAACATGTTTCACACCTCAAACTTCTTTTCGACTATATTTTCATCTAAAAATTCTAGTCTTCCATCTATCTATAAGCATGGGCACTGAAGCAAACCAAGTTCTTCTAAGCTTAACCACCCTACTCTACGAATAAACAAGCCAACAAACACAAATTTACAACATAAAACCCAACCAAAAATAAAGTAAAATCCTCTGTGACTGTTTAAACTGATGCTAATGGAAATGAAACTACTCAAAATCCTCTCAACTAACACCTTCTCTTTTTACTTTCTACTTACTGGAGGAGAAAAATCTTATTTTCACCCTTTCTTTTCTGTTCTTTTTTTCCGTAAAAAGAGCAAACTACCACCATGTATAATACACAGTCTCCAAGCAGTATCCAGTTTCCTCAGACACAGCAAAGAATCTGTGCATGCATGGCTGATCAAAGCCAGCCGACATTCTGACCACATACCCCCCTTGGAGCTGTGGACTTTGCGGAGAAAAGTCAGCCTGCCATGCCATGCAGACAGGGGGCTGAAGTAAGCACAATTCTGCAGGCTGTCTTCTCCCTCTCTCAAAGGAGGAGTCCACTTTAATTAACACACAGATTTGTTCCTGTCTTCCAGATAGCGCTTTACTGGAACTCGTCGTCAGAGCTGAGGAGGGTGGCTTTCTCGTTGAACTTCTGCTTCCCTCCAGGGATGCTTCGTGGCTGGGTGGGCGGCTGCTGTTGTGACTGCTGGCCGGAGGCTGGAGGGGTAGGTGTGGTGGTGCCGTTGGCAGCACTCCTTGTGTTGGCAGTTCCATTCTGGTGTGGAGTGCCTGTGCGTTCCTGTTGGTAGTAACCGTCGGTGTTCCAACTGCTGTCACCAACATCATCATCACGGTGGTACGGCACCTGTTATGATTCAAGGACAACAGATTGTTCTTTATTGTTCTTTTGTTATACTTGGGAACAATACGTTTCATCCCCCACCCTCCCCAATGATTTTGACTGTCAAAAAATCTCATTCTTCACACCATATGATTCTGAAACCTTTTTCAGTTGCAGCAGAAAAAAAGAGAGGACTTAGATATGCTTTAAAATAATGTCGAGATGTGGAAAACACTCCAGCATGTGTTTTTCTTTTCTTTGAATGTATTTGTGTCAAATAACAAGAAAAAAACCCCATCATTTTCTGTACAAAATATAACGTGAAATAATATATTTTCAGGTTTTCAATATATAGCAATATGCATTTGGTATAATGAAAAATAAGACACAAACCACCTCATTCCCTGAAATACATATTGACTGTAATGGTACTGAAGGTATTTTGCACAACTGGAATACACTCATTATTTATCTAATAACTGAGACTTTATCTATGCCTAACTGACTGAGAGAGTGGGAGAAAACCCTGATTCACCCCAAGTGTTAAAAACACAACATTGTTAATACATTGTCAGAATTCCAAAAATGAACACAAGATCATGTACATCCTACACAACAGACATGAACCCCTTTCCTTAAACATACACACAGATGTTCTTTCTCACACCAACATCCACACCGCCCACCCCCTTCACCTGTTTGGAGCCAGTGTGCTGGGTGTGCTGTGTATACTGCTGGTACTGAGGGTGGAAGTTGTGGATGGCGTCCTGCATGATGTCTCGGGGGTTCATGGTCTCCTTCAGTGATGACGAGATGCTCTGCAGCGACACAGTGCGGCCTTGCCCTACGCTGGTGGGCCCAGAGCTGTAGACACTGTGAGGGAAGGCAAAGCGCAGGGCAATGGAGGCCACAAACATTTCCAGGCCGATGAAGAAGTTCTGCCAGCCAGCAGACACCGTCCCCACCCCCACCTTGGTCTCCCCGTCCTGCATGAAGATGGGGCTGATCACCCCAGACTTTTCCAGAATGGCCAGTACCACACCTACACACACACACACCATAGGTTTTAATACAGTATAGGCTTCAAGCTGTTACCTCCTCCTTTAAATATCAGTCTGCAGTAACTAGAGTGTTCTGCATATAGCTATACACTCACTATCAAAATACAAGGTCAAGAGGCTAAGTTAAACTTTTTCCCCTCGGCAAGACTTCTGAGGTTCATAGGTGGTGAGATTTTGTTTATGCAACCATTTTTGCCTACCATTAAGGATGTATTCCAACTTCAGGGATAAGCTTAGTCAAATAAAGTTAACACTCATATATATAAAGAATGCAACTACCCTAAACAGACTGAACGACAATGTAAAACATACATATATATATCAATATATATATATATCAATATATATATCTATACATCAAACTCTTCTAGAACTTCACAAATAGCACATGCTATGTCATTTAACCAATCTTTTAAATAAATGTAATATTAAACTCTTGTGAATTCATTAACTTTCACTTTCATCATGGTTGGTGACCTTGCCAGATGTTCTAGATGATATCAAAGAACTTGTCTTAGTTGTAAGCAGTCAAGAATTCAAGTGCTATATGACCATCTCTTCTCTCTCTCTCTCTCTCTCTCTCTCTCTCTCTCTCTCTCTCTCTCTCTCTCTCTCTCTCTCTGTGGCTCTGTTTCTAACTCTTTATCCACCAAAGACATACCTTGCCAGAAGGAGAGGAAGATGACCGACTTGATGATGCAGAACTTGAGGACAGGGTCGTAAGCACTGAGCAGCTCCTTGGTGGCGAAGTAGAAGAGCAGGAGGGCATAGAGAGCCAGACTGACCGAGATGTTGTAGATGATGGTGATGTACAGGTAGCCGCTAGCTGGTCTGAAAACCACAAACACCACCTTTTTTTTAAATACATTTTTTTTTCTGGGACTGATGTTTTCACTCTCTACAGCTGTGACTGTGAATACACAGGCATTAACTTCCGCTTGCTTGTCTGCCAGAGAACACATAGCTTATTTTCTTCAATCATGGTAACAGATCTGCAAGCTTTTTTTCCATGATAATCTAGAACATATTCCACACAGTATATAGATTTAAAAAACAAAACAAACTGGAAGTAAAACAGCCGCACCTGCGACGTTATAGGAGAACTTGGGAATGGTGCAATGATAATTCCTGGTTTCACGTTTTTCCCCTTTTGAACTGAAAAGATGATGGATAGGTTTTCTTGTTTATACAGGTGCTGTTTATATTGCCTACAATTGCTCTGATTTGTTCAGAAGAACCCGTTTCTTGCAGTCACAAAAAACCCATACTTCACAACTTCATGCACACATCCATTTAAAAAATGACAAAAAGAAGACTAAGGGGTGTGAGCTAGTGCTAACTTTTTTAAATTTTAAGGCATAAACTACATAAAGTATATAACTGTCATCTTCTTTCTCACACATAGGGATTTTAGTGATAATAACCAAACACAGGCATAAAAGACGCTGCTAAAAGGACACTTACGAGAAGTTGCCATCCTTGTAGTAGCCAAAAGCCTGCAGGAGCAGAGTCAGAATGGCCATCACAGGCTTCACAATGCAGAACTGTAAGGTGGCCTGCAACACACACATTATACAGCCCTTGATACAACAGCTGCAGAGAGGCTGGCAAGACACATAATCCTTACGCAGCAATCTAAAGCACAGACTGAAATCCTTTTCTTTGGAAGTGGGCATTGGGAAGAGGTAACGGAAAACACACACATACCAGTACATAAGCACATTGACAAGCTCTCTCTCTCTCTCTCTCTCACATACACACACACACACTCACTCTCTCTCTTTCTCTGTGTGGCCCTCACTCACATAGTGGTGAACATAAAGGCATTTCAAAATCACCACTGCCAGATTTGCCAACACAACAGGCACTGCAGTCTGTTCCATACCTGCTTGCAGAAGCGGAGGAAACCAATGGTGTACTGACGTCCTGACAGACAGCACGTGCACCACAACCAGCTGGACCTGTGAGGACACAACACATTCCCTTAGTTCATCACTGGATGCACAGTATCCTTCAGAAATTGTTAGCTGGTTAATACTCCACATCACTGCCCTCCTAGTGCTGCAATTTGTTCTCTGTGCACTTTACAGAATGTCCACCTGCTCACTGAATGTGAAAACTCACTTTAAAAGACATTTTTTGGAGACAAAATATCCACATTGACTTTGAATAATGTGCTATCAAGGTCTTAGGTTTCTTTAAATATTTTAGATTTTGAACCCAAATTGCTGATTTTTTCCCTTTTTTTAAAAAGCAATACAGAAGCTCATCTGGCTACATTTAATGTGCAATATTTTCTATTCTCCAATGCCTAGTAAACTGGGTTTTTTCCCATTTATCTGTCTTCGTGAAAGAAGAGTATATGATAATAAAAGTAGATATCACTACCTCTCTCAATCTGTTAGTGTTCTTATACAAACAATGGACATCAAGTTTCACGCAAAAAGCAAAGCCACTTAACTATCAACTTTCGTTGCAGAACAGTTTCTGGAAATATACATCTAAAGACTGTAATACTTTAAAACTGATACAAATCTCTAGGTGTGTGTGTGTGTGTGTGTGTGTGTGTGTGTGTGTGTGTGTGTGTGTGTGTGTGTGTGTGTGTGTGTGTGTGTGTGTGCACGCAAGCATATATGCACGTATACACTTCTGTTTGAGAAAATACTACTGTCACTGCTTGTGTCTGTTATACAAGTGTAATGTATACAAGTTTTATTTGGGCATGATAGTAAGCCTTTTTTTGCAAGAGTATGCTAACATATTATCTGTGGGAATCAATATAATCCATGTCCTCACTTGATAGGCTTTCCACGGATCTCTGACATGATGGATCCTTCTCCTCCCAGGTACTCATAGCACAGGCTCAGAAAACTGTAAATCACAAAGGCTGCAAAACACACCAAGCACATTAAATCAGGTGTAAAGCAGAACACACACACACACACACACACACACACACACACACATGCACAAAAGAAGGAAGATGACAGGATGATTTAGACATTCACCTGCCTAATAAGTAAACCATGAGGTTATGGGTTCAATTCCCAGACCTGCCCTTTCCTCCCAGTATGA
>CM054135.1:54784350-54804350 GCA_028751875.1 Rapana venosa
TGGTGTGTGTAGTGTGTGTGGTGTGTGTAGTGTGTGTGTAGTGTGTGTGTTGTGTTGTGTGTGTGTTATAGTGTGTGTGTTGTGTGTGTGTGTTGTGTGTGTGTGTTGTGTGTGTGTGCGCGCATTTGTGTGTGCGTGACACTTTATCCTGTTTTGCAATAATGTAAGCAGTCACTGCTGAAGAGGAAGAAAGAGAAGGGGAGAGGGAGATTAGACAGGAGAGAAAGAGAATAGGAGACAAGGAAAAAAGGGGTTGGGGGAGGGGGAGAGGGGGAGGAAGAGAGAGAGGAACTGCACTGCATCATACTGCCACTCTCCTCATACTGGGTACCCAAAATACAGATATTTTACTGCTGCTGATCATGCTTACACTGCCTAACAGTAACACAAAATGATATAATAATATTAATGACAGGCTCTGTGTTGCTCTCTCTCTCTCACCCTCCCATTCTCTTTCGCATGTGACAAGTACTTCTTTCTTTTCTTGTTGACATCTCTATTCTCATTCTAAAAAAAACCCACCCAAAAATGTTAAAAGCCCATGATAAATGAATACTTGTTTTCAAGCAAAGAAAAAACAAGTAAAAAGAAAAACAAAAGAAAAATTTACCCAAGCATACAATATGCACTGGTATAAACGCACGCACACACACACAATCTTAGCAAGACATACCGACATATACAAAACAGGATCTGTGCATGTTCACACACACTTGTTCAACTGATTTAGAAAGTGTCTGACATTACAACTACACACTTTATTTTCATTTTAAAATCAAACTGCGTGTCGTCATTTCTATGCTTTTTCTTTCCCCCCCAGGTTGAAGCTCTTTTCTTAAGGGAAAAAAGAGCAGGGGATTTTTTTTTCTGGAGGCCATAGGGGCAAAAAGGGGTAGACAATTCTTATGCGAATGACATTTTTAATGGTCTTTACAGCTAACATTTCAGCAATGAATAATCCATGTGCTGAGGAAGGCATACACACAAACACACCCAGACATGTTGACAGCTTGAAAAAACCAACAAAAAACCAACAACAAAGTCAAACCAAAAACAAAACAAAAGAATCCCACCATTAAAAAAAAAGAAATTTATACATACAACAAAAATAATTTTCAAAAAAATCTCACTTTCTGATTTTCTTGTATAATCTGTCGTCTGACATTTTTACAGAGAGAGGGGGGGGGGGGGGATATTTTACTTGCTATGATGATGGCAGCAAAGTAAACCTAAATTTTCCACAAACAAACATGTAATAAAAATCCTGTTTATTGCCATCACACTATTTCACGCTTTAACAATTAACCAGTTTTTATGATTATTGTGAACAAGAGCCCAGCGGGTATTTTCCTCCAGCCTTCTGAAATGAAATGCCACAATCTCTCTGCCTCCATCTGTGCTTCAAACCACTTTTTTCTTTTTTTTTTCTCAATTATACAACAAAAAATAAAGAAAATCATAAGTTAACCAGAAAAGGTATTTTCCAATGAACCAGCCTTCACTTGGTTATTGGCAGGCAAATCGCGAAGATTGTGATTTCTGAATAACAGTGTATTGAGGTTTTTCATTTGATTGGGGTTTTTTTTCAAGGAATAATGTAGGTCATGCATAAGCACAGCTGAAGTAGGAAACTATTCCTACCTAAGAAGAAAACAAAAATGACAAAGAGCTAATTCTGCAAACAGGCAAGAAATCACACCCACCCACCCCACACCCACCCACCACCACCACCAACAACATCAAGGAACAAAGAAATATGAGATATGATGCAGCAACGCCAAAACGGAAACAGCCACAGCCAGCTCTGTTCTTTTTTATGCCCCCCCCCCCCCCCCCCCCTTTCCATCCCGTTTTCAATTTTGTAAACAGCTAATAGCAGGATGTATGTCCTTTCAAGTACAGTGCAGCAGATGGCTGTCACTGCTTTAACCTCTAACTTTAAAGTTGCTCTTGTAAAGAGTTTCAAATTAACTAAGTTAGTGCATAAGTGTGCACACACATGCACACATGTACACACACACACACACACACACTCTCTCTCTCTCTCTTACTCTCACACACACACAGGGTCTCACAGTCACACACACACACAACAATTCAATCCAATCCAATCCAATCATGTTGTTTATAGCCCAACCACAGAGGCCATATCAGGGCGGTCACCTCATAAAAATTAAATCTAAGATTAAAACTGTGCAACTATATACTGATTAAAACAAGATTAAAGCCAACTGTTTTGTCATTCCTCATATCAACACCCTGGCAAACCATAAGGGTCAAACCAGGACGGTCACCATGTTGTGGCCCACGCACACACACACACACACACACACACACACACACACACACACACACACACACACACACACACACACAGCTGTTTGAAGATCCAAAACAACAGACATCAGAAACTTGATCATCGAAGCAGGGAAAGCACAAAGCTAGAGCAGGCCTTCAAACCAGACGTTTAATGGCCACTTCATGGGACAGAGAGCAGACAAATGGTTCCTGTCACGGAAATAGCCTAACACCAGCAGAGCCAGCCTGGACGATTTATAGCATTTCACTGCTAAAAGGTTTTGTTCTTGATCAACTCGGATCTGTGCTTGATCACTACATGCTTAAATTTAAACCTGGGGTCTCCGTTCTTTTGCCCAGGGCTGCAAATTCCCCAGCCATCCACAAGAAAGTGAGCCTGGATGGCAAATGACTTGGTTCTCCCTTAACTCCTTGAGGAGTTATTTGGGCACTAACTGAAGTGTTCAGCCTTTTTGTCTTTGGTAAGCTGTGACTGACAGAGTCCATCCCTTTCTAGGTCCTAGGTTGCATGCTGGGTATGTTCATGCCATTGTAATATGTCTACAAGATGTTCTGCATGCCTAATTGTATATATATGATTTATGGGACCCCAGTTTCATTCAGGGAGCTTGCAAAGGAATGGAATGGGTATTAATGTTCACTCCAAGGGGGGAAACCCTTGAACACACACACACACACAGGGTCTCACACACACACAGTCTCACAGTCATGCATGTGCGCGCGTGCGCGCACACACACCAATCAAATTGTTCATAGCCCAACTACAGAGGCCATATTAGGGAAGAGACTCAACCCAGGCCCTCTGTTATCATCAGATCAAAAGTTCAACAGGCTCACACTAGACCTTCCTGCACTCCCCCCCCCCCCCCCCCACCTTTTTTTGTGTGTGATCACTACATGTTTCAAGGCTGAGGTCTCCCATCTTTATTATTCCCCCCTTTTTCCAAGCCTGCCAGCTATCAACTAGACAGGTTACTGTGGGAGGTACAGGCACATGACATATTATAACCTTTGCACTAGCATATAATTTATTTTTTACTAGCATATAATTTATATAACACTCTATTAGCCTGTACCCCACTAAATGGTGTTTTCCAGAAAACTCTGAAAAATTAAGCATACATTTAGTGGATAGCCAAATTTGCTTGAGTAATCTTTAAAATCATCACCAATGTAAGAAAACAAAACAAAATAAAATAAAAACAAAATGTAAGAAAATCCTCCAGAAACCAAAAAACCCAAACAAAAACAAAACGAAAAACCCAACAAAAATCAAGAACAGTAATTCCCGTTTCATCATTCTTTTTCACCTTTAAAAGAGTGAAGGACAAAGTGGTTTCAGTTCTGTTGAAATTTTTTTAAAGTGTGAAATTTCAGGTAATTAAAAAAAAAAGTCCAAAATAATACTTTTAATAATAAGAAGATGAACAGAGAACAAGAACAGACTGACCAAAGGCACTGACACTAAGAGAGAGAAGAGAGTTAAAGAAAGATAGTAACCAGGAGGTCATTGTCAGACATGACAGACAAACATACATACATACATTATATATGTAGTATATCAGATGCATGCCATGAATGAAAAGGACTAAGGAGTCGAAGACAAAGTCACAGAAGATACCGACTCAGTAACTGAGAAAGTCGTGATCAAGGCTGTCAAATAGGAATGGTACAGAAAGTCAGGGATAAAAGTAAAACTGAAGAAAAAAAGGGGCTGAAGAAGACTGACACAGATGCTAACAGATGGAGAAAGAAAAAGAAGGGTGGGGGTGGAAAAGAGAGAGAGAGAGAGAGAGAGAGAGAGAGACAGAGACAGAGACAGAGAGACACAGAGAGAAAGAAACAGAGTGAAAGGGGAGGGGGGGGGGAGTGAGAGAGAATGAGACAAACCAATCCAGCAGAAAAGATTGAGTAATATAACAAACACACATCAGTGATAGTTATTTGTTGTTAAAAAGACCCAATACAACAATAATAATAATAACAACAACAAAACCAACAGAAAGCAAAATCACAGACAGCAGGAGCCCCAATTTATGCCACATTGGATTCTGTCATCACCACTGAGAAGGGTGCCTGTTAGTGTCTGTCCTTCGCTTCAGGACCACAGAAATATTGATTTCAGAGATTGTACCCCCTCCCCTGGAAACAGTGCTACCTCTGGATTGAGCGAAAGGCGCACAGAGAGAGAGAGAGAGAGAGAGAGAGAGAGAGAGAGAGAGAGAGAGAGAGAGAGAGACAGAGACAGAGAGACAGAGACAGACACACAGAGACAGACAAAGGGAGAGAGAGAGAGTGACAGAGAGCAACAGACAGAGAGGGGACAGAGAGGGAGAGAGACAGAGAGCAACAGATAGCATGAATAAGAGAAACAGAGTCACAAACAGACAAGAGAGAGAAAAACACAAGGTGGCAAGCCTCTAGCAGTCTAGGGCACTAATCACTGCCTCCTTAATTACTGCCAGCTTAGGAGCTGCCAGACAGAACAGCAAAATCCAAAGGATGAAGGGAGGAGATCTAAAGATTGGTTTAGGGGAGAAGACGAAGAGACATAGTCTGAAACAGAGTCTGAAACTGTGTAAGTGATGGGTGTCTATTGCTCCACAAGAAAGTATTCTGAAGAAAGAAATAGACCTGAAGAATAGTTTAGGGAAGAACAGGCATGCTCTTTATCATGTAACTGACAGTGTTTTATGGCTCCATCAGAAAGACTGACTCAACAGACTGAAATCACAACATTGCCGAATTCCTTATTTAATTGCATGTAAGTGTATTTAAAAAAAATTTTTTTTTTCATGAATAATATTTTTCTCTGTGTTTGTTTCTCTCACACAAGATACACACAGAGAGGGAGAGGGAGAGGGAGTGTGAGAGAGAGAGACAGTGACACAGAGACAGAGACAGAGAGGGAGACAGACAGAGAGACAGACAGACTGCCAGCCAGCCAGCCAGACAGACAGTGACAGAGAGAAACTGACCATAAAACTAAACATGCCACAGGCCTGGGCCCATTTCCTTCCTTTTAGTTTTACTGTTACTTCTGATGACAAAAAATTGTTCTCCCAACATAAAATAGGACATTTGACACAAAACATATACTCAAAGCCACTAGGGAGAAAAAGAAGCTATGTGGATGAAAAATCTGCAGCAAAACAAGAGACTGGCAGACAGACGAACCCCCCCCCCCCCATCCAACAACAAAAAAAAGAAAGAAAAAAAAACGAAAAAATAAACCCAAGGATGAAAATATAGAGAATGAAAGACAAACTGACAGAAACAAGACAGAAGGGCAACAAATAAATGACTTTCTCTACAAAAAGGAATTTTTAAAAAAATGCATTCTTCCAAATGGAAAGCGCGAGAGAGACAGAGACAGAGAGAGAGAGTAACCAAAGGGACTGACAAAAGCCAGTCTGTCAGTGTCACAGAAAGCAATCCTGTTCATGTCATATTGGCCACTGTCATCACCCCTTGCCCTGGCCATTGCTCAGCTGTCTGTTCTTCAGGCCACAGAAATATTGATTTGAGAGGCCGGGGCACCCCTCTCTCCCCCAGTACTACCCTGGGCCTGGAGATGGAGAGAGGGAGAGAGAGAGAGAGAGAGAGAGAGAGAGAGAGAGAGAGAGAGAGAGAGAGAGAGAGAGAGAGAGAGAGAGAGAGAGAGAGAGAGAGAGAGAGAGAGAGAGAGAGAGAGAGAGGGAGGGAGGGAGGGAGGGAAGGTGCTACATCCCTGTGGGCCAGGATCGCTGGCTGCCCTTTAATTATCGCCAGCTGAAGAGATGAGCTTTCAGGCTTTCCATAGTTTGGCAAAATCAAGACTCAGCTGGAGGGTATCAGTTCAGATGCCAAGAACATGCATGGATCCATCCATATATGGGATAGAGCTATTGGTAGTACAGTATAAAATAATGCATAAGTCAGAGTGGCTTAACTGTCATCAGGCTGACAAGAGGGAGGCATCTCAGTCTCTGATGCATTTTTATTTTAAATGAAAATTGTTATCTTCGTTTTCTTTTTTTCTTTTAATGATCTATTCTTTTATTTTGTGGAAAATAGAATAAGCACTCATGAGCTTTTTTACATCCAGTCTTTATATGCATGCAGTTTTGTAAATTTTGTCATTTGTTCCCACTGGCATTAAAATGGCTTACTCTTCTAAATGGCAGAACAGGTTTAAATGGTAGCGCAAAATGTTCTGCATCAGCATGTATTGGCACATGGGACCTCAGTTTATAGTCTCATCCTAAGTTTTGGTACATGTATGCGAATGCAGATGTAATGAGGAGATACCCCTCCTTTCTTTCAGGCATGCAAGCAGGCATTATATATATATATATATATATATATATATATAATATATATATATATATATATATATATATATATTATATATGTATGTGTGTACGTGTGTGTGTGTGTGTGTGTGTGTGTGTGTACACACAGAAGGTATTGGTGTTACATGTGTACTTTACACGATTCAACGCTATAAATCCCATACATTATTCATCATTATTAACCATTACACCCAGTGGTGTGTAGGGCCGCAACAAAGCGCTTCCACTCCTGCCTATCCTGGGCCAACCTAGTCACTGATCCCCAAGAGTGCTGCACGGCCTTCATCTCACTTTCTACAGTTCTCCTCCACGTTGCTTTTGGTCTTCCTTTCTTTCTCCTTCCTTCTGGGGTCCAATGCAATGCTGTTCTTGTGATTGACTGTGGGTCTCTTCAGAGGATGTGCCCAATCCACTTCCACCATCGTCTGGTGATGATGGTTCCCATGTCTTCTTGCCATACATTATTATTATTATTATTATTATTATTATTATTATATTGTCTGTTGATTCTTTTTCATTCATCTTCTCTACCCTTACACAAACACAAGTTTTCAAGACTAAATAACAAATGTATTAAAAGAGCACTTAAAGTTATATAAAAGGAGGCACCATGGTCGAGTGGTTTAGGCGGTCAACTCGTGATCCAGAGGTCGCCGGGTTCGATCCCTGCTCGGCTCGGTGTTATGTCCTTGGGAAAGACACTTTACTCCTATTTTCCTCACTCCACCCAGGTGTACAAGTGGGTACCAGCTCTGCTGGGGAAGTATCTGGCGACAGACTAGCGTCCTGTCACAGGGGTGGTGAAAAACCATCAGTTCGCTTAACGCTACAGAAACCGGGATAAGCTCCGGCTCTATGGGCCTTCTGGCTCGAAAGAACAAAAAAAAAAAAAAAAGTTATATAAAAAGACAAAGAAACCCAATCATAGAAAAATTAAAACACTGAGAATCTTTTTATGTGATATACTATTGTGAGAAAGGAGGGTTTAAAAATGTTTGTTTTCCCTTTTCAACTTTACTTAGAAAACGATCACAGAAAAGATGCCCTCCTCCCTAAGCTGCTAATCAAATCCTACAAGCCAATAATTTTGGAGAGCTGTCCAGGTTCAACAATCGAGGAGAGATGTAACCCACACAAAGGGTAACAACAAGGACATTGGGAAATCAATACAAGTCCCCTTCCAGCCTAATTTGAAGCACAGACTGTCAGTCAGCCAAGACAACAGTCTGATTCTATAATCACAGGGGACAGCACATCAGTGCTTGCTGACGATGCTGAGAACTCTTCAACCACTTGTCAGTCAGTTTCTGTTCTTTCTTTCTTGGCCTTCTCTTTTTTTCTTTCTTTCTGTCTGTTTCTGTTTCTATCTATCCAGAGAAAAAAACAATTTTAATGAAGTTTGTTTAAAAATGCAATGAAGCATATCAGAGCAGTTGACAACACAATCAAGGAATCAAGACAATGTCTTGTCTGGTTGTCTTTTGTACAGTCTATGTTGTTGCTTTCCTCTTTCCCTCTCCTTCCAATCCCCCCACCCCAGTCACTAACCCCTACAGAAATGACATTCCATATGACAAGAAAAATATGGAACACATGTGCTGATCCCTTTACATTACCTGTAGTAGAGTCATAAATGCATATTTGCGAATTTTTTATGATACTGTGTGTGCTTCTAGAGCTGCAAACACAATATTCTGAGATGATCAACTTGACTGGCAAAACAAAGTACGAAATATTGACTAACTGAACCATGACTGAGAGACAGAATCACACAAGACAAAGTTCTATCAAAGTAGAAAAAAAAATCAGTAAACTATAATATCCCCTCTGCACAGAGAAACAAAACCATCAAACAGAAAGATTATAATAACCAATTACCATAATAAAAACATAAAACTGTGTTACTGATAATCTGACCCAGCCACCTAGTGCAAGATAACAAAAAACTTGCTGTTTCCTTATGAAATCCAGCCTCCACTACTATCTTGAATGTATAATCAGTATTGTCTGGTTTCCATGACAGCACTCGGGATGGCCATTAGAAAGGCCAGGCATATCTGTGGCAAACCTACTGACCTGATTTCTTAAACACACAACCACCTGCATAGTTTGTGATGGGTAGTGTACAATAAATATAAAATGCACACCGCATTGATAAATTTTACACTGCATAAATTATACAAACATCATACCACAAAAGTACCAACACCTGCTAATCATCAGTTACCTCTTTTTGAATACTCTAAGCAGTTTAGGAGCCAAAACATGATAGAGCTAATTACAAAAATTCATGCATGATTAAATGAAACTGATTGTGAATGAGCCTATGTTGATGCATGTCACCTGCACACATAGATGTATACTTTTGCAGCTTGTTTGAATAAATCTGTTAGGAATAATTGAATGATTTCATATTTAATTCATGTATGTATAGCATTATTTTAATCATTTCAACTGGAAGGAAAAACAAGAACAAAAATAGCGAGTGCATGTGCAATCAAGCAAATCATCCAAAAAAGTTAACATGGACAAAGTTCTCTGTGGCAAAGCATGTAAACTGCACATATGTTGCAAATTTACTTGCATCTTCAAACATGGAAATAAAATAAGGTTGGTTTAGCACACAAGGATCAAAATAATTTAGATTAAAGGACTTTTTTCGGTCAGGATACCCAAAATTATTGAAGTGAGCTTGATAAAGATCCTGAGATTGGGACTGAAAAAGTTCCCGTCAGTGCACTTTATCAGCTGATAAACTAGAGGTGGCAAACCTTCTCCAATCCAATCCAATCTTGTTTATAATAGCCCCACAGGCCATATCAGGGCTGCCCCTCATAAAATTTTATATCTCAGACTAAAACTGTGAAACTATTATATGATTAAAACAGGGTATAAAATCAACTCCTCTGCAGTGCCGTCCCTTGTATCAGCGCCCTGGCCAACCATAAGGGTTAACCAAACCTTCTCATCCACAAGACAGCATCACTATCACTCAACACAATGATAATCCCTTTTCATTAACACACACACTTTTTTTACTGACAGACAAATTTGACAGTGTTATAACATCTTTTCACTGACAAATTTCACAATCAGTGAACATTACAAATTACCTGATGAACAGTAATGAGAATTGCAGCAAAGGCAAAGGTGCCAGCGATGCCCTGAGCAGCAGGAGTCTGCAGGAAGATGAGAGGCTGCACTGAAGTGCCATTGGCAAAGGCTGTTGTGTTGGTGGTCAGTGGGGGAACTTGGGAGGGACTGGAAAGATTGTTGGGGGAGGGGGTTGTAATCATTGTGCTTGTTAACTGTGTTGTATTCAGCATACTTGAGGGTAAAGGATCTGTTGCATTGGACGAACTCATCTGGAACACATAAAATATAGGTATGTCATGAATACTTTTCATGCACATAAAAGAAAAAAATTATATAGAATGATCAGATTTATACAGACCAATCAGGTCCATAAGCTGATTAAGATTTTCAGGTATGAGCCCACAAAGTTGAATAGCTATTATCTTCTTCTGTCAACAATCTGTCCATGAATGAATTTAGAAGCAAGACAAAGAGCTGAAATTGGTAATAAATGAAATTTGCAAACTTTAGCCCCCCACCCCCACCCCCCAAAACAAAAGAAAATTTCATCAGTGATTTCAGTTGTTTTTTTTAAAAAAACCACCTTGACTGTGTAGCGCCTAGAGAAAATTATGACAGTCTCTAAATTAACCTTTAGTTTATCCGCATTTAATCAGGTGTAGTAAAAACAAAAACAACAAAAAAGACAACAACAAAACAAAATAAACAAAAAACAAAACCCCACTTATTTTCTTATCATAAATCAATTTCAATTTTCACCAAAATGTCTGAAAAAAAGGTTATCTTTACAGGCTTACAGGTTCTTTGATTTCTTGCATTAGAAAAACCAACTGATGCATGCCATACAATACTGTAAAAAATTTTTTTTTTAAAAGAACAGCCATGCACTGTACAGGAACAAAAGTGAAATAAAAGTGTTACATGTATAAACTAAGCAAACAGTTGTTATGGTTGTTTTTGCAACACCTTCCCCAACTTGACATCCTGGGTCTCACCCAATACACACTCTGACTCAATCGCTGCAAGATGGGTGTACACACTTCGTTTACGTCCATGACTCTTTTCAAGTACCTCACCACACTGGCAGCCCTCTTTCACTCTTTGACTTCAAAAGATTTTTTTCTTCTTTTAATTTAAACTAAAAGAGTGCAGGTTGTAATGCTAAGAGTTTGTCAATCATGGTTGAAGATAATCTCAGCATCACAACATTTTAGATTAATGTAGGCCTCCGCTGTTGGGTTTGCTTTGTTTTTGTTTTTTTGTTTTTTGCTGCCTCATCTGTGACATTTCTGTCCTGTGGTTCCCACGTTGCTCATTTCAATCTCTCCTCAGGGTCGGAAGTCCACAAGGAGTCCCTCAATGTCAGGCCGCAATGGGGCCACCAGCTAGAGGGGGCCCTGCACTGCTGCTGGGTCCCTTTGGAAGTGTTTAGTGGTGCCTATTCTGAGCTAACATATTTATGCAGGGCACCACCTACTAAGCCTCTTACTAATAACACTATTAACAGAACTACAACAATTAGGTCAATCACAGAGCCAGACTGAGTGAGTCGCCTACCCAAAGTAGCGACCACCACAATGGCAATGGGCCTGTAGCAACCTTACCCTGTGAACCTCCAACCCCAAAGACTTTGATAAAAACTTATCACAGACACAGAAGTGTGTTAGGAAACCAAAACTGATGCCACCATAGGCATAAGACTAGAGCAACTGGGGCCACCAGATCAGATACTTTTTAAAAATTATTGCATGATGATCAATGGTGATGAGAATGATGTAATGCTGCTGCTATGGAAGTGCATACATGTGCTTTGACTGTTTGAGGCTACCTGAGAAAGTTATACTATAAGCTTTCTATCATATCCTGGCCCGAGAGATACAGACAGTGAGACACCTGCAGTGTAGGGAACTAGGTCAGGTAATTTGAGCAACACTCTCAAAACCAAATCCGTAAAGTAGATGAAGCTCGACTGTGTCGTCCCACTCCCAGTCTTCCCAATGAGCCCATAGCACACACAGTGGTCTAGAGGTAATGCACCTGCTTAGAAAGCGAAAAGTTGGGGTTTGAAGTGTGTGGAGGTTTGATCCCCGTTTGGGCCAGAAACTTTTTCCCCATCCACTAGACTGTGAGTGGTGGTCTGGGTACTAGTCTTTCAGATCAGATGTTAAACCGAGGTCCCATGTGTTACACATAATTATTGAGTGCACTTGAATGAACCAACAGCAACAAGGGAGTTTTTCCTTGGCAAAATTCTGTAGAAAAAGCCACTCTGATAGGACAACAAATAGAGCTGCAGAAAGGGAAAAAAAAAAAGGTGGTGCTACTCTTGTGACGACACATTCTCCCTGGGGACAGCAGCTTGAATTTCACACAGAGAAATCTGCCATGACTTAAACAGTTAAAGTGGTACACAATAAAATACTCTGGGTACAAGTTGGCCATTCAGAAAAAAACCCACCCTATAACTTTTGTGGGATTCGAACCTGCAACCTTCTGGTTTGTAGCCCCAGGAATTAACCTCTGCACCATGGCAGCTGGTCAGGGCTCAGCACTTAGCTAAGTTATATTCATTAACTAATAGAGGTTTTGGCCTTGGTCAGGTTACATTTTAGAATACATGAAATGAAAACAGGCACCACAGTATCATAGGATAATATTTGCTAATATACCACTTTATTTAACAATCAGGACGAGCCGCCATGGCGCAGTGGTTTGCACCTTGGATTACGAACTGGAAGGTTGCGGGTTCAATTCCCTTAAGAGTCGTAGGGATTTTTCGGACTACGACTGGCTCCTACCCAGAGTGAGTGTACTGTGGGCTCAGTGGGAAGACTGGGACCACACAGTAGAGCTTCATCCACTTAACGTATGCGAGTTTGAGAGTGTTGCTCAAATTACCTGACCAACACTGTAGGTGTCTGTATCTCTCGGGCCCAGTTGACGCCGGGATATATTATGATAGTAAGTGTAGAGTATAACCCTGTCAAGTAGTCTCAAAGCATATATATGCACTTCCACAGCAGCAGCATTACGTCATCCTCATTGTCATTGATCATCATGCAATAAAAGAATTGCTTCTGATTCCGTGGTCCCGGTTGCTCTGGTCTCATGCCATGTCATGGTGACCTCAGATTTGGTTTGACCATACACTTCTGTGCCTGTGGTGAGTTTGTGTAAAAGCCTTTGGGGTTGGAGGTTTGCGGGGGAGGGGGGGCGGTCATTAGAGGGGCGTTGTGGTGGTTGCCACCTCGGGTGGGCAACTCACTTAGTCTGGCTCCGTGACTGAGTTAATACTGTCATTAGTAGGGGGCTTACTAGGTGGTGTCCTGCGTATGTTAGCTCAGAACAGGCACCACTGAACACCACCAAAGTGACCCAGCAGCAGTGCAGGGCCCCTCTGGCTGGTGGCCCCACGGCAGCCTGATAGTGATGGGCTCCCTGTCGACTTCCGACCCTGACGATGAGACATAACAAATCTGGGTATGGTTGTGGCAGGGAGATTGGCATGAGTGGCGTGGGAACAGCAGGAAAGGGGAACGTCACAGAAGATGAGGCAGCAACCCCCCCCCCCCCCAAAAAAAAAAACCCACACAAAAACCATTCAGTGAGTCACCAACTGAAAGCAGAGTAACTTTACATACTCGACGAATAGTGCCAATAAAGTTTAAATTAAATACTTTTTTGTTCATGATCTGTCACTGTGTTAGTGACATCAATATATTTTAAAAATCAATATGATAGCAATGGTGATCCATGCGACTTCACTCTTGACACAAAAGCAAATTATTACTTTGATACTGAGGAAAAGGCAGAAATCACTTTATCAGTAACTGTGAAAAAAAAAAAGAACCCACTATGAGTATGAACATAGAAATTATTAAAGAAAACTCTAGCACAGGCTCAGCTCTCTTCCACACATATTCTGTCATCTAAAACTGTAATTTAAAAAAAAAATCCGTATAACTTAATAAGTTAATTTATGAGCCTTATCATCCTATGTTGGTTTCTTTTCTAATCAGTAATCTTAGACTGCTAAGACAGTAAGACTAAGAGTAAGACAGTAAGAGTTAACCCTATGAAAACTGAATGAATTGTGTCTAACAATTTTTTAAAATATAAATAGAGACTCGGACTGAGAGAGAGAGAGAGAGACAATGACAATGACAATGACAAATTCTTTTATTTCGAGGATAATGAATAAGCACACATGTGCTTTTTTACATCCAGTCCCCGCCCGTTAGGGATACATCTTAATAATAATAACCCAATACTTATACAGTCTCACAATAAAAACAAGGGGAAATAACCCTTTTCAAAACAGCTCCCCCCCAACAACCCTCCCCCCCCCCCCCCCCCCAACAACCCTCCCCCCCACCCCCCCCAAAGCAAGCAATTAAAAGAAAATCCTAAAAATACCCCACCCCTACCCCCACCCCCCAAAAAACCGTAACCAAAACCAACAAACAAAAGAGAAGAAAAAACCAAACCAACAAAAGATGATAAAGAAGAGAAAAACAGACAAACAACAACAACAAGAACAACAACAACAACAAAGCCAAGAAAAAATAACACAACCAAACTTAATAAGTCATAAAGATAAACATCTACACATTGTCAAATGGTACACATACTTGTTATACATAATTATAAGATATTGAAATAGGGCACTCATTAAAACTTAAGTACAGAGGCAAGTCCAATAAAGTATTGAAAATATAAAAATATGAATCCTTCATCAGGATATACTATGACTATAAGCAGGACGATAAAAGGTGAGAGAGAGACAGAGACAGAGAGACAGAGAGTGTGTGTGTGTGTATTTCAGAGATAATATCCAATATATAAATCCCAAAACAGTATGCCATCCCATCAACACTCATTTCAGATTATACTCGTTTCAAATTATATGTCATGATAAAAATAAATTTAATACCCATACATCCACACAATAAAAACAAGAAACAAACCAAGAAGAAATTTAAAACTAATCAGTCGTTGAGGGAGAGAATATGAGTGGGTGAGTGGGTGAGTGAGTGTGTGTGTGTGTGTGTGTGAGAGAGAGAGAGAGAGAGAGAGAGACTCAGACTGTCAGAGAGAGAGAGGAAAGAGATGGAGAGAGAGAGACAGAGACAGAGAGAGACAGACAGAGAGAGAGAGACTGCGAGACTCCGAGAGAGAGCTCTTCCTTAGACTAGAGCTCATGAAATAGATCAAACTATGTCTACCAACCATTATTTTAATTGATATTCAATTTAGTTTTTTGCAACTATCTGACTTACCCAGTTTATCAGCCATCTTTATCTGAGACTGTCAAATTTCTATCAGATGTTTATAATTATATATGCTGATGGGCCTGCAGTATCCTCGAGGACATAATTAAAAATATATATATATAGTCTATATGGCATGTCACTTTATACAGATGGTCATCCATGCCACCACAGTTAATTCTGACATATATATATATATATATATATATATATATATATATATTATACATTATATGTCAATGATCAGCTTTTGGTTGATCTGGAATATATATTTTTTAAGTTAATAAATCAAACAACACAGAATGAGAATGGTGACACAGTTGCCTCCTGGACTTGATAATGATAGTGACTGAAAAAAGTTCTGACCATTTGGCTAAGGAGTCAAAGCAGACTTAAGTTTACACTTGTATTTGTAAAGCACTTTGTATGAATTGCTATGATGTGACTTTGAACTGCTTGTGTAATTAAACAGAGAGGGATTGGGGGTAAAATTCTTATCCCCTCCCCTTCCCTTTAGTTATAAATTGAGAAAATCTTAATTATAAAAATCACCAATTCATGCTGAAGACATTGTCATTGCACTTACTACTTAACAACATGATCTGATGAACTTAATTTTGGCATATAATCTAATACTGCCATAGCATATTTTGAAAATAATCTCATATGTGAAAACTCTGAGGTATTGACTGAAAAAATCGACTTACTTTGTTCCTAAATCCTATCTTTGCATTTTGTCTGCTCCTGTGAAATTTGAATCAAGTGTTTGTTTTGCCCACCCACTACCAGCCAACCACTCCCCTAAACAACCACTTACTTTTAAATAAAAATGAGAAAAAGATAATTTAGTAAGATCAAATGATAACAATTAACATATTAAATTAACACTATAACAATTTATGTGTTTACTTTTTCCAAGTTATGTCATTTCATTATATTCAGTAATTCAGTCTCTGACCTGCAAGTCATCTAGCTTCTGATTGAGTGTAAAAATGAGAGCAAGGAGTGAGTTTTGCCTAGCTGTGAGTGACAGTCAATACTTATTCAGCTACTGACGAAATATCAATGATTCAATACTGACACACGATAAACAACTACACACCCACACTGCCAGCCTGAATGGTAGAATAAGATAACTGTTCCAGTTTCTGTTTAACACTTCAGTTCGATAGTTTCTGTCAATAATTATGACATTTTAGAGCTGACAACTTCCTTTCCCCTCAAACGCACCGTACAGACAAAACTCATAGAGCTCTCTACTTTGACCGAGTAGCTGTGTAAGCCGGGTTTCAGTCAGTTCAGTGAGTTTTGGAGTCTTCATTGTGGCTGTCACACACACAGTCACTATCATTCACTATCAGTCAGATTAGTATCACTTATCAGACAGATTCCTACACTAATTTCAATACAACATATGGATTTATTTTATGAAAAACAAACCTACTTTACCTTGACTGGTAGTCTATGCCTCACATGACATGCTTGAATACAGAAAGGAACAAATTCGGTTCACGTGCAAAAAATGTTGCTGTCTCCACAAGTGGTAAACATAACTGCAAATGGCGAAACACGGAAGTGACGTTGTGTCGTCAGAGGCATAAACACCTGATGGTGACGTTTACGCATGAAATTATCATCAGAGATGTCCTTTGTTTGAGTGACACAACTAACGCATCGAATCTTATTACTTTTAATATGTGTACTAGTTTGTACCAATGGTAACAAGTGCAATAGTACTTTAAAATCGCCTGGAACACGCCTGCGATTGCGTCCCTTGTTTCACATGCTTGAAGACCATTGGATGAAAGTTTCTCCTTGACCTCACCTACTACCATCTCTATGTATGAAAAACTCACTGTGTCTAAAAATTGTCTTTGGACAAAAAGGACTTCAGCTTTCAGAAAAATTGTCATTTCGGCTGCTGTCATATCCAGATGGGACAGGTTAAGGTGACAATTGAAAGATCGTATCTGAGATCAGGTGAGGTGGGAGGCAAATTGATAGCAAGAAAAAAATTGAGAAAAAACTATGGAGAAGAGAGAGAGAGAGAGAGAGAGAGGGGGGGGGGGGGGGGAATCAAAGCTACAATAATTCTAAACAATAATTCCTTTTACAATGAACGATATTTTACTTTTTTTAAAACGCACTCCTCTCTTTAGTCGTGTGATACACGAGTGAATTATGGTACCTGCACTGTGGGTGTAATGCTAAAACGAATCAGTCCCAGGGAAAATGGTGAATTTGGACAGGAATAAGGTATAACTTTGGCCACAAAAAATGCTTTTTGAATAGTGATAATAAAATCATCACTAGGTCTACCCCAAAGTCGGAATATGGCAGCATACGCAAAATCTCACTATTGGTGAACCTCGGAGCTGTAGGGGAGGAACGGGGAGAAGGAGGGGGGGGGGGGGGGGGGGGGGGGGGGAGCCCATTCTTCCTATGTTAAAAAAAAAAAAGACACCCCACCCAGCCGCAGTCTATCAATGAGTCATGCCTCACAGACGGTCTCTGTCTCCACTGATCAGTCATCTCCCCCCTCCCGCCACTCCTCTCCCAGATCCCTCTCTCACCCATTTCTATCTCAGTCTCGAAATTTTGTGTGTGATTTGAGATAGAAGTGTGTGTGTGTGCGCACGCACATGCGTGCGTGTGCATGCGTGTGTTTGAGCGTGTGCATAATTGTGGGTATGTGTAAATATGTGATTTTTATTTATTTATTTATTCTTCTATATCCAGGATAATGGAATAAGCACTCAGGTGCATCGGTGGAGTGAGAGTAATTAGGTGGATATATGCGCCGCGCGTGCGCGCGCGAGCGTGTGTGTGTGTGGGTGTGGGTGTGTGTGTGCGTGTGCGGGTTGTGTGTGTGTGTGTGTGTGTGTGTGTGATTGTGTGTGTGTTGACTATTGGCTTAATATTGATTCTCAAAACTAAGAGTTCTAAACTCTGAACTATGCCAAAAAAGTAATGATTCGATAATACTGCTGTGTAAGTCTGACAATCTTGTTCTCACATTCTCCTACACAGCAATGTCAGAGAATAAATACTATTTTGTTTCCTGGTACATCAAACAAAGCAAGAAACTATGCTTTATGAGGAATGTCTTAAACTTGTCACTCTTCAGCAAAAAGAAATGAGCTATGGAAGGACCAATCACCAATTTTCAGTCTTATACTTTTTGGAGTGTCTACATTGACTTCAATTTTTCCTTAAGTGACACAAGCTGTGTACAAGTGAAATATACTAAAGGTGTGCATGCTGTTTCAGTGACATTCCTTGAAGGATTCTGACTGGACAGTTTGCCATGGTAACAATGTCAGATAAATCACATATGCCTCTAATTCACTGTTTGTGGTGCTGGTCAAACTGGACTGTCAAGTTTTACTGTGCCCCTTCCAAAAGAACAAAATTAATGGCAATTAATCCCCCCATTTCTCTCTCTCTCAAATTTTCAAACATTGTTTCCATTAAATCAAGATGTTTGTTGAAGGATTGTTATCAATACTAGAGGTAATGCTAAATGTTGTACTAAAAGAAATGTCAGTCTTATTTGAAGATTGAAAGTAGAGGCATTTAGACTGTCGTCTTTGGGTGAAAAGGGTGTCATTCTTGAGCTATATAGAACTGCTCAAGTCACCATCTTTAGACTGCAAACAGAACACTGCCAGCTCCTATTCTATATGAAAACATCCCACACTTACCGGTGCCCTTGTGAAACATGCCCACAAATCCTTCCCATATCAGACAGTCTTGCCTTATCTTCAACACTTTGAGACACCAGATGTGGCCCACACCAATAGAACTCCAGAAAAACCCACCTGTGGGGATCTGGAGGTCACTGCACCAAACTGCAGACTTTGCCGTCCAGACTGGACTAAAAATTTAGCATGGCCAGGGAAGGCAAAGGAAGAAGAAGAAGAAGACTGTCGTTGTTCTGTTACCTCCAACTTTGATTTAATGCCCTTTGATACAGGACAACACTGCCTGCAGGAAAAAAATGTCCCTGACAAGTTCACAGAGACAGAAATGCAGCTGAAAAATACCAGATAAATTGAGAAAAACATGCAAGTGAACCATTATGTCCTTTTTGTTTTTAAGTCATTCACCCATCTTCATCACAATGCTCGAGAATAAATATTTTGCAAATCGCTGTTTTACCTGACAGTGTGTGCTCTGTATGTGTATTCCATGTCTGCCTGACCCAGCAGCTAGGCAGAAGAAGGGAGAATTGACATGCTGCAGTCCAAAGTAATAAATTCTCAGAGAGTGACTTTGCACTGAAACCAAAAACTGGGGTAATTCATGAGATGGCCTAGAAATCAGTATGCAAGAGAGGGAAGGGATGTACTTCTGCCAAAAAAGATATTGTGGAAGAAGTAGGTGTGACTGGTACTGAGAGCAAGGAGAGTGTGTTGGAACATAGGGGTGTGTTGGAACAGCAGGTAGGGCATATGAAACGATTGAGCATGGGAGAGAATTCCACCAAGAAGGGGCTTGAAAAGAGAAAGATTGCTCATGATTTTGTTTGAAAGGTGGAAATATGAAGGAGAGGAGTATCAGCAGCGGAGAGAAGGTTACCAGAAGGGATATAGAGTTGGAGGAGGCCAAAAATGTACAAAGGAACAGAGTTACTAAAGTATCTAAAGCACTGTGTGGCAAGTTTTTTGTTGAATTCGTTTCTTTACAGGAAGCCAGTGTAATATGTATCAGGAATGAAATGATGACAATTCTTAGCATGCTGTTTGTGAATCAAATTTAGTTTAGGATTAGTCAAACATGACAATTGAACTTTAAATTTGCAAGATAGTTGATGGGTGTAGTGAATGACTATAATTATTTCAATTTTGATTGATACACTAGTACAGAGGCATCTGAAAGATAATGGAGCAAATTATTGCGAAAAGTGGTGGTGAGGCCTAACAATCATGACATATTATTGTGTAAATCTGATGACCTTGTTGCCATATATCCATGTGTA
>CM054135.1:54809350-54874655 GCA_028751875.1 Rapana venosa
ACGCCTAAGGATATAGGCCAGGCATACCTGTGCAATCTACCTTGTAACACACACACACACACATACCCAAGTGAGAGCTTAATGGCTACATGCATTATATCAATCCCTCCCTACCAATATAACCAGACAGCTTGCTGTTTGTGTACACTCTCCCCTCTCTCCATCCCCCTTACACCGTCATACGCTCTACTATCAAAGAGTTTGCTGCATCCTACCACCACCACCATCACATATACGCTGCAAATGAGTTTACTACAAACGTTATCCGCCACCCACGCACCCACCCAAATAAACACACACACACAAAACAAGAGAGGCGGCCTTTTTTCTGCATGTGATCTGCACCCCCCCCCCCCCCCCCCCCCCCCCCCCCCCCCCCCCCCCCCCCCCCCCCCCCCCCCCCCCCCCCCCCCCTTCCTTCCTCCACTAGGGTAAACGACGTCATCTCGTTCTGAGTCAGTACAAGTTTGCATCATTGAACACAAAATTAATGACAACATAGCTGATTCAAAAAACAAGGATAATCAGTCACAGTGACTGAGGCAGTACTTGGCGCTAATGATCTTAAGCTTGTGAAAGAATGGTAATGAGAAAGCAAATGTCGTCATACAGGGCTGGGTCATAGTGAGCTCTGATTCCTAAAACAAATCACAGTACGGGGTCAAAAACAAAAGCAGTCACGCAGAATAATCCTACTACAACAGTAACAGAAAAAAAATGGGGGTGGGAGCTTATAATGAGTTTCCAGAATAGTCGACAACATCATGCAGAACTACAACACAGTGCCCTTCCTGCATTGAGGTGCCTGCAAGTCACAATGACGCATTCTTTCATCTGACGTAAACTGGTTACGTCATCAGTTCATAAAAGCACTGGGGAACTGACTCTCAAGGGAGCATTGAGGTGCAAGGGCACTGCAGAGTCCCTGGCTTGACGTCTGGAGTCTGGTGGGGGGAAAAACACGAAAGAAAAAACATAATCTTTATCCAGTTACTGGGAGATTCAGTACCTCCTATGTTCTTATATTGGGGAAAGAATTGCCCTGGAGTGAGCTTTCTCCTGCTGCAGTCTGTCATATCCTTTTTATAGATGACACCGATCGATCAATAATAAAAGAAAAGAAATGAGAGAGAGAGACACTGGAAGTCAGAACAAGAGACGGACAATAAGAGAGCCACATTAACGTAGAGGATAACAATGACGCACAGAGAGACAGGGAGGGAGAGAGAGAGCAGGGAGAGAGAAAGAGAGACAGGAGAGAGAGAGAAGGGAGAAGAGAAAGAGAGAGAGAGGAGAAGAGAGAGAGAGAGAGACAGGGAGAGAGAAGAGAGAGACAGGGAGAGAGAAAGAGAGACAGGAGAGAGAGAGAGAGACAGGGAGAAAGAAAGAGAGACAGGGAGAGAGAAAGAGAGGGACAGAACCACAGACTTGACAGACAGGCAAAGCAGACAGACACAAAGATACAAGGACACAGACATGGATGGAACAGAAATAAAGTGATGAGAGACAGACAGACTAACAGACAGACAGAGAGACAGACAGACAGAGATAAAAGGAAACAGACATGGACGAAAACAGAAATAAAGTGATTTTAAAAAAAAGAAGAAGGTTACATTGTTTTATATTACCTTGGGGGGGGGGGGGGAGGGTAGCCTATAACCTAGTGGTCAGAGCCTTGCCCTGGTAACCTGACGGCCCAGGATCGAGCCACTTACGGAGGTACCCGTTTAAGAGAATTTTTTACCCTGGAGTTAACATCAGTACTGACTTCATTCTCCCCAAATTCCTTGGATGAGATTGTAAACCGAGTCCTAGGGTGCTAACGCACACAGAACATTTTGCACACACGTTAAAAACCCGTTGTTGTCTTTCGGGAGAGCTGGCCTTTTCGTGCCAGTAGGAACGTATGATAAAATGTGAAAAACGGTTTAAAAAAAAATTCTTTTATTTCGAGGATAATGGTGTAAGCACTCATGTACTTTTTTCATCCAGTCCCCGTGTGTATGCAGTTGTGTAAATTTTGTCATCCGTTCCCACAAGGTCACAACGGCCTACTTTTCCGAAAAGCGGAACGGGTTTTAACGTATGCGCAAGATGTTCTGCGTGTGTTCGCACACGGGACCACGGTTTATAGTCTCATCCGAAGGACTTTTTGGGGAGAGTGAAGTCGGCACTGATGTTAACTCCAGAGGAAAAATCCTCTTGAACGGGAATCGAACTCGGGTCAGCAGATCACGAGCGCATCACGCTAACCACTAGGCTGTCCCTTCCCCGTATGCACACAGGTGTTGCGTTTAGACACCATCCTTGAAGTTGGAATGCGGCTACCTTATATGGTAGGTAGCAACGTTCACATACGCAAAATCTGATTATTGGTGAGCCTCAGAGCTCTGGCCCAGAACAACCCCCCCCCCACCAAAAAAAAACAAAAAAAAAAAACCCAACCCCAAAACAACAACAACCCAAAAAACCCCACCTCATGTCATTTAAAAGCTAGAAATCTAGCTGAACATCATCATCATCATCATCATCATCAGTCCCGTGACCTTGTCGGTCGTGGAGGAGTCACGAAAGACGATGCCGTGGTAAGCATCCTCCATCCATCTCGGTCCTCGGCTCTGCGCAGTAGTGCCGAGTCATTCATCCTGGTCCATTCTCTGATGTTGTCCATCCATGACTTGTTCTGTCTTCCCCTCTTTCTGCCACCTTCGAGTGTTCCCTGCAGTACTGTTTTTGGCAAAGTGTTGTGGTGGGTGACGTGGCCGAACCATGTCAGCTTTATCTTCTTGACGATGGTGAGAAGGGGTTCCTGTGGACCTGCCAGCCCTGTTATTTGGCTCTTGACAAATTCATTGGTCTTTTGTTCTCTCCAGGATATGCCCAGCAGTTTTCTATGGCATTTTGTTTCAAATGACTGGATTCGCTTTGCTGTTTCAGCAGTCAATGTCCAGGTTTCACTTCCGTACAGCAGGATAGTCTGAATTAGGGCTTTGTAGAGCTTTAGTTTGATTGGGAAACTGATCTCTTTACTTTTCCATATGGTAGTGAGTTTTGTCATGGAAGATGTTGCCATGGCTAGTCTGACTTTGATTTCTGTCGTCGATCGCCCGTCCTTTGTGAGTGTAAAAGCGTCTACCTCCTCCAGTTGCTGGCCGTTCATGTAAATTTTAGCAGTGGCATTGCTCGTGCTGTTCACAAGTACTTTACTTTTCTCGGAGCTCACCTCCATCCCATATGCTCCAGCTCTGTTCTCAAGTCTGGTCGTAAGGTCTTGCAGCTCTCTGTTACTTCCGCCCATTGGACTAGGAGAAGTGAGATGGACAGGATTTGGTGAGACAATGACTAGCTGAACACAAGAGTAGTAATGATATTATTCATACTATGTGGTGGTCGGATGATTACCAGGGCAAAAGATTACTTAACAGGCCCCGCTGATTAATTCATTCACTAACTCAATGAACAGTCACATACTTGCTCAAACGTACAAGGGGTTGACATATCTAAGCACAGGTCAGTGTGTTATTCACTATTATGGTATCCATGCTATGTGACACTGACAGGAGCAATGTGGAATAATTATGGTATCCATGCTATGTTACACTGACAGGAGCAATGTGGAATAATGATGGTATCTATACTATTACACTGACAGGAGCAATGTGGAATAATTATGGTATCCATGCTATATTACACTGACAGGAGCAATGTGGAATAATGATGGTATCTATGCTATTACACTGACAGGAGCAATGTGGAATAATTATGGTATCCATGCTATGTGACACTTACAGGAGCAATGTGGAATAATTATGGTATCCATGCTATGTGACACTGACAGGAGCAATGTGGAATAATTATGGTATCTATGCTATTACACTGACAGGAGCAATGTGGAATAATTATGGTATCCATGCTATGTTACACTGACAGGAGCAATGTGGAATAATGATAGTATCTATGCTATTACACTGACAGGAGCAATGTGGAATAATTATGGTATCCATGCTATTACACTGACAGGAGCAATGTGGAATAATTATGGTATCTATGCTATTACACTGACAGGAGCAATGTGGAATAATTATGGTATCCATGCTATATTACACTGACAGGAGCAATGTGGAATAATTATGGTATCCATGCTATATTGCACTGACAGGAGCAATGTGGAATACTTATGGTATCCATGCTATTACACTGACAGGAGCAATGTGGAATAATTTTGGTGTCCATGCTATGTTAAACTGACAGGAGCAATGTGGAATAATTATGGTATCCATGCTATTACACTGACAGGAGCAATGTGGAATAATTATGGTATCTATGCTATTACACTGACAGGAGCAATGTGGAATAATTATGGTATCCATGCTATGTTACACTGACAGGAGCAATGTGGAAAAATTATGGTATCCATGCTATTACACTGACAGGAGCAATGTGGAATAATTATGGTATCCATGCTATCTCACCCTGACACCCTCTGCATCAACCACTTGGTGGATAGTTTACCAACTGTATAACCAAATGTTGTTGTTATTTGTTTTGTGTTGTTTTTTTGTTCCTCAATAGTCTGTAATCTCAGTAAAACAAGCTACATGTACATTCACGAAATGATGTTTTAGCTCTAATAGGCTGTGTGTGTGTGTGTGTGCGTGTGTGTGTGTGTGTGTGTGTGTGTGTGTGTGTGTGTGTTGTGTGTGGGTTGTGTGTGTGTGTGTGTGTGTGTAGTGATGATAGTAGTAGTAGTAGTAGTAGTAGTAGTAGTTGTAGTAGTAGTAGTACATAAATTTGATCCACTCAGTTTTTGTTCATACGGCTTGGTGATATTACCACTCAAAGAAAAAAAACGGATTATGAAGTAAAGTGTCAATGGAGTGTCACGTCACTGACACAATGTGATAATGATGCAATAGATAGAAACGGCTTTAGTTGATAACCGAGCCTCGAAGGGTAGCTTCAGTAACGGGGATTATCGTAAAATCTAGATTCAGTCTTTATTGCGAATTTCAAGCAGGCAACTGAAAAAAAGGCTTACAAAAAGCAATCACATCATCATCATCATCATCATCATCATCATCATCTACAAACGAGATGAGTAGTAGACTGTTTATTTTGAATTTACTTAGGTTATCTTCTCTTATTATTGTCAGATTTGTGGCTTCCTTCTATAACTAAATCCCTCTGATCTTTTTCAGTACACGTGAGTTATTAACATGGCCAAAGCTGCAGAGCTTGCTTTTTAAATAAAGATTCTATTTGAAGAGAGAGAGAGAGAGAGCGAGCGAGCGAGAGAGAGAGAGAGAGCGCCAGTGGCATCAGTTCTCAAAGGGAAACAACTTCAATTCCTTCTCGCTTGGGGGCGAGGCAACAGAATTAATGATGTGTACAGTAATTTGGTCACACTTTGGAGCGCTAATGATCTCTCATGCTGGCGTTTCGAGCTATAGCAACAAGAAATCTTTTTTTTTTAAACCAACAAAATAGTGCCATACTGGTTCATCAAGAGCACACAACTCTTCATCTACCCTGGTCCTGCTATTATAGCTGCGGGGGACAAGCGTGGGAAGAGAAATTGCTGACGTATTTCCCTGAGCAAGGGTCCGGGGGCGGACTGGAATAACGGACTGGAGCATCAAATTTCTGATCTGAGAATAACTGAGGGCGCTGATGGGTTCAGTTTGAAGGTCAGTGACCCTTCAAGGAGATGTTTATCCCTTGGACGGAGTCAATTAATAGCCTAACACTGAGTGATAGTGATACTAACTCCACTCCAAGTCCTTCCGATAAGATTGTAATTTGGCGAAGACTGTGAGCGAAGTCCCATGCGTGAACACACGCTGAGCATCTTGCACACACACACACACACACACACACGCTTACAACCCCTTCGGTAGAAGAGTAGTCCATAGTTATGGCCCGGGTGTAATGGACGACACAAACATACCCAGCATCCATGTACCCTGCTGATACCTGGTAAGGGGTGGGTTCGGCAAAGTTGACCTTGTCCACGATATGACCAGAGAAATGGAAGACCCTGAAAAAGTCCTTCGGATGAGACTATAAACCGAGGCCCTGTGTGCGAACGCATGCAGAACATCTTGCGCACACGTTAAAGCCTGTTCCGCTGTTCGAAAGAGTAGGCCATTGTGTGCCGGTGGGAACAGATGACAAAATTTAAAAAACCGCGTACACACGCATACTTTTTTTTTTTTAAAAGCGCTTTGATTTGTTGCTTTACAAGATTCAGCGCTATATAAATTCCATACATTATTATTAAAAATTCCGGGTAATGCTCCTACGACCGCCTCCTCGTGCAGTTAAAGGAGACGTCGGGCCATTTTCTAGAACACACACAGCCCACCTTCCCCCCCCCTCCCCCCTCTCCCCCTAGTTGATTACCTGTTCGTAAGCTTGTTACATCTTTTAGACCCCCCCCCAAAAAAAAAAAAAAAAAAAAAAAAAGATAGGAAGGGTGGTGGATGTGTGCAGTAGACTTGAGGGGTTTTGTTTCTGGAGAAAAAATTAATGGTATAGATATTTTCCTAGAGAATCAACTGCCCTTCATGGGATGATTAACGTGTTTTTGACTTGACTTGACTTGGCAACTTCCTACTAAGCTTGTTACATCATTCAGTCACAGGCTTATGCCGTCATTCGGGGAGGGAAACCCCCCCCCCCCCCCCTCCCTCCGAAAAGTTGGGGACATATGGTGGAGGTATGCTGTAGACTTCCAGGGTTTTTGTTTGTAGGAAAAAAAAGAAGTCTAGGTGTTTTTCCCATATGAATCGCCCTCCCAGTTCATAAGTATAAAGATGTTTTTTGTTTTTTTTTTGTGTTTTTAGTGTGTGATTTTTTGTTTTTATTTTGTCTGGTCTGTTTGGCTTTTTATTTATTATTTGCTGTTTCGTTTTACTGAAGAGGGAGAAATATAGTCTTAAGATGTTTTACTGGTCTGTCTTTTTTCTTTATAGTACACTGGTCGATCAATAAGTGACATCACTGAGAAGTCAGAAAGAGAGAGAGAGAGAGAGAGAGAGAGAGAAGGCATCAGCCCCTCAAGGGAAGCAACTTCATTTCCATGGCCTTGTGAATGAGACAGCAAAGTGAATTTTATAGCGCGTGGTCGGGTGTTGCCAAACAACATGAAGCAACATTTTTGTGGACACACAATCCCACGCACTTTGAACGACAGCCATACGGCAATAACTTCATAATATGTTAGAATACCGATGAGACAGCAGTTATACCGCCAGCGTCGGCGATAACTGATTTGCTTGAAGATGAATCGTAAAATTGTTTGACTCATTTCTGCCCACTCCCCCATAAGGTTAATATTACCATTTGAAAGGTGGTAAAGGTCAGATAACTGGAAATTACCTCGTTATCTTTTTTGTTTTGTTTTGTTTGTTTTTTTGGCAGCACTTCATATTTCATCAATATCCGCTGATGACAAGATTGTCCGTAAAAAAAGGAAAAGAAAATGGACAGATCATTAGTCAACTTTGGTTGTTGTTTTTCCCCCTTGATTTTCGTTTTATTTCTTCCTGTTTTTCTGTCATTAAACAAAAATTTGTTTGCAACCATTGTGGACATCAAGTTTCGTTTTTCCTTAAACAAAAATTTGTTTGCAACCATTGTGGACATCAAATTTCGTTTTGAAAACCTGATAAAATCTTTCTCACGATATATATATAAACATTTTTTAAGTCATCATGATTTTTATATATTATTTAATATAATATATATTATATATATATATATATATTATATAATATAATTTTAAGTATCATGACCGCCATAGAGGAGTCCCCATTTGGGGTGTGCTTTCTTCTTTTCGCCGGTCGGCGTCAGACAGCAAATATTTATGTCATATGAGCAAATATGGTTGCGCTGCCGAAAAGCACCTGCAATAGGCCTAGCGCATCCTACTTGGGTGGGAAAGAATTTTCTTTAAGTCTCTTGGGGAAAAAAGGAGAGAATGACCCCAAAATCATAAAATGGGTAGAATGAGGGGGAAGGAGAAGAAAAGGAACAAGGTAGAAACAAAGAGGGGGATAGAAAAGAGGGAATTCATCGCACAGAATTTCCAGAGAGTGGGGATGCTATTTATTCTGACATACCCCGGGCATCCCCAGGTCAAAAAAATAAATTTGATTTTGGGTGAGAGTGAGAGCAATGTCAGTCAGACGCTAGAGCCGAGTGGTTGAGACTGTTCGATTTCAATCCCCTGAGTTCATAAAGTCGTGGGTTCGAATCTCGGCAACGGCGTCAAGCAAATTTATTTATTTTAATTTTATTCTTTTATATCGAGGATAATGGAATAAGCACTCAGGTGCTTTTTACATCCAGTCCCCGTGTGTATGCGGTTTTGTAAATTCTGTCATCTGTTCCCACCGGCACACAATGGCCTGCTCTTACGAAAAGCGGAACAGGATTTAACGTGTGCGCAAGATGCTCTGCGTGCGTTCGCGCACGGGGCCTCGGTTTATAGTCTCATCCGAATTAAAGGTGTGTGTGTGTGTGTGTGTGTGTGTGTGTGTGTGTGTGTGTTGGTGTGTTTGGTGGTTGCGATCCTCCAAGTCAACTTATTAAAGTGAAGTCATGTCAGTACCTTAATTCCACTGGTGTATATGCACATGCAGAAGATCAAATATGCACGCTACAGATCCCGTAATTCATGTCAGTGCTCAGAGGGTTACGGAAACACGAAACCACCCAGGATGCGTCGTGTACAAAAATGAACTGCTCTGAAGTCTGACTGTGTTGGCTGAGGCCAGCGGGCAGACCTGCACAGTTAAATGCACAGGAGAGGACCAGACGTCATGCACCCCACCAAATAAGGGACTCCTCTAAGTCCACCATGACCAAAACAGACCTGGCGCAGAAGTTTTGACGAAGAGAAACGAAGGCAGCCGGAATGACATGGGTCGAACTGAAGAGGATCTCCCAAAACCGTTGGAGGGGTGTTGTTGCAGCCCTATGTTCCCCAAGGAACCAAGAGGCATAAGTCAAGTCTATGTCGACCATGATGACTTGAAGAAGCAACAGTTGTAAGCCTCAGTGTTGGTCATGTTTTGATGCTTTTTATATGTTTTTTTTCTGTTTGTTTCTCTTTAGATGGTTTTTTTTTAAAGGGGGGGGGGTATTGTTTATTCAGTTATTGTTTATTTTTTCTCATGCAACACATATTCACTCACAATAATTAATATTTACACATAACACGTCACGTAGCACTAACTATCCATCCCCCTCTCTATCATACATAATTATCAGTTACTGCGCACACACACACACACACACACACACACACACACACACACACACACACACACACACACACACACACACACACACACACACACACCACCACGCACGCAACGCACAGAGAGAGAGAGAGAGAGAGAGAGAGAGAGAGAGAGAGAGAGAGAGAGAGAGAGAGAGAGAGAGAGAGACAGACAGACAGACAGACAGACAGACAGACAGACAGACACAGAGAGATAGACCAGATAGACAGGCAGGCAGGCAGAGACAAATTATGTCATTTTTGACCCGAAACAAACGCTTCTGAAAGACTTTTAAACAAGATTCCTCTATCATAACAAATTTCTTCATTTAATGCTTAAACAGCGTACATAAATGAGCACAATACTAAACATACTATGGCCTATTTTACAGAGTAATGTACAAGTGCAGGCCCGAGTTAGTATGTGCTAGCAGTAGCAGTAGTGAGAGTAGTGAGAGTAGTAGTAGTGAGAGTAGTAGTAGTAGCAGCAGCAGCAGCAGTAAAATAGTAGTAGTAGTAGTAGCAGCGGCGGCGGCAGTAGTAGTATTTTAGTAGAAGTAGTAGTAGTAGTAGCAGCAGCAGCAGCAGTAGTAGTAGTAGTAGTAGTAGTAGTCGTAGTCGTAGTAGTAGTAGTAGTAGTAGTAGTAGTAGTAGTTGCTGTGTGTTCTAGTAGTGTGTGTGTATGTGTGGTGTGGTGCGTGCGTGGTGTGCGTGCGTGCGTATGTATGTGTGTGTGTGTGTGTGTGTGTGTGTGTGTGTGTGTGTGTGTGTGTGTGTGTGTGTGTGTGTGTGTGTGTGTATGTGTGTGTACACGCGCTTGCACACCCTGCAGTAACGTACGAGTTGACATCAAAAACAACAACAAAGCAATGATCTAGCATATAAACAGATGAATCAAATCATGCAAATAGAACAAACACAAACCACAGCCATAGGCACCGGGAATCTAAACCGGTGTGGGGTTCATTGTTAACAGATATAAAAAAAACCAACAACAAACAAACAAAAACAACTTGTAGTCCTGATTTGTGAAAAACACGATGCACATAAAAAAAAGCAGGAAGCAAACAGCTGACAAATGTACATTTCTTTATCTAAAAAAAAAATAATAATAAATAATCGAAGGTGGTAAAAAATGATTTTAAAAAGTAAAAATAATTGACATGCTTACAAGCTTATAAATTACAGTCAATCATAAAACCGTTATTTCCTGATTCATAACAAACTGGAAGCATGTGGAAAACCAGAGGTCAACACTGGCACATTTACAACATAAAATAAAAAAACAACATGGGTTAGAATACTTTCCTGGTTTTCTTTTTTTTTTTAAACCATAAACCCCGAAGATTATGGGAAACCAGAAAACGAGTTGTTGGGGAAAAGGAATGAGAGCTTTGGGTAATTCCCCCCAAGCCGAAGTCGGATGCGCTGGGCCTGACTTGTCAGGCGCTTAACGGCAGCGCAATGCATTTTCGCCCAAATAACAAGCAACAATAGTTGCTGTCTGAGCGTTGGAAGAAGAAGAAATCAAAAGAAATCAAGAGTTATAATACTGTCCTGATTTAATACGAACCCAGAAAGGGGACACCAGAAAACAAGTTGTTGAGAAATAGAAATGAGAGCTGTGTGTGTCTGGCTGTTTTCAAGTGTCTCGCCATATTTGGCAGACGTACTCCGACTTCAGATGAATTTTCCCCCTCTCCTTTACTGAAGGAAACGGGTTGTTATGCTGACAGTTTGTCATGTGTGTGTGTGTGTGTGTGTGTGTGTGTGTGTGTGTGTGTGTGTGTGTGTGTGTGTGTGTGTGTGTGTTGTGTTGGTGCGTTGCGTGCGTGTGTGTGTGTGTGTGTGGTGTGGGGAGTGTGTGTGTGTGTGTGTGTGCGTGCGTGCGTGCATGCGTGTGTGTGTGTACAGCAACAACAACCACCAAGAAACAAAACCTTGTTGAATCCAGGTGCAGTAAGATCCTTATTTTTCGTTATCAAGAGAGGGGGAAAATGAGATCAGTTTCATTATTGAAGGATACAGAAAGAAGACACGTGCAGACATTTGTTTTCCCTTCAAAACACAGTATTATGTATATAGATTTTTTTTAAAAGGAAGAAAAAGAAATCACTTAGGCAACTGTAAAACTGTTTTTAAAAATGTTTGGCTTCGGTTTTCAATCATTATCATCGTCGTCGTCATCATCATCATCACCATCATAACGGACTGTTACTACTATAGGTACAAACAATAGCAACAGCAGTATCACAACAGTATAAAGTAGTAGTATCTAAGATTTGTAGCTGTAGTTAGTGGTTTCTCAACATTTTTCCCTCTATATGATTCTTCCTCCCCCCCCCCCCCCCCCCCCCCCCCCCCCTCCCTCCTCTCTGTCTCTGCCTGTCTGTCTCTCCCTCTGTCTGTCTGATTGGTTAGAGGCAAAATAAGATGAGAAAGGGTAGGAAAACCGAAACGAGGGGAGGGGGGGGGGGGGGAGGGGGAGAAGAGGCGGGGTGGGGGGGGGGTACTTTGGGGAGAAGAGCGGGGAGGTGGGGGGGGGGGGGGGGGCCAGACGCCTGAGAGTGACGTATACGCCAGATGCGTAGGAAGAAACAAGTTAGTCTGCGACAGATTAAGTTTTCTGGATGTCGTGCCTTCTCAGTTTCAGATGTGGCCTCCACACACACACACACACACGCACGCACGCACGCACGCACGCACATGTGCACGCTCGTCCAATGTCACTAAGAGTGAACAGACGTTAAGTTGAAGACAATAGCAACAGCACGCATGCACGCACACATACACACGAATGCTCGCACGCACACATACATCACACATGCACGCACGCACACACACAATACACACATACGCCTGTGCAGGCAGGCAGGCACACACACAGACTGAGGTATGTACATTTGCACACACACACACACACACACCTATCTCTGCTCATTTCACAGAGAGACAGACAGACAAACAAACAGACAGACAGACAGAACAACTGTCACTGCAGTAGCAGGAGAGGAATGGCACAGCAGTTAAATCCTCGTCTACAATGGAAGATGTAAAGGCTTTTAATCCCCCTTGGGACCTCAGCTTTTAGAAACTTTAACAAAACGAAGCAGTTTGGAGTTGGAACTATTCTTTAAAGCCCTTATTTGGCCATATCTTGTCGCCACTGTCACTGCCTGTCTGATCTGGACAAAGAGAAAAACACTTAACAATAAGGATGAATCGCTGCTTAAATCATGTCATGTCAAAATAACTGCTATGTGTCAGTATTTACCATAACCCGCTGCAATCTTAACATACAAGGAAGAAAATCATGTTTCTTTTTCGATGTATATTCTGGTTCAAAAGGTTAACAGAAAAAAAATCACCGACACACATTTTTTTAATTTATCTATTTTTAAGGGCACTAGTAAGGCTTGGAGACTTGTAGGCTTGAAAAGAAAATACTTATCAGGTTTATGAAGTATTTTTGTGCTGAATAATTACAACCGTGTTTTTCTTAACATTAAAAAACTGAAATTGCTGAACATAAAGCCTTTAAAAAATGTTTACAGAGTCAATCAGTCTCATAAAATAGTGCGTACATAGATTTTTGGGCGTAAGGATATCTAAATAAATGATGTATTAAAACTATCATAACTCAAAACAGCAAAAGTGTGTTAAAAACAATAACATGAAAAAAGTGTACTTCATTGTACTAAACATACACACTTGTAAACATTGTCTTGAGTTGATAATTAATTATCTGTTCTACGCGTTCAATTGTTCCCTATGACAACATTAATTACAGCTGAATGAAATGAAAAGTCCTGAGATGAAATTCTAAGAAAAATCATTATCAGTCTCACGAGCAAACATCCACGAAAAAAACCCATAACAAAACAAGCTGACTTATGACATGACATTTCAAATACAGTGATTTCACTTTTCTTTTTTTCTGATTCTATATATATCAAATTCTTACAAACTGATTCTTGATACTGTGGAGTGAGTACTTACGCACACAAACAGCAACACAATGATTTCTTGACAGCCAAGTCATAACTCTAACAGAAGTGGCTAAACAGGCTCCTGTTGCTTAATGGTCAAAACAGAAGAAAGCTCAAAAAGCACATTGATCCCAGAACACTGGTCAGGACAGTCCAGAACAAGACAGGAACCAACAGTGGTCAACACGTCGGTTCTGTATTCCGCATGTCTGCACTCAGGTCAGTAAATCCAATCTAAGTATGCAGGCTAACCTTTTTCTTCTGCATTGCTGGCCTTTCTGTAATTTCTCAGTGCCAGTTGCTATTCCTACTTTGTTCAACCGATTTATTTACAAACAGCAGAGTCACCCTGAGGGCGGCTGAGAGACGAGAGGACTGGAAAAAGGTGGTTGGCAAAGCTTCGAAGGCGCCCCAAAGGATTCGGAATCTGAGGGATCGGTGACGGTGAGGGTCATTTTGTTGCACACTATGCGGCAGTCATGTGGGCTAATGCGAGTTATCAGTTATGTTAGGATCACATACAGCTTCAGCCAGGCTCCTTTTGTTGCACTCTAAGAAGGCAGTGTTGCATGGTGAGTGACCAGTTATCTTAGGACACGATGAAGCCACCAACCCAAAGAGGTCATGCATTGCTGATGGGCAATGTCGGTGATGTTCCTGAGTGCATGTTCTGTTTGACCCTGACAGTAAGGTGTTCTCTTTTAAATGGGGGGTCACTATCACCTCCTTCATCAGCAGTTCCCCGTGAAGCTGTGAACCCTGAAGGCTTTGAATCACAACACTCATTTATCAAAGGCATGGATGATAAGCAAAACTGAAAATTGAGATCACATAATGCTATGACATTAAGGGCCACAGAATATGAGACAGTTGTCATTGTTGTATGATGTAGATGAAAGACAGGCTATAGGTACCTATAGGTTTGAAGCTATAACTAGGTGAAGGCTGTAATAATGATCATAATTATGTGGAATATTTATAGAGCTGAATGTTGCAAAGCAAACAAATCCAAGCGCTTCTTCACAGTATTCTTTCATGACATTTCCGCGTTGACCTATCCCGTGGGATACAGAAACCTGCAGTGTTAGTTTAGTTTAGTTATTTATTTTTGTTCGTTTGATTCAGCAACGCTCTGAAATAAATTGGCATCCAAACAATCAGTAACACTCGACTATGTGGCCTTAGACTTCCCACTGGGCCCACAACACATTCAGCTGCTGGAAGGAGCCTGCCCTGACAGTCCCACAAAGTCAACGACCCTTTGTTAGGAATAAAACATCGCTGCCCTACCCCCACCCCATCAATACATTGCTGTGCTTACCTCAAGGAAACGTGTATGCCTATCTTAAAGAAATGCAGCATACTTCACATGATTCTGGTACAGAAGACGGACAACACACATGGAAGATCTGGCCGTTTTAACAAGATGAGGGTAGCCTAGGTAGTGGGTTAACGAATCAAACTAATACACCCCCAGAAAGAGTGTGGAGCCTAAGAAGCAGAATACAATATAAAGTCTACACTAAAAAGAACATGCATTACATTTGCGAGAGCAGTTTCAAAGATACAAGTGACCTTGACATAAGGAGCCAATGAATGATGAGGAGGGGAAAAGACAAAGGGGAGATGATGAAGACAAACCAACCTATATCATCTAACAGTAACACACAACAAGAGAGAACGTAACAGCATTTTCACATATAACTCACAAAATTATGTAAGCTTACTTTTGAAAAGAAGCGAGCCCTGGTGAACCAATATCTTCATGAGCAAGTACATTTATTCTGTGCCCTATTAACTTGCTGATCATCACATTCCCCCAAAAATACACAGGTGAGAATGAGCATAGTGGTTAAGTTACAGTTCAGCCTGAGATATCAGCAAACTACATTAAAAATGATCCATTTTCAAAGCGTACAAAAATTACCAAAACAGCAAAATAATTCACATTCACAGCAGACTATAAAAAACAACTCATGGACATAAGTTTTACCACATACAACCTGTTGTCTATTTTGTTTATCATTCTAAACAGCAAAGCAACTGGACATGCACTGCAGAAAGGAACATAACCCACAATAATACTCTTTACCATGTTTGTCCTCTTGTTCATTTATTTATCATTCTTGTCCATAAAATATGAATTATGGACAAAAGAAAGATAAACACTGTACATCCCTCCTTCTCCTGACCTTGTTGTTATCCCAGTTCAAACAGGCCTAAAGTAAAGGATAAACCCTCAAGCAGTTCTTGTATAACTGGCCACATTGAGACGGCAGTCACCATGTACACAGTTAACCCAGTCTTTTGGCAACTGTGCGTCTGTGTCTCTTAGCCCTCTTGTCAGCCAAATGCAAAATTGTCCTAGGATGGCAGAGGCAAGGCCTGGACTGCATGACTAACAAGCAAGCAGTGATAACACGACTTCCAACCAGGGAACACAGGGGCTCACTCAGTCTTCGAAGAGGAGGTGGCCAGAAAAGGAGGAGAAGTGGTTGAGGAGGGAAGACTTCTCATTCAGCTGCACCCACACATGGTCATCATGCACCAGTCGCAGGATGAGGGTGTTGCTGCCCGTGCCATGCCGTGCCCGGGCATCCCCGTGGAAAGCCAGCTGGTGGTCGTTGTTCAGCATGATCCACCCGTAGGCCGTCTGGTTCTCCGCACTCAACACGTGCACGGTGAAGATGTAGGTGCCGTTGACTTTGCAGACGAAGTGAGAGGAGTAGATGTCGAAGCTGTCGCCCTGGTTGGTGAGGATGGTGTCGAAGATCACCGGGGTCTTCTGAACCACCGGCCCCAGAGGTTCGCTCCGGCTGACGGTGAAGGCCACCCGTGCTGGGCGAGGTCCTTTGTCGCCCTTGGCACCTTTGGGGCCGGGTTCACCGACTTTTCCCTGGCTGCCGTCTTTGCCTTTGGGGCCGATAGGTCCGGCAGGTCCGCAATCGCCCTTGATGCCCTTACGACCTCGCCGACCTTTGACCCCCATTTCTCCCGGAACGCCTGCACTTCCTGCAATCAGCATACACAGACAGTGTCACTCACCATCCAGGTCTTCAGCATAGGAAGGAGTGTTTCTGACCTGACCAGTAGCTATGGAGGATGATCTTGCTGCACTGATGAATTATTTTAGAAAAATAATACTCTAATGTCATTGTGAAAAGGTTTGAATTAAGTATATTACAATCAGTATTTAGTTAATTAAACTTAACACTGATTTACATAGTCTTAAAGAATTTTTGGCAGGAGTTGAAGTATCTTATTTTGACTTGAATAACCGTTACATTAATATAAGAAAGAGAGAGAGAGAGAAGAGAGAAGAAGAGAGAGAGAGAGAGGAGAGAGAGAGAGGAGTGGAGGGAGATGGAGAGAGAGAAAGGTTCTGACAAGTATGGAACGGAAGAGGACTAAGTAGGATAACTATAACCATTCAAGCAAATCTGAAGGGCTTAACAACCCATGTTTGAAGTCTGGTTGGAATCTCGGTTTGACCCGGTTGATTGTGATCTTCCTGGTCAACTTAGGCCCATGTATGTCAGAGAATTCCTTCCGTGCGTGCGCATACACACTCAAAAGGTAAGTAAGATATACATGTTTAAAATGATTACATTACCCTATGAACATGAAGTTCTGAATAAGTCACACACAGAGCTGTGCCCTCATAAACAGGCAGCAGACAACAGAACTGATGCTGCCGTCCTTCCCCTACAAAGGCACTCGAAAGAAGATCTGGCATGCCCTCACCCAAGTGGCCAAGAAACTCTAATGCGACTTGAGGGACCTGCAGTATATTGCTGTATTCATCCCAGAGACTGAGCTGTCCATCTGACGATTGAACATAAAGGAAAATCCTGCAATTTTTCTCAGTGCTCAGTGGGTTATAAATATGAACGTCCCTAAGAAACATCAATCATAATGTAAAATCATCAGAAATTATTGTTGATCCTGTAAATGGAATACCGAAACAACAGCGACGAAACAAGACCCTTCCCCCCAAAAAACCCCAAACAAACAAACAAAAAAATAAAAGAAAAAGATTGGTTGTTTAAGCCCCTTTCCTACAGGAAACGGAAGTGGAAGGGTTGCAGAACATGCGCATAATTACCTTTGTCTCCACGCACACCTGTGTCCCCCTTGTCTCCCTTTACTCCTGTGGATCCTTGCCCTCCTCGGGCCCCATGTAAACCTGTCACAGCACAGTCACTTCCATTAGTTCAGAGAGAGAGAGAGAGAGAGCGAGAGAGAGAGAGACAGAGACAGACAGACAGACAGACAGAGACAGAGAATTGGAATCCTATTAAAACAAATCTTAACCAATTTTACTTATGTTTATAGCGATGAACAGGAGGGTTAATTTTGTCTTCTCAAAAAAAAACAACAACCTTACCTCAGCAACATCTCTCTCCCATTCAACAGCCTCCAGCTCGTATCACATTTCTCCATGGTTTTTTTTTAAATAGAAAAGATACGCTATTAACCTCGAAATTTGTCTGATACTTGTTTTTGGCGTTGTTTATACAATTTCATTTCATTTTGTGGAACATACAGATATAACAATCTTGTGCAAAATGGACACAACTACCTCATATTGTTGATGGCATCTCCCCACCTCATTAAGAGGGGTGACATGTTCATAACATTGAAATTTGACTCCTGCTCGACATATGGTTTTTATCCATTTTCATTCTGCAAAAATATAACAATGATGATCTTGTGTTTTACTGAGGTTGTCCTTTCAGTTCTGCAATCTACGAAAATATAGTGTGACTTCGTATCTAAACGTGTGATTGTTTGTGTTAACTTTTAAGCAATTAACACATATAAAATGTTTGTGATGAATTTAACTTTGAACAGCTTGTAAGAAATTCGACAGGAAAGCTTAACACCTATTTACAGAGCAGTCCGACTGAGAATGTTCAAAGTGACACACACACACACACCACACACACGCGCGCGCGCGCGGCGGCGCGTGCATTTGTGAAGGCACACCACTGTACTTTGTACATTTACTTTATTTATTTATTTATTTATTCTTTTACATCGAGGATAATGGAATAAGCACTCATGTGCTTTTTTACATCCACTCCCCGTGTGTATGCAGTTTTGTCAATTTTGCCATCTGTTCCCACCAGCACACACCACACACACACACTCACTAACTCATGCACACTCATTCTCTTTCTGTTTGTCTCTCCCTCTATCTGTCTTTCTTTCTCTGCCTGTGCATCGGTCTGTCTATTTCTCTCTCTCTCTCGATGATGTAAACAAACAGTTATTGTTATTCTTACTGTATCACCCTCTATTATAAATAGCATTATCTGTCTGTCTGTCTCTGTCTGTCTGTCTCTCTCTGTGCCTGTCTGTCTGTCTCTCGAGGTTGTGCACAGCCTCACTTTATATTTGTGTAAAGCTTTCAGAATAAGAGAGATATTGTTATCCTAAGTCATATTTTTGTAACTGACTTTTTGTTATACAGTAACATTTTGTCGTTACTATTGCTTTTCATCACCATCAACCATTACACCCAGTGGTATGTAGGGCAGCAACAAAGGGCTTCCACTCCTGCCTATCCTGGGTTAACCTAGCCACTGATCCCCAAGAGTGCTGCATGGCCTTCATCTCACTTTCTACAGTCCTCCTCCACGTTGCTTTTGGTACTATTGCTCTTACCCCCACCAAAATACTAAGCAGTTCGGCAACCCCCCTTCATGTATGGGCCAATGGCCTTTTTGTGAATAAATCATTCGAATTCGAGTTCGAGTCTGTCTTTCTGCCTGCCTATCTGTCTGTCTCTCTGCCTGCCTGTGTCTGTCTGTCTGTCCATCTCTCTCTCTTCCTCTCTCTCTCTCTCTCTCTCTCTCTCTCTCTCTCTCTCTCTCTCTCTCTCTCTCTCTGTGTCTCTCCAAACAGACCTGGCAGGCCGGGAACCCCCTGTGGGCCTGGCAGACCTCGGCAACAACTGCTGCAGGCGTCACCCTTGACCAGGTTATAGGTCACCCCGCCCCCATGACTGAAGACGTTGAACAGGAAGACTGCGGTGGCAACAATGGCGCCCCTCATCATGCTTCTGGGTATGGATGGATCTGAAAAAGAAAAATACAGAATTTGAAGAATTTATTATGTTGATGAAGTTGTGTGTGTGTGTGTGTGTGTGTGTGTGTGTGTGTGTGTGTGTGTGTGTGTGTGTGTGTGTGTGTGTAATGGCACCTTTTGTGTGTGTGTGTGTGTGTGTGTGCATGGCTTGTGTGTGTGTGTGTGTGTGTGTGTGTGTGTGTGTGTGTGTGCAATGGCACCTTTTGTGTTTATGTGTTGTGCGCGCCGCGTGTGTATGTGTAATGGCTCTATGGATGTGTGTGAAAATATGAATAAGAAGAATTTGGTGAATGTTTGTGTTTGACGGCAGATTTTGTGGCCCAGGCAAAAAAACGTGTGTAAATACTGAATTAATAAGAAAATACCAGGTCCTACATTAAAATGTTGTTGCGCTTTAAACTATTACTTGAAATAGTCTTCAGTCATGACAAGTTCTTACCAAAACAATTTTCACATGAATCGTCTAATACCACTTTGAATGAAAAGAGTTCGAAGAAAAAAAAAAATTTCTTTGACGAAGAAAAAAATCTTCCGAACTCGGAGAATGGCTGCCTATGTGGCGAGGTTCTTGAAAACAGTCGTACACACAATCTTTTAATCCAATGTGTACTTGCATGAATTAAAAAGAATTTGAAGAATTGTTGTTGAAGCCTAGAGTTTTACTTATTGTTTCATTTGATCTGTCGACTGTTTGTGGCACCTTTCATGGTGGTTTCTATGTATGTATGTGAAAATATGGATAAGAATTTGAAGAAACAGTAGTGTTGGTGACAGAGTTTGTTGGTTTTTTTGTTTTGTTTTTTGTTTGTTGTCTGTTAGTTTGTTTTGTTATGGCGCACTTCCTGATGGCTGTATGTAGGTGTTTGGGGTCAATAATGATTGTGTAATATGAAAAATGTTGGCATTGACGACAGGATTTTTTTGTTTTTTCTCTTTGTGTTGTGCTGGTTTGGTTTGTTTTTTGCTACGGCGCAGTACTTCTTAATGGCTCTAAGTAGATGTCTGGGTAAAAGATGATATAAAAAGAATATGAAAAATGTTAATGTTGACGAGATAGCTTTTAAATGATATGTACTAGCAAGAAAATGATGGGCAGGATGGTTTAGACGTTCACCCGCCCCACAAGTAACCGTAAGGTTCTGGGTTTGATTCCCAACCTTGTCTTTTCTTCCTAGTTTGACGGGAAAATCAAACTGAATGTCAAGTCTTTCAGAGGAAATTCTAAACCAATCCGACCTGTGTGCTTACAGACTTGTGCACGTCAAAAGAACCCACAACACTTGAACATCGGAAAATGCAAGTAGGTAGGTTCCTCCGGACTGTCTCGGCAAAATTGGTAGTGTTCATTTTCCAGCTGTATCCCCGAAATCGGAATGTGGATACCTAAATGGTGGGGTCGGGGGGGGGGGGGGGGGGGGGGGGGTTCGCATATGCAAAAATATCACTATTGCTGAACCTCGGAGCCTGTAGCTGAGGTACAGGGGGAAATGATAAAGCCTATCATAGTGGCTCTGTATGTGTAAGGAGACGCAGAAACCACAAACGAAGAATCGTCTGTTGATGCTGAGGAAAATCCTGTTAAGTTCGACTTCCTACCGATTCGTATAGATCATGAGTGGATCCATTGAGATTGGTTGCAGTTTCACCAATACTAACACAGACGCACCAGAAAGACAGACTGACTGACTGACGGACAGACAAACAGGTAGATAGATGGAGAAATAGATGAGGCACACAAGCGCGAGGTGGGCAGGCAAACACACACACACACACACACACACACACACACACACACTACTCAACACTACACCCAGAAAGAACATGGATTCTGTGTGTGTGTGTGGTGTGTGTGTGTGTGTGTGTGTGTGTGTGTGCGCCCTCGCTTTATCCCTTTACTTTGCACCCACGCCAAACACAGTAAAGATCACTAGTGCCATCATAGTCATTCCGATTTTTTCTCTTCCCTGCCATGTAGGCTAACTGTGTGTGTGTGTGTGTGTGTGTGTGTGTGTGTGTGTGTGTGTGTGTGTGTGTGTGTGTGTGTGGTGTGTGTGTGGGCGCGCGCGTGCGTGTGTGTGGGAGAAAGAGGGAGCGAGACAGACAGACAGACAGACAAGGAGTGACAGAGACAGAGACAGGACAAACAGAGAAAAGGCAGGGAGGGGAGTGCTTTAATACAGAAACAGAATACCTGCTGAAAATACACTTTTAAATATAAAACAAAGACCAACACGATCGACAGGTAGCACCTCAACCTTATAACTCCCGAGCTCTGTTGTGTTCTCTTTCCTCCACTGTTTTTGGTTCCTTTTCTTGCCAATGGCCCACTAACCTTTCCCTGCGACCCTGATTGAAGCCTGTCTCTTCTTGCACTAGCGTTGACGTCACAGACTTTTTTGTGTCACGGCTCTCCTCAACCCTCAGTTGATTGCTTGTGACGTCATGTTTATGATTGGGTATAAAAAGACTCGCACGTCATGTTCGGATGCTAATTATGCGCCTACAGAGCTGATTCCCCCATGAAAACATCGGTACAAGCACATCACTTTAAGAAGAAATAAAGGAAAGGCTTGTAATTAATTAAACATGTCCCTTCCAAAACAGTAACTGTGTCCTTCCCCTGCCCGCTTCATCAACTGGCCATAGGACTTTCATGCACAAACACGTGCATACGCGCCAGCCATGTAAGAGAGAGAGAGAGAGAGAGAGAGAGAGAGAGAACTCGAACTCGAACTCGAAGGATTTATTCACAAAGAGGCCATCGGCCCATACATGAAGGTGTTGGTTGCCTAAATACATAGTATTTTGGTGGTGGTGGTGGTTGGGGGGAAGCAATAGTAACGACAATATATTATTGTATAACAGAAAAGTCAGTTACAAAAATATGACTTAGGATAACAATATCTGTGAGAGAAAGAGAGAGAGAGAGAGAGAGAGAGAGAGAGAGAGAGAGAGAGAGAGAGAGAGGAGGAGAGAGGAGGGAGGGGGGAGGAGTGGGGAGGGGGGGGGGGCAATTCCTTGGAATGTTTGTCACAGGAGGACTATGAGGGAGGTGGGGAGGGGGGGGAATTCTTTGCGAATGTTTGTCGCAGGAAGACTATCATCAAGACGAGTTCTCCATCATACTGCCCATCACACACCCTCCCACTCATTCTATCAGCCAAACCGTCTCAGGTTCTGTTCAGCTTTCCCCTGTCTTGTCACCAAGCCAGTCTGTCTTCTTGCTCTGCAGCTAATAATTCGACACCACCCCCAGCTCCAGAGATGAATAAGAGTCTAACCTAATTTTGTCTCCTGTCCGGCAGTCCAGGCACAGCCAGTCAATACCATGGCAATCCTTTGTGTCAAAAGATGTATGTTTGAAGTCTGTATAAAAAAAAATTTCTTTTCTAATTTGTGAGAAGAGAAGAATGAGTTGCAACATAACTTTATTCAGGTAAATTACAGAATCATTATGATTCGTATCAATGTGCCTGTCAGTATTGTAATTGCCTTTCAAGAAATGATTAAAGTGTTTTTGACTTGACTTTTACAAAAGCGACCTGAATGGACAATAAGAAAGTGTCCATAATGTCTCATCTTGTCTGGATGATAATGTGCTAATGTCAAATACTGACAGTAACTGAGGTAATGTCTATCAGATCTCCTCCAAGCGTCAGATGAATTGACAGACCAGTGAATCAGTGCAAACAGGCGAAGAAGATGCAGCATTTGAAGCCATCAGCGCAGTATCTCGGTGTCAAACTTCAACAGACACTCTCAGCGCAAGAACCCCGTCCTAGCAACGCCTGCCGGGCTGCCCGGATGTATCACATCTGTAAGATATTCCCCACCCTGCGATGTCAATCTGCACATTATTCGTGCCCTTGTTATTTTCCGTTTGGACAATTGTTGCAGCGTGGAGTCGTTGTGTCAATACGGGGATGGGGGTATAAGATCTTCAAGATCAACACAACTAGATTGGATACAGAGCCATTGCTTTGAAAACTTTAAAACATTTCTCTTGGTAGCAAAAAAAAATCGTTTAACAACAAGCAGGGCAGAAGACATGCAGTTCTTGAAGCAAGAACTTGCGAAACGTTTAACCTTTCTGAAACTGAAAAACGAAATAAACAAAAAAACTCAAAACCAACAAACAAACAAAAAAATCCCCCCACCCAAGCGTTCCTACGGGTGTAACTGCAGACAGGGGTAAGGTTGTTTAATCACGACGTCAGCCCGTTTCCTTACTTCTTATGAGTCAGAAATGTCAATAACACCAAGAACCAGGAGGAAGACCAGAGCTCTGTTGACACCTGCTCAAGAAGGCTTGGTAAAGCAAGGCAAAGCAGGCGAGGCAAGGCAAAGTACAGTTATTTCAAATGTAGAAGAAACTGTTAAATCCATTCCAGCATCACTATTAGCAACAAAGACCTACAGTGCTAAATCGACCAGCTGCCAGTAGAAGATGCCGTCTTCAGACGAGGACTGGCCTGACACACTCTGAAAGCCTGACATCATCTGAGGAAGGCGAGGCAAACTGCAATCTTCATCGCAAGTGAAATAAAGGGCAACTAAGGATCACCTGGTACTAAGTTCTAAATGCAGACTCTACATAGTAATGGTCTGTTTATGAGATCAACTGGGGAAAAATAGCACAGAACGGATATCAAGAAAGCAATGGGCTTGTCTCAGTCAGCCAGCCAGCCAGCCAGTTAGCCAACCAGCTAGTCTGACAGTGGCCCGTGACTTAGAGGAACAGTGGGCTTTAGGTAAGTCAGTCACAGGTAAAACAGTTTTGTCGATCGTCCTTTAGTCAGTCAGTACCTCTGTCAGTAGTGCACCAGTCTATATGTCAGGAAGTACATTGCAATAGCACAAATCGCCTGATACTGTTAGGATTTTATCTCCAAAACTGGACGATGACCAATCTACCAGATAATAGCCCTGAAGAGCTTTCCTCCAAGACTTAGTCAACTCCAATCTTGGAGCTATTTTCCAGAAGAAGGAGAAAGCTAGGGTAATGCTATATCCTTAATGCCTTCGACATTTTGCTGCTGCTCTCTCCTGAATTTCCTATGGGTTTATTGATGTGCACGGGTTGCTAAGCAGAGGCTTTCTTGAAGTGGTGTTTCTCCCCCCTCTGTCCACTTCGATCCATCTAGAAATGGTTTTTACTTTCTGTGATCGTTGAACAAAGCTGCAGGGCCCGTTCCAGCAAGTTAAGTCTTCATGGAGGAACTTCCTTACGTGCAAAAACATCGTTCACGGGTAAGGGCGGTCCGTCCGCCTTTCCATTTTAACTAATATGTACTCTGATACTGAGCCCGCTTATTTGCACCCCTCCCCTCCCCTTCTCTCCAGTTATCTGTGTGTGTGTGTGTGTGTGTGTGTGTGTGTGTGTGTGTGTGTGTGTGTGTGTGTGTGTGTGTGTGTGTGTGTGTGTGTGTGTGTTCATAAAAAAAGCAACAACAACAAAAGTAGAACCAATGCTAACAACATATATTGCAGATACAGCACCAAAAAACAACCCCAAACAAACTACCAAAAACAAACCAAAAATAGAGGCCATTAGCTATAGGACTGCAAAAGTAGACAAAACCACTAACTAAACTGTATGGTGACCACCACCGCCCCACCACAACAACAACAACAATAACAACACTGGCGATTGCAAAATGTGTTTTAGCTGGAAATTAAAATGAGTGGAGACTTGCATCTTGAAGTTTATAGTGTGTAGAGATTCAGAAACTGTGCTTGCACTATAAGTGTATGGCAATTATCTAGCTAAGGCTGACCACTTGGCTGGATACAAACCTTATGACCCCCCTTGCATCCTTTCAATAGGATCCCCAAACACATGGCACAAAGATTCACTAGGTGGTATTTTCTCCTATTTTTTCTTTTGGTGCAACATATATTTTATATTATATTTTCTTCCTCTTTTTATCATCGTCGCTTGATGGCAACTTTGAAAGGCTACAGGAACATCAAATATTCTTGTGAATGTGATTGACACTGTAACAATCCATGTTATATGGTGACAATCCATGTTATATGGTAACAATCCATGTTATATGGTAGCTATCCATGTTATATGGTAACAATCCATGCTATGTAGTGACAATCAATACTATGTGGTGGTAATCCATGCTATGTGGTGGTTATCCATGCTATGTGGTGGTAATCCATGCTATGTGGTTGTAATCCATGCTATGTGGTGGTAATCCATGCTATGTGGTTGTAATCCATGCTATGTGGTGGTAATCCATGCTATGTGGTTGTAATCCATGCTATGTGGTGGTAATCCATGCTATGTGGTTGTAATCCATGCTATGTGGTGGTAATCCATGCTATGTGGTGGTAATCCATGCTATGTGGTTGTAATCCATGCTATGTGGTGGTAATCCATGCTATGTGGTGGTAATCTATGCTATGTAGCGAAAATCAATGCTATGTGGTGGCAATTCATGCTATGTGATGGCAATTAATTTTATGTGATGACAACCCATGGTAAATGGTGGTAGTCAGTGCTATGTGGTGGTTAATCGATGCTATGTGGTGGCAATCCATGCTCTGTAGCGACAGTCGATGCTCTGTGGTGACAATCAATGAGGTGACAATCAATGCTATTTGGCGATAATCTATGCTATAGGGTGACACTCAGTACCAGGTGGTGCCACTCAATTCTGTGTCAGTCAAACCTATGTGATAACAATCAATCAGTCAATCATGATAGTTATAACTCGGCCCACCACAGAAGCCATATCAGGGCTAATAACTCCCCCACTGTTGGAATTTGATACTGAGAATCTGTTTACGAATTAAAATCTCAAAACTAGAACCATTTAAGTCACCCCTTCTTTCTCCACCTTGACAACACCCCCAGCCAGCTACAATGGCGGCCATCACGTTATGAAAGTGTCCCAGACCCAGACCCCAAACTTTGGTGAATGATTGATGTTAGCAATGTGCCAACGTTCACATTAATATGTTTTTGCTTTGCAATAATATGTTGAGATTGTCTTCATCCTTGACAAGCTGCTAAACACAACAGCAAGTACTCTCCATTAAAAGGGGGAAATCCTCTGAAGTCGGAATATGGCTGCCTTTGATTATGGCGATATATTTGAAAACGGCCATACACGCAAACTCCTTATCTAGTGTGTGTTCACTATATCAGAGCTGTGATTCTGGAGTGTGACAAGTAAGACAAGATGGCATATTGCAGGTGACTCCCTGGGTGTCAAGCTGGGGAACGCCCAATAACAAGGTCGGTAAAGTAAAGTAACACGCCAATATGAAATCTTATAACAAAGCCAATGATGTTCATCATTAAAAAAAAAATCATTTAGACTCGATCTAAACTGCTGCAACGTGACTTGGAAACGAAAAAACAACACCATCAGCCAGTACATCAAAATAAGAACAGGAACAGCAATACAGCAGTGACAACAGTAACAACAGGAACGCAATAACAACGCCAACAACAATAAAATATATATATATATATATTATTATATATATATATATATATATATATATATATATATATATATATTATATATAGAGAGAGAGGAGAGAGAGAGGAGAGAGAGAGAGAGAGAGAGAGAGAGAGAGCTAGTCATAATTATTGTGGTCAAAAAGGGGAGTTCAGGAGAGAAAATAAACATGGCAGCCATCATGATGCACTTGTGTACGAGGTACACTGTAATTTTGCTGAAATATGACAAACACCACCGCCACCATCACCAACAATTTACAGCAACAACTTCAACAACAACATAAATAACAAACAGAAACAACATCGAAGAATACTGAGGTAAAAGACAGGGAAGAAGACATTTTAAAAGATAAAAAAGATGGCCGCCAACACTGAAGATCACAAAGTGGACTACGTGTTGACAAGCCCAGGAAGTAGAGGGAAAAGCACTAATGCTGTGTAACATTATACCGTTGATCCTCAATTCGCTCTATCGATCAGTCTGGTCCTCTGTCAAGACAACTTAGTCCCTCTTCCACCCCTGCCTGTCTGTCTGTCTGCCTCTTGCTCACTGAGAGAGAGAGAGAGAGAGAGAGGAGAGCGTGGGTGTGAATGTCGGCGTGTTTATGAGCCTATATGCGGGCTGTTTGAAATTGTACTCTTTTTGCCCGTTTTTAAACTGATAGGTTTCGCAACAAATCGAAACTCAGAAAGAAAGACCACGTAAAGAAAGAAGCAAAGGAAGGAAAAAAGGCTGCACAGAAAGGAACTAAAGGGAGGCATAAACCAAAGACTATGACAGATCTAGTTTCTTGGATTGCCAAAAAGAGAAGTGCCACAAAATAGTAAAAGCCAGTTATGTAGCTCTTGCTGGGAACAAAACTCATTATCAAATGAGGTGCTCTAAGTGCAGTTTTGTTCTATTTTCTGGTTATTTGGTTTATTCCTTACTGTTTTCTGTTTGCTTGTTTTGTCTTTTGGTTTATTTTGTTTAGTATTTTGTTTGTATTGTTATGGCATCATTTCTACGACATCGAAATACTGCTGATTACTACGTGCTCCTCACATATTGTTTTATTTATTTATTTATTCTTTTATATCGAGGATACATAGGTGATATATAGCAACACCTACGCTCGACAGGTGGGGCACCATGAAGCCACCAACCCACATGAGGCCCTGCACTGTTGTACATCACTTGGGCTTTGTTCATCATCTTGCTATGATCCATTGTACCAGAACGTGGTATCTATGCAATCATCGTGCTTCCGACATCATAGGCAATCACAGAGCCAGGCAGAATGGTTTCTCTCGCTTAGGATGTGAGGATCTTGTTCGTCCACTACCTGTCCCCTAAGGCTGCAGACTGTCAACACTTTGACGTGAACTCCCCATAGTGAACCTTTCATTCCAGCATTGTTCGTAAGTGGGTGAGACCAGAACTACTTTCAACACGACGTTCTAAAGTATTTCACTGTACGATTTTTAGGGTGTTTCTGCTAGAGTAGGCCTATTTCTATGGTCACTGCATCAAACTTGCAGTAGGCCACAAAATACTACTGTTCTTACTGATGCACACAGTAAAGTGAAGATGGGCAGACATTTTGAAACTTAGATCAGAGTAAGACTTTTTTGTTGGTGGTGGGTGGGGGTGGGGGGTGGGGGGTTATATTGTGTCAATCAGGCTGAAAATAATAATGCTATATAGTTTTATTGTTTGACACTACATAACCGAGTTGTACTCTACTCTCTGTCAAAGGTATCCTGGCCTTCACGAAGCTCGAAAGTGACGAAGACCTTATCCTATGCTAGTCAGGCTGCTGTGAAAAAACACTCTCATTGTATCTGTATTTCATTTTGTCAGTCAGTTATACGCTACTTTTCGCCAGGTTCCAATCTTTCCACTGAATCCATTGGCTATAACAGTTGACTGCTGACTAGCGGAGCTCTTAAATCCCACACAGATAATATGCATGTGATGGATGTCGAGCCCCAATTCCTCTGTCGACTGTCCACAGCACTTACCACTGTGCAACTGAAGTTAGCTCACAGACAAATGATAAATGAACACTATACCCCCAAGGAAATTTCTTTCTTCGTTGTGTGTGTGTGTGTGTGTGTGTGTGTGTGTGTGTGTGTGTGTGTGCGCGCGCGCGTTGTTGTTCTTGTTGTTGTTAATGGTGATGATGTTGACAGAGATGAAAGCGTTTAGAAAACCAGCACTCTGTTTTTTAATGTTTTTTATTTTATTCTTTTATATCTAGGATAACAGAATAAGCACTTATGTGCTTTTTTACATCCAGTCCCCGTGTGTATGCGGTTTTGTAAACTTAGTCATCTGTTCCCACCGGCAAAGTAAGTTAGATAAGAGTTCTTCTACTCACCAGGTTGTAATATATATTATACTCACCAGGTTGTAAAAAACAGCAAAAAAGCATTCACAGAACAACACAGACTCTGCAAAAGCACCCCCCCCCCCCCCACCCCTCATCCCCGAAATGTTAAAGTAAACCTATGAAATCTCACGCTGGGTGTCAATTCGGTTCGAAAGGTTGTTTTTTGTAGCCTAGTCCGTGTCATTTGATACAGTGACCAACTAGCCTACATTCAGGTTTTAGCAGAACGCTTGAAAATAACAATTCACGGTGACACGTGGTATTAGCAAAAGTGCCTCTCTAATCTCGATACCTTGGAGAGACAACGTTGGTGTAAAGAGAGAGAGAGAGAGAAGGAGAGAGAGAGAGAGAGAGAGAGAGAGAGAGAGAGAGAGAAGATCCCGATATTGTTGATTAATTTAATATCATAAATTAATGCACTCGCTTTCCCCCAGCCAAGTTAAGCAGCGTCGAGCGTGGTTACCAGTTGGATGGGTGACCGTTTGCGCGCCTTGGCTTCAGTACAGTTCCCCCAGTTCACCCAGCTGTAAATGGGTACCTGCCCTCTTTAGGGTCAGAGAAGGTAAAGCAGCGAGGGAGAGGAGATGGGCGCCGCCCTCAATATGCTGGCCCTAGAGAAGTGAGGTCTCTGACGCCTCGCTCCCCTACGACCTTATAGGTTAGGGGACTCCTTTACCTTACCTTTACCTTTTACAGTTTAATACACACGCACGTCAGCGTGCGCGTGGGTCAAGACAAACTATGCACTTGCCAATGAGATGCATGCAGGCGTGTTTACAATGACAACAATAAGAAAGCTCTTCAGTGATTGCTAAAACGCATTAATGGGGTCTTTATCCATGCTTGTACTGATGATGATGATGATGATGATGATGACGATGATGACAGCAATGGCGATGACGCCATAAGTGACGTCTGTTGATGACGAAGGTAGGACATTGATGAGGTCACTGCTTTCCTTGCTGGAGATCTATTTAGTGATGGACGTGTTGTTCTAAGTCTTTTTGATGGCTCTGGAGATGTGCCTGTCTTATTCCTCTTTCTTTCTGGCTCTTCCAGCTACAGCTGTTTACAGCAGGAGGTGTTGTTGTTGTTGTTGTTGTTGTTGTTGGTGGTGGTGGTGGTGGTGGTGGTGGTGTGTGTGTGTGTGTGTGTGTGTGTGTGTGTGTGTGTGTGTGTGTGTGTGTGTGTGTGAGTGTGTGTTCTAACAGATGATGTATTTTTAATCTGTTGAGCAACGGTGTATCTGTCGGAGGGACACACTGAAGAGCGAGCTAGTACTCCTGCAGCCTGTAGGATCCTGTAGGGTCTTTACTGTTTGCCCTGTACACTGACTACATCATGAGACTGTGTGTGTGTGTGTGTGTGTGTGTGTGTGTGTGTGTGTGTGTGTGTGTGTGTGTGTGTGTGTGTGTGTGTGTGTAAACGCTAATGGGGAGATCTGTTTGATAAAGATGTTACTGTTACTGTCTTAAAGTATTGTTTTTGCTAGATTTTCTTTTTAAGTTATTTTTTTTATCAGTTGCATTCAGTTTATGCCAACAGTTTTGTCAATTGTTTGTACCAAGTTAACAGTTCAGTGATCACTAGCCCATATTAAAATTTGTTGAGCACGAGATCCGAGGTTCACCAATTGTAAGATGTTGCGTATGCCACAGTGTTGACCCACCATTAAGGTAGCCGCATTCCACCTTCGGGGAAACAAGAATATGTTAAATATTTGCTTTTTTAAAAAAGGCAGGCAAATAGACTGACTATGCAGAAAATATGCAACGATAGGGGAAAAAAGGATAGAAAGAAAAGGGGTGATAGAAAAGATGAGATTTCTAGCACATAACTTCCTGAAGGTGGTGATGCTCTATATACTGGAAGCGACCCCCCAGCATCTCAACGGGGGTAAACAAACAAATGAAAGCCCTGCCAAACCAAACAAATACCAACGAACCAACAGCCCACCAACATAAACGGGAAGAAAACGGGAAAGATAACAAACAAAACGAAACGTTAACACAATGTAGAAAGAACCGTTAACACTTAAAGAATTATGACATTTTCTGTGACATAAAGGTCACGACTGTCTTGTACGCTCTGAAGAAAGTAAACATTGTCTAATCTTGTATTGGAGTAAGACAAGGATGTGTGATGTCGGCAGTTCTCTTCAATCTGGCCATCGATTGGGTGATGAGGAAGACGACAGAAGACACCCCAAGAGGGATTCGCTGGAGCCTGTTCTCAACACTAGACGACCTTGACTTTGCGGATGACCTGGCGCTGCTGTCCCACACACACCAACATATCCAGGAGAAGACCAGCAGACTCCAAACATTCGGACAGCAAGTGGGGCTTCGTATTAGCACCAAGGAGACAATGTCGCTCAATGTGAACACACCAGCCCCTGTGAAAGTGAATGGAACTGACCTGTGCCAGACAGACAAGTTCACATACCTTGGCAGCAGCATCAAACCAGAGGGCGGCACAAAAGAAGACATCCACAACAGTCTGGGCAAGGCCAGGAGTGGGTTTAGGGAGATGAACAATATCTGGAGATCAACTCAGTACAGCACCAACACCAAGCTGAAGCTATACCAGAGCTGTGTTGTATCTACGCTCCTGTACGGCTCTGAGTGCTGGAGGATGACGGAAGCGGATCTTACCAAACTTCGATCTTTTCACACCATATGCCTCCGAAGAATTCTCCGGATATTTTGGCCAGAGAATATCTCCAATGAAGACCTACTACGGAGATGCAGGCAAGAAGACATGGGAACCATCATCACCAGACGACGGTGGAAGTGGATTGGGCACATCCTCCGAAGAGACCCACAGTCAATCACAAGAACAGCATTGCACTAGACCCCAGAAGGAAGGAGAAAGAAAGGAAGACCAAAAGCAATGTGGAGGAGGACTGTAGAAAGTGAGATGAAGGCCATGCAGCACTCTTGGGGATCAGTGACTAGGTTGGCCCAGGATAGGCAGGAGTGGAAGCGCTTTGTTGCTGCCCTACACACCACCGGGTGTAATGGTTAATGATGATGATGATGATGATGATGATGATGAATCTTGTATGTCCACCACCTACATGTTATGCGCTGACTAAATGTAAAATTGCCGATTTGTTATGTTTTTCTGTTGTTTCTCCCTGCCAAAATATTCTGCGCTGATGGAAACGTAAATTTCAGTGTCTGTGTGTGCATTTATCAAATGTTGTGTTTTTGTTTTATTTCTTTTCCTTGGTTTTGTTTGTTTTGGGCCATGTCAGTTTTTGATAACAGCTCTTTGATTTAAAAAAAAAGTCATACCCATCCTAAATTAATTGTACTAAAAGAAACTAACACTAGACTTCTTTTGGATAATAAGTTACAGTTCAAGCCATTGACATACATAACTTTATCATCCTTCTTCTATGTCGTACATACTCAAGTTTGAAAAAAAGTCCATATTTCGACAGTCTGTAATATTAAGGTTAATGTGCGATTTGAGAACAAAAATCATGAATGCTTCAACACACAAAAGAAAAGAAAGAACCTGACAGAAGGAAAGAAGAAGAAAAAAAGATAGAAAGAGCAAACGAAAGAAAAAAAGTGTTGCCTCTCTCATGTCCACCTAACAAGTCAATTCAAAATGTAGAACTCATATCTTATTAACAAGACTATCTGATTCGACAAGTTCCAAACATTATTTTGTTTTGAAAGTTTATACTGTCAGAATTTAAACTGCAATCATTAAGAAAACAGTTTGTGATACAACATAGTTTGTCAAATTCTACTTGACATCAAAATATTATGTTTCATTGAAAACATCAAAACATTTTTTTCTGAAAACAAAAGTGCTAACAATATCAAGAACACAATAAAAAAACAAACAAACCCACATACCTTTGCAATCAAACGGGATAATTTGTCAGCAGTTCAGAAAGTAGGCCCACTCTCACTCACTGACAGATCTTAATCACGGCAATAATCCATCAACATCTGTTGTTGTTGTTGTTGTTTTCTTTTTGCGGCAATGTTCTTCTCTTCAAGACCTTCAACAGCAGTGCTAAATCTGGTAGAGGTGTGTGTGTGTGTGTGTGTGTGTGTGTGTGTGGCTGGTTGCTTTAACCAGTCTGTCAGGACCTGGGCAGAGGAGAAGGCAGGCAGAAAGTTGGCAGCGCTCTCACAGCCATCACTGGTGCAAATGATTACCAGGACTGTCGACGACGACAAGAAGACACTGGCAATTTAATCCACCTGGTCATTAACTGGTGTCCCGCGCTGATTCTACAGTTGGGAGGCAGCCGGGCAGAGGAGGGAAACCCAATTACGTATTGTCTTCTTGGACCAGCCAGTCAAGTCCCTCGGCAACGCACGTGGCGGGGAATTTGGACGGGTGATCGACTAGGCAGGGGATGTAAAACCGTTGAATGATCTCATCACCTCGCTTCTTTGAAGCTCCTATCACGTTGCCTTGCTGCCTTCTGACGTTTCTTTCTGACGCGGGCAAATAAAAAAAGGAGAACGAGGGGGAGGGGGAGGGGATAAGAGCGTGGGCGGGCAGGGCAGGAATATGAGACAGGGAGAGAGAGAGAGGGAGAGAGAGAGTTGGTTTCAGGGGAATTGATCTGGTCTATCGTGTTGATATTCACACATAGACTGATGTATCATGGGTATCATGTTCCTTCGCCTTAATGAAATTAACCTTTTTACTGCTCTGAATCTTCGTAATCCATTGAAAATGGATTTGTTTTCAACTGCAGGCTTGCAATGGATTTATATCTAACTGAAGGTTGCACACACACACACACACACACACACACACACACACACACACACACACCCACACATATATATATATATTATATATATACTATATCATATATATATACTATATATATATATAATATATATTATATATATTTATATATATATATATATATATATATTATATATATATATATATATTAACGACAAAGAATATATCAAAATAATCACTCTTTCTAGTCCCCCACCCCCCTCCCCATTTTTACGTTAGAAGGTCTACAGATGCCCATGCTGCTCATGTCCTCATATCAGGGTCCGGACTGAACAAATAAAATGTCAAAGTTAAACCATTCAGTTCTCTAGATATTGGTGTCTGAGTTGCTATAGAAACAGTCGTCTGGGTCAAAATGACAAATGATTGAAGAGGTATCTTGGGGATGTAGCCTGGATGTGCCCAGCCTACCATCGAACTGTTCTCCCTCCTTTCTTTCTTTCTCCCTGTCACTCGTCCTGAGTGGATAGAGAGAGGAGACATAAAAATGGCCCCGTCTCTTTATCGCCTGCCGTCATCACTGTGGAAGCACTGGTGTTTCCAAGGTATTTCGGTTTTAGCTGTGAATGGATGGACAGAAGAGACATGAAAATGTTCCTGTCCCTTTTATTGCCTGCTGTTATCACTGTCAAAGCACCAGTGTTTTCCAAGGTGTTTCGGTTTTAAGCTGTATTTCACGTTTTCTTCCCCAGATGGCTCCAGAATACTTTCTTGCATCTCTTTTACCTCCCCTCCCTACTTCGCCTACCCTTTCTCCACCAGTCAGTCTTAGCCGTTGCCTTACAAAAAAAATTATTGACTGTTTGCACTATCGATAGAGTTTACAATATTCATTTTTTCCACAAGTATCGGAGTTATAGACTTAAGGATGTCCGTTGTTTGATAGATAATGAGGTGATCAAGACAGCGTTATAGCTTGATTGTTGTGTTTGACCAGATCTGGGATATAAAATATCGACAAGGGAAAGTTAATGAGCAATTTTTTGTTAAAGAACAATCATGATACCAAAAAAAAGAAAGAAAGCTCAAACGTTCTTTGTGCACTGAGATGTTCCATAACCATGATTGACTCAGAAACTGGTACTGTAAAAATTGGAGGGAGGGAGGGAGGGGGGGCATCATAAGATCACATGACACAATTTGCGAATCATATGGCCTACAGGTGAAATCCTTCATCACAGACACTGGAGTATCCAGTGGCTGAGTTGATTGACTTTCTTTCCCCTTAACTCCACCAGGAGTTGTTGGGTCACTGCCCTAAGTTGTTTTTTCTTCTTCCAGACGCCGTCAGAGCCCATTCCTTTCCAGTGGAAGAGTGCATGCTAGACGTGCACGACATCCATACCACCGGCTGTGGCTGACCTGCCTGCCTGAATTATAGAAGTACAAGGTGTTGTTAACGTGGGTGTGCAAGATGTTATGTGTGTGTGTTCACCAACTGAACGTCTCTGCAGATGGACACTTAAGGACGACTGGACACCGGGAAGCAGTGTTACTTATCTCTCTCCTTACAAAAAAGGGGGACGGGATAGCTCAGTGGTCGGAGCACTCGCTTTCCCCCAGCCAAGTTAAGCAGCGTCGAGCGTGGTTACCAGTTGGATGGGTGACCGTTTGGGCGCCTTGGCTTCAGTACAGTTCCCCCAGTTCACCCAGCTGTAAATGGGTACCTGCCCTCTTTAGGGTCAGGGAAGGTAAAGCAGCGAGGGAGAGGAGATGGGCGCCGCCCTCAATATGCTGGCCCTAGAGAAGTGAGGTCTCTGACGCCTCGCTCCCCTACGACCTTATAGGTTATGGGACTCCTTTACCCTCCTTTTTCTTTTTACCTTACAAACAGATTCCTTAGTGGAGACACGAACCCGCGCCTTCCAGCGCCTATTATCCGCTCAGATCACAAGCTCAGTGATCTAACCGCTGAGCTACTCTGGCCCTGCCCACCCTTTTGGGGTGGATCTGTCCTTTGCAGTTACAAAACCTAAGCAGTCAATCGATGCCCTGGCATGTATAGTATCACTATCAGGGTGTGGTGTTTCCCTGAAACTCAGCTAACTGCTCTGTTGTCCTTCAAAGGCTTGTAACTGATATATCTCAGTTGTTAATTGGATAAGCTTACTGCTGGCTTGATTTAGTCTAAATTCGTAAAGATCTATCCTCCCGTTAGGGTGTCAGTCTATTTAGCTCCCCCATCTTCTGGAAATTCTGTACAAGAAATTCCCCTCTTTCTGTCATTCCCTTTGTTTCTGTCTTTTCCCTTACCCTTCTGTCCCCCCCCCCCCCTCTCTCTGTGTCTCTGTCTCTCTCTGTGTCTCTCTGTCATATTTTCGGTTTAGAAACCAAATTCCATCAAGCTCCTAGAAAGACTGACATATTTGTCTTGAATACTATCATTTATTACACTTTTTTTTGTTCTTTTATTTCGAGAACAATGGAATAAGCACTCGTGTGAGCTTTTTAATTTTTTTTTACAAATAGTCCGTGTGTATGCAGTTTTGTAAATTTTGTCATCAATTCCCACCGGCACACAATGGCCTACTCTTCCGAAAAGCGGAACAGGTTTTAACGAGTGCGCAAGGTGTTCTGTGTGCATTCACACACGGGACCTCGGTTTATATTCTCACCCGAAAGATGTGTGTGTGTGCGCGCACGTGCACGCGCATATGTGTGTGTGTTGAGGGGGAGGTTGGGCTTTATATGGCACAGTGAGAACAATTAAAATTAATGATTTGGTTTAAGAACTAGGGGTGGAATACTTTATGTGGTCTCATGGTTGTCACTCTCGTTATTGATTTCTGAACGTCTGTTCCATTCACAAGGAAATGCTTCGCATTCTCAATGATCCGGGTCACCCAGTAGAACTCGCTTAAGTCTATGGATAACTTAATTGTTTCAGGTTTAGGTTTGCTGCTGTACACAGTGTTGCCAAGCTCTGATGGAGTGGTTTGCCCTTTGACAGTGCTGACAGCATCCACAATCACTTCGAGTAGATGGCTATGCCTCCAAGTTGCCAGAAGATGATTATCTCTCGGGGCTTTGCTTCTTCCAACATTTTTCTCCATTTGGTCCACACACTCATTGAAAAGTTTTCTTGCCCAGTGACAAAAAACAAAATCCATGCTGTTGTACTGGACTTTCTAGGCATTGGAGCTCTCTAAACTACGAACAATGCGTCGAGAATAATGAAGTTCCGGCAACTTTGCTGTAAAGCGACCAGTGTGGTATTGACAACTTAAATGGGAGGAGTTGTTAGACAATGGTTTCACACTTCAGATGGAGTTTGTTGGAGTTGTCTTCTATCTCCCAGACTTTTCAACATATTCCTGGAAAGCATCGTTACTGAAGATCGTGTCAGCAAAGGATGCAATGGAGAATCCATCACGAACTTTTGCTTTGCAGACGACATTGATGACCTGAATAGCTTGAAAGTCGGTGCAGAGATGACCAAGCTGATGACCAGCTACACTACCCTGTGAACTGGGAGACCGAGAAGATCCTCATCTTGACGGACGCTATAGTCCAGTGGTTAAGACCGTTTGACTTCAATCCTATGGGTCCATGAAGTCGTGGGTTGAAATCTCGGCAGCGTCTGGTGAATTAAGGGTGGGGACTTTTTTTACCCCCCCCCCTCCAGGTCAACTTCAAGTGCAGACCTGCCAGTGCCTTAGTTTCCACATGCTGAAGATCGAATATGCCCGTTAAAGATCCCGTAATTCATATCAGAGTTCGGCGGGTAAGGAAAACACGAACATGCCCCGCACACATCCCCGAAGGCAGAGCACAAGAGGTACACCAGGAACAACAAGTCATATAACCATCCCCAAAGTTTGAATGTGGCTACCTTAATGGGGGAGAAAAAAAAATTGTCGCATATGCAAAATCTCACCATTGGTGAACTTCAGAGCTCAGGCTGAGAAACGACCCCCCCAAAAAACACACAAAAAAACACCAAACAAACAACAACAACAAACAAACAAACAAACCCAACAACAACCAAAACAACAACAACAAACAAACAACAACAAAAAACCCACACAACATATGCAAAACAAACACTACACAAATAAATGTCATTGGAAATTTAACTTCACACAATTCCTACGCAAGCATGCTCATAGACCTTACAGTTGTACGGTCTCGTGACGTCCCCATGGCTGTTGTTCCCATGCCACCCCTTTGGACCCACCATACACCACAAGGCATATGCTGTCCCCGTTTTAGGAAGCATGGAGCTGACAGGGCAATATCCATTTTAGGTCCCCCCCCCCCCTCCCCTCCTCCCACGAAGGGAGGAGGTCCTACAGCGATACTGGGTCAATCATGTTGATGGCGGGATTTTTTCATGTTGATGGAGAGTTATTAACACCTTTGCATGCATGACACAATACTTGCTGGCTTCAGCAGACAAATTCCGACTTCAGAGCGGTTTATGACCAGTCTTTTTGTTGTTTGTTGTTGTCGCTGTTGTTGTTTTAAAGTTCTTTAACTAGAGCTCCGAGGTTCACCAAAGGTGAGATTTTGCGTCTCCGACTGTTTCTATCCACCATTAAGGTAGCCACACTCCCACTTCAGGGACGGTGCTTAAACACACAACACCTGTAAGCACGTGCTTTAAACATGTTGTCATTCCTTCCTATTGGGACACGAAGGCCTACTCTTTCTAAAGGCGGAACGGGTTTTTAACGTGTGTGTATGATGTCCTGCATGCACGTGTTTGCACACAGGGTTTCAGATCATAGTCTCATCTGAAGGACTTTTGGTGTAGTAGAGTCAGCACTGCTGTTAACTCAAGGGTTCTTTCTTTCTTTCTTTTCTTTCATCTGCCGCTGGTGCCTTTCGGCGTCGCGGGGAGACACAGACATCTGTCTGCAGCAAGGCGGGAGGCTTGATGTAGTGACAGGTCATGGCTGGCAGGGTGTCACCCACGGGTCGGGGCTTCTTTTCTCCTTGGTCTACCTCTGGCTTTTCCACTATTGGTTTGTTTGGTGGTGTTTTACCCGCAGGGCTGGTTGGTTGGGGGGCGCTTAGTGGGGGGTGACCAACCACCGGGATCCTTTTGTTGTCTCGATTGGTGGAAAATTGGTTTTAAGTCCGACCATGTCCGATCACCCATTCTTGATCTTGTGGTCTGGTCTTGTTTGAAGTTTTTCTCAGCAAGCGCATTTCAAATGTGAAAATCTTTTCTTTTAAGGTTTGTTAGGCCATATCGGGACACTGGTATGTGATTTGGGAACGAAGAGGCGTTGATATTTTCCCTTTGGTGCTCATTGGGATGCGGAAAAGTTTAGAAGGGGGGGAGTTGGTAATGACTGCGTTTGGCTTCTGGCAATCTTGTTTCTTCTTTTCTGTCCAATTTTCCCACTTCAGGAAGGGGGGCTGCCAGGTATTTAAATTTCTTGGTCTGTTTAACTGGGTGCCGTTTGATGTTGATTCAGCTTTCTGGATTTCTGCGGGAAAAGACATAACTTTGTTTTGGTGATACTGATTCTATGTCAACCTCTCGCAGCTTGTGTTGAGTTGGTCTGTGTTTTCTTGAAGAGTTTGCTTGTTGGATTCTTAAGGACTGGTCGTCAGCAAATTAATATTAAATTTCAGGGCCTCAAGATTGGGTTGGCTTCCTTTGTAATCTGGTCCATGTAGATCACGAAGAGAAAGGGGAAGAGTACCAGCCTCTGCCTGACCCCTGATGTAACCGGGAACCAGTCGGATGTTCCATTTGGCTGTTCGGACGCGCTCATACTGTTGCATAGATTGCTCTGGTTATCAAGCAACTGCCCCTTCACGTCGTCACTGCTCCGGGAAACTTCCAGAGCTTGTCTCTGTTGACTCGGTCGAAAGCTTTCTCTTGATCAACAATACTGTATGCAGGTCTTGGTTGTAATTTGATGGCTCTTTCACAAAAGCTGTCGGGGGTGCAAAAATGGCAAATTTTTTCACCCTCTTTCCTTTCCGAAAGCCAATGGCATTGCTCAGTAGTGTTCGCTTTGGGTCTTTGCCCTGTTCCAGAACTTTTATACATTTTTCCTACAAGCTGAGAATGAAATGCCTCTGTGGGGCTTTCAGTCTCTCCTTGCTGCCCCTTTTTCTTTCCCAAAATTTGGGACACTATTGCATTTTTCCAGTCCATTGGTACTTTCCTCTTTCCCTTCTTTCCCTTTGGAGATGATCGGTGAGCCTTAACTCCCGTTTTTCCCGATGCAAGGATGCTTCAGTTGTTTTTGCCGTCATCGCCTGCGCTTTGCCCTTGGGCGGTCTTAATTGGGTTTCTTGTTTCAGCTTCAAAAGGTTTTGGGGCCCCTAACTGGTCTTTTATGCTGGTGGGGAAATGGGGAGCTGGAGGGTTGTGCTCCAGATTTTGGGTTTTAAAAGATCTTTAAAATAATCTTTCCATCGTTTCAGAATTTTCCTCTTCTTTTTGCAGTTGCCTCTCCATTTGCATCATTTATACTGTTGTTGGATTGAATGTCCCTCCTCTTACCTCATCGTCTTCACACTTTTGAAAAATTCTTGGGGGAGGTTTTACAAATTTCTTAACTTCTCTCCATAAGTCGCCCAAGATTTTCTTTTGGGGGCTTTTCACAACACGATTTACTATGTCTTCTTGCGACTCTGTACTGGTAGTCCTCTTTGTCTTGGTCTTGACCCAGCTTATATAGCTGCTTTTTTTTCATGTGGTTCCTTCACCTTGGTTCCCAGCTGTAGCTATCCTGTTTTTTTAACCTCCACATTCTTTGTCCCCAAAACTTCCCTTAAGGTGTTTCAAAGAGCTGTTTTTTAATGTCCCAGACTTTTTCCATGTTTGAAAATGTTTTTTCAATGGAGTCAAGTTTCACCTTTAATACACTAAATGGAACTGTTCTTCGCACTTCTTTCTCTTCCAGTTTTGAAGAGGTTGATCTTTTCAGGCTGGTTCTTTCAGCAGTTTTATTTTTCTTATTTTGGAGTACGGAGGTGAATGGACAGGCATGTGGGCATTGTCAAGGTTGGCATTGGGTGGGCTTTTGATATCTTTGATGGGCGAACGTGGTCTGATCTTTTTCAAGTAATTAAAGTCTTTTGAGACGAGTTGGTTTAGCGCGTTCCACTAGTTACCCCGGGTGTTTAAAATTTTGGGAGGCTCGGTGTTGGAAAAAGTGTTGGTGATACAATCATGCTTGTCACATAGTTTTTTTAGCACGTTTGGTTTCCCGTTGTAATTGCAAGGTGTTCTGTGGTCCTGTGGGTCCAAGATGTTTTGTCACGGGTTTTCTTCTCTCACCAACTCTGCCTGTTGAAATCAACCAAAGACATCAGTCCTCTTTTAGGTGCTTTGGTGTGTTGAGAGTCGGAGAGCTCTTGATAGAATGGTCTTTTCCCTCCCTGATACAATCGTTACACGGTGCATATGCTTGGAAAATAGTAGACGATTTTGTTGGCTTTCTTACAACCGATTTTAATCATTTTTTCTGATAAAGGGTTTTGCGCTCATTGGAATCTTTGCTAAAGTCCGGGTGTAGAATGAATCCCACCATGCGTTCCCTTCTCTCTGGTCTTTCCTGACTCCACCCCCATGAAGAACAAAGTTTAAAAGGATTTTTCTTTCGTTCCTTGTCTTTCTTCCTAGTGTCTGAAAACCCATGAGGAGATCTTTCTTTTGGTCATGAATTCCACGATTTCTGGCTCCTTGTTTTGTTAGGCCGCAGATGTTCCATGTTCCAATGTAGTCACTGTTCCTATCTCGATGTCCGTTTCCATTGCGAGGTCGTTTGCCGTTGGTATCCGTCCGTTTGTATCTCTTTTCAGTTTTCTTAGCAGTTGATAAATCCACTGTCGGCTTGCTAGGCCAGTCACAGCTTCACCAGAGCCCCGTTAGCCAGCTTGACCTGTTTCCGTTTCCCACGACGTGGACGAGGGGTTGGACTTTGGGTAGACTTCCCTTAAATGGGTCCATCCGTGGTGGATCGATCCCTGGCCGTCACATTTATTTATTTATTTATTCTATTCTTTTATAATTATCGAGGATAATGGAATAAGCACTCATGTTCTTTTTTTTACATCCAGTCCCCGTGTGTATGCGGATTTGTGAATTTTGTCATCTGTTCCCGCCGGCACACAATGGCCTACTCTTACGAAAAGCGGAACAGGGTTTAACATGTGCGCAAGATGTTCTGCGTGCATTCGCACACGGGAACTCGGTTTATAGTCTCATCCGAAGGACTTTTGGGGAGAGTGGAGTCTGCACTGATGTTAACTCCAGAGGAAAATATCCCCCTTGAACGGGAATCAAACCAGATTGCGAGCGCATTGTTCTGACCACTAGGCTATCCCGTCCCCCCCATCAGGAGTGCAAGGCTCTAACCACTGGGCTATCCGGGCTGCATGACCCCAGTCTAGCCTGGGTGATCCCTCTTGGTGGAGGATGACCAGTATAAATTCATAAATTGTCTCTATGGTGGTTCGATCCCTGGCTGTCACATCAGGAGTGCAAGGCTCTCTAACCACTGGGCTGTCCACGTCCCCATGACCCCAGTCCAGTCTGTGACCGCTCTTGGTGGAGGATGCAGACTTCTGATTTTGCTTCTGAACTGCCTGGTTGTCCATGCCTGCTCCATGTTGGACACCCGCATAAACCTGGCGTGGAAGTGCAAAAACCCCACAAAGTACTCTCCCAACCCAGGAGAGTGGTAGATCTCCAAACAGCAGAAAGAATTCAGTTTTTCTGCCCCAAACCCTGCTAGGCACAGCAGTATCGTTTTTGTTTATTGCATATACAATCATTTATTTTACACAGCGTTTGCACCCCAACATGGTCGTGGACCACTGATGTTATAATTTAGAAGACGTAATGCAGCTACCTTAATGGGGGCAAAAGCGATTGCATACACAAAATTTCGCCTTTGGTGAACCTTGGAGCTCTAGCCTAGGAATGAAAAAGACAAAAAATCAGAACACTCTCTAGGCACAGTCACACAATATATAAGCAATACATCTGCAGTTGTTATTATAACAAATATTTATTGACAACAACAAAAGTCACATCAGTCCTCAGCATACAACAACTATACAAGACAAGAAGAAAAAAAACCGCAACAAAGATAAAAATCCAAACAAATTAACAAAGGATTCACAAACCTCAGTTGCTCTGAACAATGTCAAGTTTCTAAAATTTAAAAAAAAATTGTTCAAAACAGATGATACCTGTCTGATTCTGAACATTTGATAGAATAAATAAGATTTTATTTGTTTAAAAAAAAAACCAACCCAAAAAACCCCATTCACTTCAGAAAAAAACTGTTTACAAAATACAAATTAATGAAAAGCAGAGGAAAAAAAAAGACATACACCTCGCCTGTCACCTACTTTTATTGCATGAGATGGGTGGGGGGTGGAGGAGGGAGGCATGTTAGTGGATATAATAAAACAGCTATAACCCACTCCCATCTCCCCGAAGAAAAAGAAAAAAGAGACAAAAATGTTACTGAGAGGGAAAAATAAGTGAGGGAAAAAAAAAAAGAAAATAGAAGAGATCTGATGAACGGACATGAAAGCTCTTGCCAGTCGGCATGCTTTGCCTTGTGTCTCACAGCCCAAGAGACATGTGGCTGAAATCTTAGCACCCCCCCCCCCCCCCCCCCCCCCCCTCATTCAAAGATGGATATTTTTTTACAATTGCCCAAGTCAACTGCATGCAAATACCGTCAACCCTGTATAACCAAAGCATCAATTGTTCATTACATATCCTGTAATTCACATCACTGGTGAGTTATGAAAAACATGCACATACCCAGCACACTTTCCCCGAATATGGGAGGGGAAAAAAAAAGATATATAGAAGAAGAAAAAAGGATGGACAATGATACATCTGTCAAAATCCCACTTGTGAAAAGGGATGAATGTAGTAGCTAAAGTGTGTGTGTGTGTGTGTGTGTGTGTGTGTGTGCGCGCGTGTGTGTGTATACACACACACACACACATATATATATATATTATACATATAATGTTGCATGGTTGTGGATTTTGTTTTGGATTTCTTCAAAGATGTCACTTTTATTTTAAGATAATATTTGGCCCAAAAAGCTTTCCTGGCATTTAAAGTCTCAAAACATAAAACAGATATCGTATGCAATCAAAGAAGCTATGATTTTCTGTACATCGATACCCTTTCATCCTAATGCATACCTTCAGTCCACATGTAAAGAAATCATGTCTATCTGAGAAAAAAATCAGTTGCCCTCTGGCCATCATTTTGAGCAAGGAAAAAAATGCAGAATCCAGTACAGCCTCTGTAAGTATTCTGGTTATTATATGCCTACAAACTCTGTGTCAGAGTCTTTTTAGTCAGCCTGGACCATGAGGGTCCCATGGTTAAAAAAACCCCAACATGATATCAAACATTTTTTTTTTAAATCAATGCTCATGTTGGCAAAGCAAGCCAGACACTGGGGATGCTTCAAAAAGAGTGTGAAACCATCACAACTTGTGTCTGTCAATGAAGATGAAAGTGTTCAACGCAGTGATCCTCCCCTTACTTCTCTATGAATATGAGTCTTCGACACTGTTCTGCAGATGAAATGATTTTGAAAACTTTTACATATGAGCACTTTCTTCAATTTTTGGAATACTGAGGCAGATCATATTAACAACCTGTAAGTCCTAGACCATGCCAACTCCATAAGCACTGAATGTAGACTGTTGTCGAGGCCCAACATCGATGGGCAGGGCAGGGCAGGGAAGGGCATGTCATCCACACAGGGGAGCACCACATGCCTGGACTCCTGCTGTATGGCCTGCCTGGTCTGCCTGTGGCATCAGACATCAAAGCTGACCAGCACAGAGACAGTGCAAAGACTCGGTAAAAGCTAACCTTCACTGATGCCACATCACACTGAAGGAGCTGGAGGAGTTGGCTTTGGATAGTTTGTACATTCATCTCCTGTCAAGTTATAGATCTGTAGAAACCTTCTCTACCTCACACTGCTTTAACCACTGACCTTGTACAAACGATGAGGAAAGAGAGAGGACTGGGGGGAAGGGGGTTGGGGCAACACTAGAGACAGTACAAAGAGCTATGATCAGAGCAGTAACTAAACAACAACTGTACAATAATTTAACGGTACACAGCATAATCAGAAATAACAGGCTGTATCTGTGAACTACAGTGATAAAAATAAAAATGCATTCTGTAACTGAAATATGTTGAAGAAAGAACATGATGCCTCTAAACTACCACTTCTCAATGAACTCGACAGTGCAGGAAATGAAGCTTAAATGTGTCGCACTTTGCAAAGCACCATGAATCGCTCAAAGTAAACCAACATGTTAACGGAGTCTGGAGCTAGGCCTGCTAGCTGGAAAACATTTTGATTAAAAAAACAAAAATAAAAACAAAACAACCCCCCTCCTTCTGAAAAGAATAAAATTTAGTAGTTCTGATAGAAAATGTCAACTAAAGGGTTATTCATACCACAAAACTAAAAACAGAAATGTTCTGCTTCAAACTTTAATAAAAGGAGTTTGAAGCCTTTTCTCTCTGAACCCTACCCCCCCCCCCCCCCTGCTTTTTTTTTTTCAAACTTGAAAGGAAAACCCCCAGACTGTTTCAGAAACATCAAAATACCATAATCACAATGCTCTGTACACAAACACATACTGATATGTAATTTCATGCTGCCAAAGGCATTACACAATTTCTTCAGAGTTTCCAAAAGAAAGTGGTTGCTACCACAGCCTTGCTCAGGCCTTTCTTTCACATCCCTTCTTCCGTGTAAAACCTCCTTTTCCATAATTATGAACAACAATACATCAACCTCTTTGTCCACATGAACAACAATACATTATGCTCCTAGTTCTCAGATTAAATATCCAGTACAGTTTATGTGTATGACACAGGTTACTTACTATACACAAGTGCACAATATAAATCCCTTAATATGAAACAATGTATAATAAACCTTTCACAGGTGAAAAGGAATGAATGTATATATAGTCATCTGGAGTACCTGGGGTGTAACCAATTAGTACATGAACAGCAAGGTGAAATGAAAATGCAAAACATTGGCTGCAAAAATTGAACTGCTTACAGGTAACAGGAAAATCCACTATTATGAAACATTTCTTTATGTAAACATTCAGAGTAATGTAAATTTAAACTTTATTCAAGTCATTCAAACTGTTCAAAACACACACACACCCAGAGCTAGTGTACTGATAACAAATGAACAAATACAGATGCTGTAACAATTAGCTATTTGCAGTTAAAGTTGGCAATGATTTGAACAAAATAAAGGGCAGTATCTGGCATGTCTGTTTCTGAAAGTTCTGTCAGTTTTGCAGTGATCACTTCTGAATGGATGGTCTGCTTTATTTTCAGTCACCACAACATCATATTGAAATATGGATAAAAATCAAATTTATTCCCTCCCTTCCCTTATCTTCTTTTTTTGTTGTTGAAATATATAAACTCACAATATAAACTAAGTTATCCCTTGTTTATAAAAAAAAATCTCATGCCTGTGTCTGATATGGCCCCCTCCCCTTTAAAAAATCAAGCACTTCATGAAAGATCTAAAAAAAGAAACCCTGCGGAAAACTCACAGATATTTGTAACAAGACTATATAAGTCTGAAATGTATGAAATATTTGCGTTCCAAGTAATCAGCAGCTGATTAAAATGCAATACCATTCATTCATCCAACCAGTCACACAATGACACATTGTATGTACCACATGAAAGACAGGTGGCTGTATCATAAGCAAAAGGAAAATCAGCATTATGTCTAAATTAACATATAAACCACCATTATGTCTAAAAATCGAAGAACACAGTTATTGCACACTTCACTACAGTCACACATACTGGTACCACTCAGTCATAGACCCACAACGTGGAAAACAAATTGGAATGGTTTGAATCCAAAGTCACACTTGGTTATGACAATGACATATTTTCAGGATTATCATTCATGTATATATCTATACTTCATAAGGAAATCATCACACAACAATGACTCCATCAACCCACAAGTGTATCCTATCCTCTCTCAATGTTTCTGCTTCTAATGATGTCTCTCACATAAATCAAAGTTCACGTAAGACTCCTTCATTGTACTTACTTAAAAAGTTAGTTCAACAAGTAAGTTCATCTGCTAACTTGATTTCCATAATTTGTGTTGAGAAAGCCAGAATGATACTGAGGAGGGAAAGAAGAAGAAAAGAAGATGAGATACAATTTGATGTAGAAGAGCCACAGATTTTTCACAGATGCCCCAAAGAGCTGCTACTTTCAGGCATGAAGCAAAGGCATTTGGACTAACTTCATTTCAAGGAAAATGATTGTGTACAATCTTTCGTAAATCTATCAACAGTACACATCATATATCAACTTAGAGAACAATGTAATTCAAATACAACTGTCTTTTTTTCTTTTTCTTTTTTAAGGATTTTCTTCATTTCAGGCAACTTTTTTGAGTTAAAAACAAAACAAAACTGTACTTCATTGCAAATATTCAATTAAAATGATGAAAAAAAGAGAGGGGGTAGGGAAGTGGGTGGCAGAATAAAAAAGAAGAAAGCAGATGTTAAAATGATTCATGACCATTTTCTCCCTGAGAATGTTATATGGGGCAGTAAGTTGGAATGTTTTTTTCATTTCATGACCATACACCCTTTCGATAAGAAAAACAGACAAAAAAGCCTTTCACATTGTTACACAGGTTTTACCCTGGTTATATTCATAGTGAACATGGTTTCTTCTCCATTTATCAAACAATTCATTAAATGTGCACTAAAGATATTTTTGAATACCAAAATGCAAATGTTTGTTACACAAATGCCAAAGGTTATTATTCATTATTATTGTATTCATGTAAGAGAGAGAGAGAGAGAGAGAGAGAGAGAGAGAGAGAGAGAAGAGAGAGAGAGAGAGAGAGAGAGAGAGAGAGAGAGAGAGAGAGAGAGAGAGAGAGAGAGAGAGAGAGCTCGAAAGAAAAAGAGAAAAAAAGATAAACATGAGGATATTTGTACAACATTGACAATAAAACTATTCCTAAAGCTTGATTCAAAATCAACATTGAATGTATCAATGATAAATACACAAAAAGCCTTGTTGAAATCAACATTCTCAACAATGTAAGCTGCAATCCATCAAAATCAGATTTGGAACAAAATGAAAATTTATAAAATTTGAGAACATGCAAACTTGTTACCTAAAATTATCTATTAATTATGTCACCAGCATATGTAGAATTTTATTCAAACAGATTGAAGAAAAAACTTTCATGAATGATTATGGCTGAAACAGTTGATAAGTCAATGTGTACATATGAAAATACACAGTCAGTGGTAGAAATCACGCTTCCACTGAATATACATGCAAAACATCTTGAAGGTCACTTCAGGTGTCACTGAACACAATATCTGAACATACTAGTTTACCACTAAGAAAAATACTCTTACCAAAAACAAGGACAATGTTATAATATATGATCACGAACAAGTTAAAAAGGAATTCACACATAAAACTTCAAATATTGAAAATAAGCAGTGCTGGATAGAATTATAAACAAACAGCAAAAAAAAAAAGAGTTGAATTGAGAATGGGATGGGGGGTGGGGGATCTGAAAGACCCAAATGAAAATCATGCAGGCAATTTTGTTTGTTCCAAAGACGGAATGAGCGTTCATTTTTTTTGCATACACTCATTTTGGAATGTAAAAACCATACGTAACTGAAGCCTGCCCAGCCAGTGTGGCTCTGCTGCGAGATACCGAGGCTGGGACGACTGACCACACTGCCCAAGGTCCACTCCCTCCCTACAACTAAGGCACATTCACAGAGTACAGTCCCTACCTCTCAGTCCTCTGAACCAAACACTGAACCTCGTCAGCAAGGCACAGATAATAAATGTGAACAAAGCATTTCTTGATTGTGCTACATCTCATTCAGGTTTGGATTGTTCTTCAGGTTTATACAAAGGCCTGTAAACATGGCAACTGGACAACAAATGACACCCCACCCTAAAAAAAAAGAGATAAAAACAGACCCAAAAATTTGACCAGCCAACTGTTAAAATATTTACTTACAAATTAGTTTTTAAAATACTGTGAAAACTTAGTGCAAACATTGTGGATAGAGAGTGCATAAATCTCTTTTAAAAAAAAAAAGGGGGGGGGGGGGGAGGTAAAAAAGCAAATGGAACAAACTTATCTGTTTGGAGGTTGCAAAATCTGAGCCAGCAGTGCCACACTGGTTAGGCAGTCTTGAAAACACTAGCTTTGGGAATGTAAGTAAGTAAAATAAATTGTATTTCTCTTGCTGCAAGTGAGGCTGATAAACGGTTTATACTTCACCATCCCCCATTCTCAACTCCTCAGCAACCAACTGCTTATCAATACAACATTCGAACAGTTTCATATCCAAGCATTGTCTTCACTCACCGAGAAAGTCAGCTTCATTTCATTCAACGAACAAGCAATCATGAATCACTGTATGCACGCACACACATACATGTGTACACACAAAAACACACACATATGTACACACACACAAACATATACATGCGCACACACATGTCTTCTTGCATTAAATAATTTTTTTCCCCAAAGTCCGCATGCAGCTACCTTGGTGGTGGGCACAAACAATCACATACGCAAAATCTCACCACTGCTGATCCTCACAGCTCCAACTGAGGAACGGGGAAAAAATTATAATTAATGCATAAACATTTATGAACTTTGCATGCATTCAAAAAAGAGGCACTGGATGTGACTGACCTTTCATACCTTTAACTGTTTTAGCTAGTTACATCAACTATGAAAGCAGCCATGCGTACCAAAGTTGCTTGCATCTCTCTCTGCCTCTTTTACAAATTTTCCTCATGTGTATTTACTTTCTTTCACAAAGTCTCCCTCACTTCGGGCATATCTTCCCTGTTCCCAATTTTGAAAAATCACTTTTCCTCTTCTATCCACATGAACGCAAGTGTTTTTGTGTGTCTTCTGCCCACATGAACAGAACTTTTCAAGCAACACTTGATTCAGAAATTCCAAAAACCACAACCTTTCTTTACATCATAACCTGCTTAAAGAAACCACATCTTTCATGGCTGGACTGATCATGCTCTGAATTTCAAATTAAAAAACCAACACACCAACACTTAACGTGAAAGATCTGTTAAAATAATCAATTACATTTGAGAATCCCCTTGGCCATTAAAGAAGCAACACTAAAACTGTTACTTAAAAGACATTGTTCTTTCACACATGTATCCCATACACAAAATTTGGAAAATGAAAATGTAAATGGGGCCCAATGAGTTGTAAGTTTTATTCTAAATCCTTCAAAACATGATCACCAGATAAACATGAACAGAAAATAATCTCACACTGAGCCTAAAGCAGACATTAACTACTTTTAGGTACGGGCTTTATCACAGATTCTTTCAGTTCAAATCAAGGATTGAAACACAGCAGGCAATGTACATGAAAATGTTTCAATCTGATATGGTTGTGTTCCTAAAAATAGTTTCCTGTTCGTAAAGACATCTGTATGCTCACAATGCATAGCACGCATACCTGAACCACAGGGCTTTTTAAAACTTTTGATAACTCACTGTAAGTAGCAACAAGATTCCTGCTTATCATTTATATATATATATACAGCAATCCTGGGACTGTGAAATGTGATATGTATATATGATAAAAAAACACCCTTGCTCATGTAAGTTGAAAAGGCAAAAAATGTAAACAGCAGTCTCTGCTACCTAAAAAAAAAATCTCATCTTTGACATTTCTTTGTATATTCTAAAACAGCTAATAAAATATGTTGTATATCCTTTCTGACAAGTGAGATTACTCACATGCATATCCACTGATAAAAATAGAAACATTTGCTCTAATGAAATAAAAATAAAAATCCAACACTTGGCATTTCACATTCTGTTTCATTTTTTCAGAACACACACACACACATACACTAACACAAGTCCTCTCAATTTCAGAGCTGTTTATGCAAGACAAAGCAAAACAGGTAAACAGCTCTGAAACTTACTTAACACACGCAATAAAATACACAAAAATTAAGAAACAGCATATTTCATTAAGACAAAACCTTCCGATGAACCAGATAAGCAGCACTCTTCTCTGTTTTCATTTATTTAAGGTGATATGTATCAAGTTTCCTTGTGAAGAAAATGTCCAAGAAAACATCCAAGTGATGCGTGAAGTGTTCAGCGTAGCACAGTTCAACAAAAGCCAGCATAGTTCTCATGAGGCATGATGCTTCATCAGATTGATTTTCCCAATGAAACCAAACAAAGTTTCTGGGTCCTCCACGCAGACGTGCCTGTCCAGCCTGGGGAAGTTGAAGGAGAAATGACTGGTCATCTGTGGTGGTGGTGGCTGTGGGGCTAGTACGGCAACATATGCCTGTCCCTTGCATAGTTCCCATTCATAGCATCTGAAATAGCATACAACAATTTTAGTTTGGTACTTGACAGAAATTTTTGCATTCATTCAATAAATTCTCCTGAAATGGTGACATATGCCTGTCCCTTGCACAGTTCCCATTCATAGCAACTGAAATACCAGATTACAATTTTAGTTTGGTACTTGATGAAAGAAACGTTTGTATTCACTCAATAAATTCTCCTGAAATACCAGATCACAATTTTAGTTTGGTACTTGATGAAAGAAACGTTTGTATTCACTCAATAAATTATCCCGAAATACCAGATCACAATTTTAGTTTGGTACTTGATGACAGCAATATTCACTTTTATATATTAAAAAATTGTATCCACTTTTTTTTTTTTTTAAAAGAGAGAAAGAGTTGATGAAATTCTCTTTAGCTTGGTACTTGATGACATGGATATTTGTTTTTACTCAATACATTTTTTTCTGAAATACCAGACAACAAGTTTGCTTAGTACTGAAAAGTTTCATTAATTCTCCCACATCTTCTTCACTGATACACACTCAAAGACACATACATTTAAAAAAAAAAAAAAAGATAAACAACCAAAAATCATTAAAGAAGGTTAGTGTCTAAAATTACTACCTCAGATTGCTTAAAACCACCATATAATAATAATAATAATAATGTATGGAATTTATATAGCGCTGAATCAAGGGCAACTAATGTTAATAAGGGAGAAATGGGAAAACGAATAACAAACTTCACAAAGATCTTTGAGGGATGAAAGAGAGTAGTGATGGGAAAGAATGGCAAGGGCAAGACGGAGGAAAAGTTGGAAAGGGAGAGAAATAGGAAAAAAGGAAGATTTATAAAAAGTGTAAAAGTTTGGGGGTAAAACCATAGCCACCTAGTGTCACCATTGAGCGTTTCCATGTCTTAACCATTCGTCCATAACTGCTGCAGCATTTCACCCAAATCAGATCTCAGATTAAATTTCAAATCAAAATCCCTATCCACATGTTTCCTCCCAAATATTTCCTCATACATTATCAATAAAGGCTTAAAGGGTTATCTCCCTAGTACACATTTTTCTATGGCTGCTCCTCATAAGTGGGAGGACATGAAATTCATTGGACTGAATGCAATTGGACTAGCATGGTATGTGAAAAGAGAAAGATTGCGGTTGTTAACATTCCCCAACAACTATACTGTCTAAATTACAACTTTCTAGGTTTCAAATTTCTTAAACTTTAATAATAATTTTTCTTTTTTCTTCCCCCCCCCCCCCAATTTCTTGAATTTTTATAAAGTCCCTGAAAACTTTATCTCTGACACCCATGCGCTGACAGGAACTTAAGAAGTTTTGTTTGATGACAGGTAGTATTGCAGATAGTATAAAATACAAATTTTCAAACTGAGAAGCAAGCCATAAATACAAGGTTTATATATGGAAAATATATTTTGTCAAACTAAAATAAGCTGTATGAAGTGAGATTATACATGACAGGTGCTGAGGGCATGGAAGAATGCAGACAGGCTAATAGCATCTACAGATACACAAGCCATGGACATCATATAAGTCCATCACAAAACACAGAATGGAAAAAAAACACCACAAAAAACCCCAAATTACACTCAAAAAAAGGAGAAAGAGAAAAACAGATTGGAGGCTAGACTCCTGAACAGACCAGGGAACTGAGAAGAAATGGTAAAGTTTTATTTTCGGCAAAGTTAGAAGTAAAGCTAAAAGATAAAGAGAAGAGCATCACTCTCTGATTTTACGACACAGCTTCAGAAAGTTGATTCTGGTCTCAGTCTTTTACTTCATGAATTTTACTGGATTGTCTCCTTTAACTGACAAATTGCACTATTTGAAACAATGGCATGTTTTTTTATTTATTTTATTTTATTTTTTACTTGCTTTTATTTTTCTGCTAAAAGCACACATAGCACTAGTACATTCTACACTAGCTCTTAGACAAAACTGTTTGACTGGTTTTTACGTTTTTTTGCTTTGCTTTATTTTAATGATAATGGGATATCAGAAGAAAAACTAAAACAGGAAAAAGTCACTACAATAGTCTCTGATCACAGCAATTTAACCAAAATCCCTTAAAGGTTAGAACAAATGCCAAAATGTATGTGTGAAATCAGCATCAGTTTCTGCAAGATAATGACTTGTACTTCTGAAAAGAATGCAGCTACATTTTGTGCAAAATTTCAACTTTAATACTTGATAGATGAATACATTGGTACATAAGGCAATGTTGTCTTGTATGCACTTAAATGCCACTTTGAATTTTGTAACTGAAGCATTCTGGATTCTTGACCTCAAAATGAAAATTCATTCAGTTCTAGAACGTTATTATCAACAAGAAACAAGAGCACGCAAACCCAAGTATGTTACATAAAGAAAGAAAAAAACCTTCCCATCGAAACACGTAGCATTAAAAAAACCCACCAAAAAACCCCTCTTTCCTATAACAGAACATTTTGTTTAACATGTACATCGAACACTAGACAGAAACACCCACTGAAACAACCCCAAACAGCCATGGCTTCAGCACTCGGAATGTAGTCAGGGAAATGTGCGGAGCACTGCACCAGTCAAGAGGAGGGAGGCCACAGGCAGGTACGTTAATAAGCATGTGGCAGACACACACTACCCGTGTCATGATAAACGGCACACTACCAACCAGCGATCTAATAATCACCATTGGGAACGTCCCCATATCCCACAGAGTTAGTAGGATACCGGGGTGCTGAATAGGGGGCCATTGGATTCCGCCAGTCCCCACTAGTATAGGCAGGAGGGTTTATCTCACCACGGCCGTCAGGGTGAGCTCCGTAGGGCGGCGGGTAGGGCTTGTCGTAGGGGTCGTGGTTGTAGCCCCTGTTGACAGCGCCCCCTTTATAGTTGGGGTACTCGGCAGCCATCCGGGTCTCTTCTTGGTAGCCGCTGTTTGCCACGCCCTCTCTGCCTTGTCCGCGCTGCGGGGAGGCGTGCCCAGATTGCTGTCGGCTGTGCAGGGAGAGAAAGGACAATGAGAATTTACTACAGAGAGAAAAAACAACAACCATAGATATCTTTTGATAGATATCCCGTGAAATTAACCCCGTGAAAGACATCCAGTAAAAATCACCTACTAAAAGGCATCCAATAAAAATGAGCCATTTAAGACGTCTAATGAAAATCATCCATGTAAGACATTTAATGAAAATTGCCAAAGAAAGACATTCAATGACGTTCACCCATGAAAGGTATCCAATGAAAATTACGTGTGAAAGACCCAAACAAAATTACCCAAATCATGACTTGGACATACAACTCTAAACTTATCTTTTCCAAAATGTGCCAGATTATCTTTCGGTCCTGGTGGTAAATATGCTGAGAGAGCACAAGTAACCAAACTCATAGCGACAGAGAAGGAACCCCAGTTCCTACATCATGCCCATTAGCAGAATTGATCACTTCTGCAAGTTTCCTTCTGACTTCCAAAATATAAAGAAAAAAAAAGAAACACTATAACCACTCACAGAAAATAGTCATGGTTTAATTGTGGATGAGAGCTCCTAACGTTCTTGTTAAAGTTTGGCTTGAGCATTACTCCCCGGGGAGAGCAGCCCAAATTTCACGCAGAGAAATCTTGTGACTTAAAGTGGTATAATAGATAAATACTGGGCGAAGCTCGCAGCCTGAAATTTGTAGGTCTAATTTTTGGTGTTACATAACATCGGAATGCTGGTAGTTCACATCCAACCACCACTATGCTTAAGAAAGACGACTGACCTGACATCAAAACTTGGCGCACACAGCTTAACTACTGATGCAACATGTGAAATATTATTTACTAATATGCTATTGTCAGAAAATGGTCGTCTTTCCAAAAAACAATCAATAATTTTTTGGCAGGTCTAAAACACCAGTGGAAAGCACCACACCCAACTGAAATGAAGGCATTACGGTCAAGCTGTAACAGGAACAAATTTGGACACTTTGCAACACAAGACTACTTTTTCTGAAAAAAACCATTATGATGATGCTATCATGTTGTTTCAAAAGGCCAATGTTAATGTCCTGACAATGATATAACTGTGCTCCCTTCTCTCTAAAAGATACATACATGACTCATGTCTGAGCCACATGAGTGAATACAGTTAAGTATGGATATTGTTTGGCAGACAGACAGGCTGAGGGTTGTTGATCATTATTATGAAAATCCAAAGCAATGACATAAAGTAGCTCGAAAAAATAATACTAATAATAATCTTATCAGCATGACGCAAATATTTTATATTAACAATCATTCTAACACATGCAAAGTCATATCAAAACTACCATACTACCGTAGATTAACGATCATTTTATTCTGCCTATCAGCAGCACAGTTATCATCAAGAAATTTAGAAGAAAATGATTGATTTAAACATCTAAAACATATGAATGTGCACACACATACAAACAAGAATTTCTCCATTTGAGATAATAAAGTATTTGTAATAATATGTATTTGCATACACTCACACACTCAGATACTGCAATGATAAGTGCCCACACCCACCTCCTCCCCAACCACACACACACACACAGTACATAATTGTATACACACACAAATGCTATGGGAGCAACCCCAAAACACCAAAGTAATCAAACAGTCAAACATAAGAAGCAACCAAACTGCCCACTATCTCTTCCTATCCAGCAGCATACAACCATAAACCAGAGAAAAAGAGGCCATCTATTTGCCAAAAAACAACAACACTCTGCTATCAAATACTACAGGACAAATTGAGACAAAAACAATGAGTAGAATACTGTTTTCAGTTAAAGATATAACAGCAACAGAAGACACCTTTTTTTTTTAGGCAGAGGAACAAATTGGAAACTGGAGTGTTTGGTATTCTCATCACAGGACAGAAATAAGATGAGAAAAAAGTCATGAAGCGGAATGAGAAAAATAAAGAAGAAAAAAATAGTATAAAAAAATAATTTCAGTTGTCTTTATCTACTCATATCTCAGTTGTGTGCAATGGTTGAATAACGTTGTTTTAAAGAGAATAACTAAATATTGAAAATAATGGAATGCTAGTAATATGTAATCACACTTGCATGCCATGGTAGAATATGAACATAAGAGGATGACTACTATTCTAAATAATGAAATTGTGGTACTTTGTCATCTGGTTGCACTAACTTCTCTTTTCAAGATGACCATTTACTTTATTTCTTGGCTTTTGTCCACTTCTGGACAGGGCAATCAATTTTTTTTTTAAATTGCACTTTACCTGGAACGTCTGGTTATAACTTGCCAAACCATGTGTAGGCATGTAGCGCTCTATAAATTCCATGTATTATTATTATTATGTACATTTACACTACGTGTGTGTGTGTGCTTTTCCAGTCATTTCATTCAAGCAAGAATATACAGAGATACCTAACAGCACACATTTGCCTGAAACTCTCCCCCTTTTTCTTTCAAACAAGACTAAGGGCTGCAGTAGACGTGCTTCCTGCAAGTAAAGGGGCTTCAACTTTACTCTGAAATTTTCCTCACACACTGCATGCACACAGTTATACATACTCAATGCCATGAGACAGAGAGGGTATTTTACAATATACACAGGCATGTCTGAATCAGGGAAAGAGAGAGAGGAAACAGACGTGTTTTAAAAACAAAGGGTTTTTTGGGGTGTTCATTTGAGAGAGAAGGAACTTTAAATGGTTCCTTTACAGAGCTTTACTTCATCAAGAAAATCAGCAGCATGACATATGCTTCAAAAGACTATGCTTGCTTTTAAATAGTTCTGGACACTTTCCAGCTAAACTCTGCACCTATCAGCTCCAATTATACTTCTTGTTGACAGTATTAAATGAGCCACAGATCTTCTCACAAAATCACAACAACTTCACACAATAAAAAAACAACAACAAACAAATCAGTTTTCAAGTCTTACTCTTCACACTTCTGTATTTTACAGTTCAAATCTCTAATATGTTTTTTCCCTATTGGTTGACTGGAATACAATGATGCACAATTTTGTTGTAAGTCATAAACACTCATAAATTAACTTTGGAAGCAAGCATCAATTGCCTCTACAACAGCAAACCTTAAAAAACTCATTTTCTGGTGAGACTAAAATTAGAGAGGCAACAGAAATATAACGGAGAAACAAACTGTTACCACTAGTAGATAAACAATGATCAAGCTGGAACAGAATGCAGATGCCAAAGGAAGGAAAAAGGAATAGATATAAATATTAAAAGAAAGATTACTGGGGGGATGGGGGGGGGGGGGGGGGGGGGGGGAGGGGAAGTTATAATTGCCACACAGAATAATAAGTTAGACAAACACTGAAAAGTACAAGCAGCAAATTCCAAAGAAAATTACAAATAGGACTGAAATTAGGGACCCCCCCACCCCCCCCCATACACAGACAAAATACTGTTGCTGACCCCAAAGTTCCAGCTGAAAGGAAGAGAATTTCTGTTGGCGAAAAAAAGGTTTACTCAGGGAGAGAAAATTTGCCACCTGAAATTGATTATTGGAAAGAAAAAAAAAGACGGGAATATTTGCTGTCAACATAATGTAATTTCACTTCATACACTGACTGGGATAGCAACCACACTGAGCAGATTCTTTTTAAAAAGAAAATCTCAGGGAAGTAGACCATTACCATCTATCGTTTGCTTTATGGCTTTAGATAAGTTAAATTTCTTTTTTTCCAGATTTTTTTTTCCAGTCACAATTTTTAAAACACACACAAACACACATTTTTGATTCCTTAGTAACACACCTTTGATTTGAAAAAAAAAATTTTAAGAAAATAAATCATGACCTTACTTTTCTCTCATTTCATCTCAGTAATAAAATTCAAGAGCAAGGTTCCTAAAACGCAGGTCCATCCCCTAAAAGTTATCTCTAAAAATGCAGGTGTACATTATGAGAAGCCTAAAACTGAAAGCTTTGGTGAGAAAAATTTAAAGGAATCGACTGTTCGCAATGCTTCCAAAGGCAAAGTAGTATGCATCTTTTGAGCACTACTTCTATCATCAAACCTTTTTGCAATGTCTCTGTAGCACAAACTGTTGGTGATTCTTCTGCACACAGCAGTTTATCTGTTTATTCAGCTTCTGAAGCCAAAATCACTGTTGTAATACTTCTCACCTGCCATCTGCTTCAAAATAAATTAACCTCTTAACTGCCCAGTGCAAGTGCACCCTATATGCCGGGGAATAAAATTTGTATGTACCACTTGCTATGTTCATATCCCTCTTACTCAGAAATTACTACATGAATAATCCTGATAGTCTACCCAATGACAGTATATATATCAGAGATTACTTCGAGGCAAGCTCAAATTAGTTAGCATGATGTTTCAATGCGAAAATATAATTAAAATGTAAAAAATCGGCAAAAAAATACACTTTCCTCATCACCACTTTTATTCTGAGTACCCCCCATCTCAATAATGGCAAACATAAGTCCAGGCCAAATCTCATTCTTTTTTTTTTTTAAATGCACGATCTCCTGAATAATACACGATCGTTTTCAACATTGTCAGGTAAATCTTAAGTTTTATTTGCCACTTTTTCCGCTGTGTAAAGTTATTGATACCTTCAACAATAAGTGTCAGCCATTTTGAACAAGAACTGCCTAAGGTTTCATGCATAAAAACACAAAATACGAGCTAAAAAGCGATCATTTTTGCCACAATTTTTGCAGCTAGATGTTGCCAAGCAACAGGAGAGTGACCTCCACTAATTTTGAAGTTCTTTCCCTTTAACTGTAGTCAAGGAAGCTGGCTTGTTTACTTCGGTTGACACCCCGGAAATTTTCTGGGTTATAGGCGTATAGGGTGCACGTTTAGCTCCGGAAAATTTCTGGGGTAAGGCAGTCTAGTGGTTAACCTGTGCATTCCAAATCACAAGTTCTCATCAAGCTGTATCATTTACTTACAAGTTTCCCACTTGTGTACTTTTGCTGCTTTATTTACATCAGATGGATTGGCGCCAACGGCTTGAACTGCGTGCTTTATTTTAGGACGAGCATCACCTTTCTTGGTTTACTTGTTCACCCCTTCATTAACCCAGACCATCAATTCTTAGGGTAACATGTTCATGCATATTGTCATAAGCTATTGTCACGGTGTTAAATATTGAGAATTTCTTTCCACAGAGAACACATTCATTCACCTTTTCATAAAAAGCAAAACTCTCCAAGCAAAATTTGTGTTGGAAGAGGAAAGACAGGGCATTAATGCTTCTGCAACCAAAACAGAGCTTGCTTATGATGTTTCCATTGCCAAAATGGTTTGCTACTGCAATCCCTTTTCACCCAGGTGTACATGCTGCCAACACTTCTTTGGTCAAAACTATGCAGTTGTGATGGTTCCATAACCAGCAGTGCTTGTTAGCAATACTCCTGTTGCAAAATTAAACTTTCTCACCATACTTCTACTGTCAAAATTAAAACTAACTCGCCATACTTCTGCAAGCAAAAATGAGCAACAACTTGTGTAAATTGTTTCAGCAGCCAAACCACTCTTCTCTGCAAAGCTGCCATAACCAAAGCTGCGTTCCTTTGCCGGGGTTCTATACTCAGTTACATTGTAAAAAAAAATTTTAAAAAAACCCCCCCAGCTGAAAACCAGTCTGCTCTGTGGTAAACATACCCTAGTCCCTAGTAGGTCCGCTACTGACAGAGTGTAGTGCCAGCAGGGTGAGAGTTAGCAAAGACACAGAGAGAGAGAGAGCAGCCAAGACTAAGGAAGGGCCCCCACAGCCGGGATGTCAGGATAAAATGACACACAACAGATCAACTACAGCTTTGCCAGGGGCTTTGCCTGGCCACTACACAGCAAGGGAGAAGAAAACAGAAACATAAGCAGTTCCCCACACCTACCTACAGGACAACAACCTGGGTATAACCCTCATGCAAAGGAGGAATTGAATGTCCACCATATACTGAAACAAGGAAAACAAACAATTCAATGCTCTGAACAATCCCATGCAGTGCATTCATTGCCTAGGGTTCTGTTCCTTGCTTTAGAGAAGATACGACAGTTGCTCAGTTGAGATGCAAATCAACAGGACACTGTCCCTTCCCTGTGTGCAGCACCTTAAATGGATATTGTCTGTCATATGTATGACACTGCTTCCTTCCAATGTAAAGGCATTTTCAATTATCCCTGATGCAGGCCTAACATGCTGGAAACAAAATAATGTCTTGTGGATGGAAATTTAAAATCCTGCGGCTTAAAGCTAACTGGAAATAACATCTTGCCCTCAGGCAACTTTGTCTGAAATGACGATCTACCATTGGTGCTTGGGACCAAGCTGTTTGCAGAAACCAAAAGCAGTTTTGGGTTTAAGCTCTGAAAAAAGTTTCTAGCACTAGACATAAATCTTTTAATCACCTGTGCTAGATAGAATTTTGTATGACTGAATAAGCTGATACAATAAACTAAATGCCTCCATAATTTCTTGTGTATCAATCCTTTTTCTTGTGTTTTGTTCTGGAAACCTGGACACAAATGACTCAAAATGTGGATCCCACAATTGCAAGTGTTGATGTCTGCAGGAAAGCCTCTCTATGCTACCCAGATTTTGCTAAATCATGATGACAGCTAAACTTTGGAAAGAAAGAAAGAGCAAGAAGGGAAAGGGAAAACAAACGGAGGGAATGTGGTGTTAAAAGAAAAGGCAGGCAAAGTCACTGTTGGCCCACTTCCTGAACTACACTTTGAACCTACCAGTGCAGGTTCCAAGCCTCAGGTCCTTTAAAAAATGTCCATCACATATGCCATCTTGGGCGATAGGTATTTCAATTGTTGTACAGATGAAGTTGATTTAAAAAAAAAAAAAAGAAAGAAAGAGAAAGACGAAGAACAGCTACAGAAGCACACTGGCAAACCAACCACTGCGTCAAGATACTGGCCTCCTTTTCTATGTTTATCAGCAGTCTGAACATCTGACATTTTGTGCCAGACACCATGACACTCTCCTTCCCACCCTTCTTTTCCAACCTTAGACTGTGTATTCCTATTTCGTGCATTTCACTGAACAACACATGGTAACAAACAGGACACAGGGGAAGGACACAGTGACAAACAGTTAAAGGGAGCAAACCTGTTCAGTGGAATGCCGTCTTGCTTTCCTTCCTCATACAGGCTGAAATTCCTGCGGGCCCAACAGGTATTGTCAACATTTACACGTCAACAGTATCATCAACACACACGTCAACAACACACACTTCCTACTATTACTGGGATACTGTCTTGACAATCAGCAAATAAACAGATATCAAAACAGTATCAAAGTCTTGAAAAAAAAAGGGAAGAAGAGGGCGAATTCTGAAATGTGTTTAATACAACTTTTAGAAGTGGAAACAGGTATGCTGATGGACGGGGAAAAGAATCTACTGTCTCACACATGTGAGAAGATAGCTGGAAATAAAAAAGAAAAAGAAAAGAAAAATACATTTGCCGAAACAAAGCATACAGTAAAGCTTTTACTACAGACTCCAGCAAAGGTCCTATGAGAATCCTGCACCCAGGGCTGTTCTAAATACATACATGTAGGAGCAGATGACAAAATTTAAAAAACCGCATACACACGCATAAATTAAAATGAAAAAAAAGCGCTTTGATTTGTTGCTTTACAAGATTCAGAGCTCTATAAATTCCATACATTATCATTATTATTATGTAGGTATTTCTCTTAGCAGGATCTTCCACTATGTTTCTAAATTTTGCCCACTTGGGAGCTGATTCAAAGAAGAATGAAAAACAAACAAACTGCAACTGCTGATCTCTACAGAGGTCGAAGGGATTTTCAAAACCTCAAGGAGCACTGGAACCCACGGTCCAAACTCCACACTTGTCTTCATCTCTTCTGCGCTGACACCTAAGGAAGCAACTTTTCATTCCCACAGCCCAGTTAGAAACAGTCAGCGAAAGCAACCTCCACCCCAATTTTGCCACTGGTTATGAGTCCCTTCAGCTTCAGTACTGATCTGTCCTTTACTATTTCCAGTTGTTTAAGAGAATACGCTCTGTATGCAAGGCAAGGCAAATGCTTTTATTTCGAGGATAATGAAATAAGCATCTGTGTGCTTTTTTTACATCCATCCCCCACACTTGCTGGGATGCTGTAGACATAAAAAGCTACGTTGAAGACTTCAGAGTTGAGATGGGTATACACAGGGGTGCATATGAGATCCTGACTCTTGACTGAATAATTTGGAGAAGGGGGGCGGGGGTAGGAGGTGGGAGCTGAGATGCTGTGACAAATATTGACTTCTGTACATCTGTTTATCAAGTGAGATCTTGGATCTGAGGGCTTTCTTTCAGGTATACCGCATCACAATTACACATTTTGGCAGTTGTATTTTTATACATTCTACACATTACATAATACCTTCATCTACATATGATTTTGATTTGTAGTTCAGCCAACTGCTAGGGGCCATGCAAGATCTAAAAATGAATCTCCATGACAATGGGCATCATACATGCACCCATGTCAAAGAAACTTTTTTTTTCTTCACAAAATGAGTCACAAAAATTGATACTATTTAATTTTCACCCTTTCATTTGCGGAGAATAACAAAAGCCGGAAAGCCTGTAGCTTATTATACCTTGACTAAAAAAAATCAAAAGCAAATACACAAACAAACAAAAACTTAACAAACTCACTGGACTGCTTTAAAACAAAGCAAAAACAAACTGATTCCTGTGTTGCTTTTACAACAAACAGCTTAAAAAATCTGTCTGTTGTTTTTATCTCTGCTAACACACAGTGGGAGTTGTATATCAGAAAAGTGACTCATTTTGAGAAGGACAACCCACAACCATATAAAATGGACTAAAATGAATCAAATAAAAAGGTAACTACATTAAAAAAAGACAAGAAAAGGAATTGGTATACCATGCCAATCAGTAAAGAAATCTATAAGGCATTTTTCCCCCTCAAAAACCAAGCATAGTACTCTAGATTATTGTATAATGAAATGATAAAATATCTGTAACTGTTAAAACAACCTTCACAATGATGCCATCTTTTGACGTTCACCTCACACATACCAGCACACCCTATTTCCCCAAGACTATGAACTGGCAAACAATAACACAAATAACACACCCAAACAATAACACAAATAACACACCCAAACAATAACACAAATAACACACCCAGCCCAGCCTTATGCATCGTAACTGAAACCCTGAACTGTCCGATACAAAAATAATAAAATTCATATCATTTCTGTAAAACTTATCAAAGCCCTCACACCTGCAACATCAGATCATGAAAGCATATATCCAATCCATACAGCTCACATCTAAGAAGCATTTATATTGTCAACTTTAAAATTTAAAAAAAAAGACAACAAAAAAATAAAACACACACACAAGAGCAAAAGATGGCGGCAACTCACGGGTCATCAAAGTCTCTTTCCTCATGCTCCCGGCGGTAAAGGCCCGCCAGCTTCACAGCGAAGATGAGAGAGGGAATGAAGAAGAAGAGGCACCAGCCGATGCCGAACCACAGGCCATTCTGCACAACCCACCATCGAAATAACTTTTCTGAGCCTTCAAATAAAAAAAAACCCAAACCTTTGCAGTTGTCTATTGACAGTACAGCAGTTGGTCCCAAGGCTGTGAATCCTAGGTTTGATTCGTAATGATGTGTGGTGAAATTACCTTCCTCATCAGTGCATAAAAAGGCAGATCAAATAGTTTTTTTTAACCCCCTTTAAATGTACGCGCCATGAAATTTGGATCCTGTCACCGATTTCAATGCTATAATGGGTTACAGGTCATGTATATTCTAACAAACATTAAGTTAGAAATGGAGAATATCAGCTCAGAAATACATTGGACATGACAGACTCTTGACATAAGGTAAAGGTGTCCCATAACCTATCTGGTTGTAGGGGAGCGAGGCATCAGAGACCTCAGCTTCTCTAGGGCTCAGCATATGAGGGCGGTGCCCATCTCCTCTCCACCGCTACTTTACCTTCCCTGACCCTTAAGAGGGCAGGTACCCATTTACAGCTGGGTGAACTGGGGAACTGTACTGAAGCCAAGGTGTGCAAACGGTCACCCATCCAAGTGGTAACCTCGCTCGACGCTGCTTAACTTGGCTGGGGGAAAGCGAGTGCTCTGACCACTGAGCTATCCCGTCCCCTCTTGACATACAGTCTTTGATTTACATGATAATCCCATCCCCTCTCCATAGCGTTACTCTGTTATGTTTGTCCATAAATGCTTTATATCAATACACACAAAAATATCACACACACACACAAGTATTAAAACAAAAACATCCTCACAATCATTCATCATTTTATAGTTGTTACACCGATTTCTTAAAATTGACTTTTACTGACTGCCTGTCGAGCTGATTAATGAACTGATATCACCATTACAAAGATGACTTTTCTTAATGAGCAAGAACTCAGAGGAAAACAAACAAACAAGCAAAAACACCAAACTTGCCAGTGGTTCCAAAGCGACGACACAGGCAGCATCTGTAGCAGAGTAGAAGCTGTCAAAGATGGGTCGACACTTGCCGATGTTTTGGTTCACCTGTTACACAGAAAATCATCACTGTAACTTATCTCCTAACTGAAACACAATAACTCCTGACGGTAACATAGCAACTCTCGATTGTAACCCTGATTGTAACATAGCATAACTCCTGTCTGTAACATAGTAACTCCTAACTGTAACATAGTGTATCTCCTGACTGTAACACAGTATAACTCCTGACTGAAATATAGCAACTCCTAACTGTAGCATAGTTGACTGTAACATAGTAACACCTCACAGTAACAAAGCAACTTCTAACTGTTACATAGTTAACTGAGACTGTTAATCCTGATGAAAACACTGTGACTCCTAA
>CM054135.1:54875155-54937866 GCA_028751875.1 Rapana venosa
ATGTTACTGATGTTAACTCCAGAGGAAAAATCCTCTTGAATGGGAATCGAACTCAGGTCAGCAGATCACGAGCGCATCACGCTAACCACCAGGCTATCCCATCCCCCTATACATATATATGTGTGTGTGTGTGTGTGTGTGTGTGCACGTGCACACAGTGAGTGTGTGTGTGTGTTTGTGTATGTGTGAGTATGTGTAGACATTCGCGCACACACACACACATTTATCTACATATAAACATGGACATATATGCTAACCTTGGCTCTTTCCATGGACGCAACTAAAGTGGTTTGCAAGTTCATCAGTCGGTCTGCAGCAGCATGGAGGGAAGTGTTTGTTGCTGAAGGAACTCCCTGTTGGCAACACACGGCACAATATCGTTGTTGTTCTTGTTGTTCTTGAATTTAACGTCTGTTCACATTAAGTGATATCAGACTCAAAAAGGCAAACAATTCAGAAAAAATGGTTAAGAAACCGTCTAAACACTGTAACCATAATAGAATGAAAGAAATGAATTTACCTTGTGAATAACTGTATAACTAATTAAACTACAACAGATAAGAAAAAATACACGTCATGTATTCCACGCCAAAAGAACTCTGGGAAAAAAGGTAATTTCGAAAACTATACCATGATGCTTTGTGTGTGTGCGTGTGTGTGTTATTTATTCTTTTTATTTCTTTCTTTTATTTTGAGGATAATGGAATAAGCACTCATGTGTCTTTTTACATGTGTGTGTTGTGTGTGTGTGTGTGTGTTGTTGTGTGTGTGTGTTCAAATTCATTTAACGTCTTTACACAACTTCTGATATTGTGTGTGTGTGTGTGTGTGTGTGTGTTCGTAAGCATGTGTGTGGTTCGTAAGCTGTGTGTGTGTGTTCATAAGCATGTGTGTGAGTGTGTGTGCACATCTGTGCATGTGTGTGTGCTAGTGTGTGAGTGTGCATGTGCTAGTGTGTGTGTGTGCTAAAGTGTGTGTGTGTGTGTGTGAAGAGAGAGAGAGAGAGAGAGAGAGAGAGAGAGAGAGAGAGAGAGAGAGAGAGAGAGAGAGAGAGAGAGAGAGAGAGAGAGAGAGAGAGAGCACTGAACACATGTCTGTGTAAATGTGGTAATAAGAAAAGACATCAAGATGTAAATCAAATGTATCTTAAAGAAAATGCTTTTTAATAAAAAAATTTAAAAAGACTAACCACAAACCATTACAGAATGGCAAATAAAGGACAGAGGAAGGAAATGATTAAAGTGATGATATGAAACAAACAAATTAAATCATGTCAACAAATAAGGTTTTGTGGGAGGAGTGGGGGTGGGGGGATGTGTTTATGGCCTCATTGGGAGAACTTACTGGGGAATGGAACCTGAAGCACTGTACACTCCAGGAGAAAAATCCCCGCTAACAAGAAAATCAGCAGAGACCTGAAGCACTGTACACTCCAGGAGAAAAATCCCCGCTAACAAGAACCTCGGGAGAAGAAAAAAATCCCTGCTAACAAGAATATCAGGGGGGAAAATCCCCACTAACAAGATTGCCAGGAGAAAAAAAAATCCCTGCTATGAAGAAAATCATCAGTGACCTGAAGCACTGTACATTCCATGAGAAAAATCCCCACTAACAAGAACGTCAGGAGAAAAAAATCCCTGCTATGAAGAAAATCATCAGTGACATGAAGCACTGTACATTCCATGAGAAAAATCCCGCTAACAAGAAGTCAGAGAAAAAAATCCTGTATGAAAAAACATCATGAAAAGCATGTACATTCCATAAAAAATCCCCACTGACAAGAGGTCAGGAGGAGAAAATGCCTGCATGAAGAAAATCATCAGATGAACCTGAAGCACTGTACATCCATGAGAAAAATCCCCACTAACAAGAACTCAGGAGAAAAATCCGCTATGAGAAATCATCAGTGAAAGCACTGTACACTCCAGGAGAAAAATCCCCGCTAACAAGAACGTCAGAAGAAAAAAAATCCCTTCTATAAGAAAATCATCAGGACAGAAGCAGTACATCTGAGAAAATCCCCGCTAACAAGAACGTCAGGAGAAAAAAATCCCTGCTATGAAGAAAATCATCAGTGACATGAAGCACTGTACATTCCATGAGAAAAATCCCCACTAACAAGAACGTCAGGAGAAAAAAATCCCTGCTATGAAGAAAATCATCAGTGACCTGAAGCACTGTACACTCCAGGAGAAAAATCCCCGCTAACAAGAACGTCAGAAGAAAAAAAATCCCTTCTATGAAGAAAATCATCAGTGACCTGAAGCACTGTACACTCCAGGAGAAAAATCCCCGCTAACAAGAACGTCAGAAGACACCTGTGACCCTAAGTGGCTGTCTGGTCAGAAGCCTGTCCTTCACCATGCTGTAAAGTCCTTTGGATGAGACTATAAACCAAGGCCCCATGTGCGAACGCATGCAGAACATCTTGCGCACACGTTAAATCCTGTTCCGCTTTTCGAAAGAGTAGGCCATTGTGTGCCGTGGGAACAGATGACAAAATTGACAAAACCGCATACACATGGGGACTGGATGTAAAAAAGCACATGAGTGCTTATTCCATTATCCTTGGGGGAAAAAAAAAGTCATCTGAGCGCTTTGATTTGTTGCTTTACAAGATTCAGTGCTATATAAATTCCATACATTATTATTATTATTATTATTGTTATTATTAAATGCACCTGACTTCATCCAGTGCTGGAAGGTAACGGGGAAATGAGCGAGCAAAAGGAAACAATACGTGGACACCCTCAGGTGATGCAAGTCTCCATTCATTTGCATTGCTGGGCAAGAGGGAGGGGGGGGGGATAGCCTAGTGGTTAGAGCGTTGTGCTTGTGATCTGACAGCCCGGGATCGAGTCACCACCCAGACACCCGTTCAAGGGAATTTATCTCCAGGAATTAATGTCAATACTGACTCCACTCCCCTCAAGAGTCCTTCGGACGAGACAATAAACCGAGGTCCCATGTACGTAAAAACATGCAGAACACCTTGCACACACATTAAAACCCTGTTCCACCTTTCAGAGGAGTAGGCCATAGTGTGCCGGTAAGAACGGATGACAAGTTTTTTAAAAAGGCAGGCAAACTGATATTACGTTTAGATATCATCCCTACAGACAGAATGCACCTACCTTAATGCTGGGTTAAAACGGTGGCATACGCAAAATCTCACCATTGGTGCTCCGCAGAGCTCTAGCAAAGAAATGAAGGGGGAAAAAAGAAAGAAAAAAAGTTGTATGGCTAGGCTCTATGGTTAAAAGTAAGCTGTTTTCACTCAGGATTGAAGTAGTTACCGGTTTGCTAGCAGCACTCCTCAGTTGTGAAGCCAGGGTGGGCAGATCTCCCACAGTCAAGCTTTTGTTCACCTGTCCACAACACACACACTCAGAGTTATTCTGTGACCAATTATACAGGTTTGCAAATCTCTGCCTTCTCAACATACCACTTCCAAAATCAGTAGGGGAATGAGGGGGGGAGAGGATGTGATCAATCCTGACTAGAATCTTTTGGTGACACAAAGGACAACCGACCCCAAATATAGGATCCAAATTCTCAATAAAAAAACAACAACAACAACAGTAGTTTTGTGTGGGCATGAGCGCAGACTTGAGTAAGCATTTAAGACACAAGTTACGCAGTTATATATCTAGTTGTAATGGGGGGGGGGGGGGGGGGGGGGGGGGAGGGGGGGCCCAGTCCTAATTGCCTCCCGTGCAGAAGGAGCCAAAGCACAACGCTGTGTGTAACTAAAATGGGACACACCAGCCAAATGGCGAGGCGCGGTTTCCTTGGTTGGTAGTCCTGATTTCTGTAAACGTGTACTTCACCGTCATGGTGATCTAAAGCAGTTTCCTTGGTTGGTAGTCCTGATTTCTGTAAACGTGTACTTCACCGTCATGGTGATCTAAAGCAGTTTCCTTGGTTGGTAGTCCTGATTTCTGTAAACGTGTACTTCACCGTCATGGTGATCTAAAGCAGTTTCCTTGGTTGGTAGTCCTGATTTCTGTAAACGTGTACTTCACCGTCATGGTGATCTAAAGCACTTTCTAACACCTTTCTACGCAGGCCACAATCCACACTGTTCTGACCATGCTGAGTAGCTCAAAGAGGATGGGGGGGGGGGCAGGATAGCCTGGTGGTTAGAGTGATGTATTTGTGATCTGCTGACCCAGGTTCGAATCTCATTGAAGAGGATTCTTCCTCTGGAGTTAACATCAGTGCTGCCTCCACTCTCCCCAAAAGTCCTTTGGATGAGACTATAAACTGAGGTCCCGCGTGCAAATGCACACAGAACATCTTGCGTACACGTTAAAACCCGTTCTGCTTTTCGGAAGACTAGGCCATTATGTGCCAGTGGGAACGGTTGACAAAACTGCATACACACTGGGACTGGATGAAAAAAAGCACATGAGTGCTTATTCCATTATCCTCGAAACAAAAGAATAAAGAAAACAAAATAAATAAATAGGTTTTCAGCAGAGATGGGAGATAATCCATCTCCATTCTGTGGCAGGTATTGGCTGAGCACCAATATGTTTGCAAACTTGCTGTTGTGTGGACATTAGACATTTAAAAAAAAATCATGCACATATGAAACGGATCTGAACAAAACATAGCATACAGAATATAATGCAACATTCTGAGTGTACAACACAAAACAAAATAAACTACCCGATTCCTGAAATTGGATGAGTAAAAACATTTTCGACAGCTTTGATCCCCAAAACTGCAGTAACATGATGAAATGTCGGCACATGTCCAAAACTAATCCTATACTGGCTTGCACCACGTGCCAGAACTGAAATAGCAGCTTGAATAAAAAAAAGATGCAAAGGAGGACTCACCTCTGCCTCGTAGTCCTGAAAAGGAATGCTGTCCAGGCCAGATGAGGCAAAATCTCTGATGGACTGCTCCATTTCAGGGGTGAGAATGGTGACATTCGGAATGTTGAAGTTGTCCCGCTTCAAATTGTTCAAAGACTGACGAACTGACTGTAAAGAAAAGGAAAAAAAAAGCAAACAAAATGAATCATTCTGACAATAAAGAAAAAAGCAAGAAAAAAAAAGCACAAGAAATGAATCACTCTGACCATAAAGTAAAGAAGCAAAGACATGAATCACTCCGAAAAAAAACCTACAACAAAAGGAATATTTCTGACTATAAAGAAAAAAAAGTAAAAACCACAAAAAATGAACCATTCTTACTTTAACGAAAAATCTTCCAGTGTCCACATGGCACACTCTGTTTCTTTCACTCCAGCATATAAAATTACTTAATAACAAATACATACACACACACCAGAACCAGCATACACAAACCGGCACATGCAACTGACCACACCTTCCAGCTGTACTTATTCACATAAAAACCTCTAAGACAAAAAAGAAAGAACCAATTACAGGAAGACCTGTTGAAATAATGTCTTGACACTGATGTTAAGAGCAGACAGAGTTGTGATTGTGTGTTACCTAAGCTGGACAGCGATGATATTAAAATGGCGGTGAAATAAACTAAAAGCCTGTTCATCCACTGTCTCAGGATAGTGTCTGGTGAGTTCAAACAGGTTTTTTTCTTTCAGCCAAAACAAAGTGCAAAACAGTTTGTGTGTACACAGAGAAAACTGACAACAATGGTGTCAGTGATCTGGTCTAAATACAATGTCAGAGTGCAACATCTGGGTTTTTGTTTTGTTTGGGTTTGGGTTTTTTGGGGTACAGATACGGGCAGCAAAAGTTAAAAGGAAGCCCCCAAAACTCATTTTAAAAATGGAATTATATAGTCATATTTTCTTATGAATTTTTTTTTTCCAAAATAAAAGTTATGTAGGAATGTTTTGAAACCACAGCAGGTGAGATATCTATTCAGGAAGAAGACAGACAAAACGAATGAAAATGGTGGGGATGAGGAAGCATGATGGAAAGCAGATAATGAAGTCACATGAATATTTTCCATTTATGGATTGCAAATGCCTTTGGTAAACCACCTTCACTTTCTTGACCCCCCCCAAACAAACGGGTTGAAATGAGAAAATGTTAGCACTTTGACAATAATGACTTATCGAGCAGACACACACAAACAGAACAAAACATGCTTAGATTTATGTCACATAATCAATATCACAAATTTTGGTGTGTTTTGGTTTCAGCTCATCTCAGAAACTGACTAAAGTGTAATGCAATCAATCAATCCCCCCCCCCCCCCCCAAAAAAAAAAGATGGTGGCTTAAAACCCAGTCTTTCTGCCGACTGCTGGCTTTGGGAGTGTGAAAGCCATCAAGAAATGCTGACAGTTTCTGTCCTTCAACAGCTTTGACCAACAAACAAATAAATCATCCATCATAAATACAGGTTGTATTTTGTTGGGTTTTTTTTTTTTTTTTTTAGATAACATTTTCAGTTTTTCCATTGTGCAATTATGAATTGATAGAATCACATCCTAGGCTAAGGAGGACTGAAGTACAGTTACTACTGAGAGCAAAAGTCACCTAGGTTATGCACTTCTTCCCAACTGCAATCCATGCAGTGTTGCCCACTATTAAGGTAGCCGTTTTCCAACTTCAGGGATAGTGTCTACACATGACACCAGTGTGTATGTGGTTTTAAAATTTTTTATTTTGATTGTTGTCACCTGTTCTGACCACCACGCAATGGCTTGCTCTTCAAAAGGTGGACCAAGTTTCAACACGTGCGCAAGACGTTCAGCATGTCTCTGTACACAGAACCTCGGTTTATAGTCTCATCCGAAGGACTTTTGGGGGGAAGTGGAGTTGGTACTGATGTTACCTCCAGGGAAAATGTCCCCTGATCAGCCGTCTCAGTAATGACCTAAACCTGCGTCATCAGATTGTGACCACAAACAACACTCTTCTTCTTCTTTACGTTCTTCGGCTATAGCTACGAGGTTCACCAAAGGTGAGATTTTGCATATGCGACAATTTCTGCCCTCCATGAAGGTAGCCGCATTCTGACTTTGGGGAAGCGAAACAGTCAAGCCACTAGGCCATCCTGCCTCTCAGGTATTTCTTCTTTGTCAAATGCTCAGACAGCAACAATTGTTGTCTGTTATATTAGCGAAAATGTGTCACGCTGCCGTTAAGCGCCTGACAAGTCAGGCCCAGCGCATCCGACTTCGGCACAAGAGAGAATAGTTACCTTTTAAGTTCTTTCTGGAAAAAAGGCAGGAGAATGGACCAAGAAGGCAGAAAATAGACAAGAAGGAGGTGACAGGAAGAAAAGGAACAAGGGAGAAACAAAGAGAGTGATAGAAAAGAGGAAATTTCTAGCACAGAATTTCCAGAATGTGGGGATGCTATTTATACTGATAGGCCCCAGGCATCCCCACGGGGGACTCTCAGATAATGATTTCAGCTCTGGAAGTGGATCCACATACCGACAAGTCAGTGTACTGTGAAATGTTGACCATGTTCTCCAGTTGCAGCACGCTATAAATGGCACTGTTGTTCTCACACCCTCTGTCAAACACACACACAGTGGTTCCATACAGTTAAACAACATCAACGAGAACAACAATAACAAAGCATACAAGTCATTTATTTGAATAAACGGCAAGAAAGAAAAAAAAAGTCATCATTCATGTCAATTGAGTGTCAAGAGGCTTAAATTGAGGCATGTATACCTACACACACGCATTAGTGCACATTTCTAACCATAATCTCTGTGTGTGTGTGTTTGTGTGTGTGTTTGTGTGTGAGTGTGTTTGTGTGTGTTAGTGTATTTATTTATTAAATTTTTTTTATATCAAGGATAATGGGATAAGCACTCGTGCGCTTTTTTACATCCTGTCCCCGTGTGTATGCGGTTTTGTAAATTTGTCATCTGTTCCCACCGGCACACAATGGCCTACTCTTCCGAAAAGAGGAACAGGATTTTAACGTGTGCGCAAGATGTTCTGCGTGTGTTTGCACACGGGGCCTCGGTTTATAGTCTCATCCGAAAGACTTTCGGGGAGAGTGGAGTCTGCACTGATGTTAACTCCAGGGGAAAATATTCCCTTGAATGTGTGTGTGTGCACATGGGTATGCATACATGTGTGCATCATGCATATATATGTGGTGTGTGTGTGTGTGTGACTGTGTGTGTGTGTTTAGTTGTTGTTTTTTTAAATTTCATTTTTCGGTATGTAGCTAGATCTCTGAAGCTTACCAACAGCGATATTTAACCGTTATTTCCACCACAAAGGTAGCTGCATTTCTACGTTGGGGATATGCGTTTGCATAAATATGAGCATTAGACTTAGTGGGAGAACACAAAACTATGAGGAAGAGGCCAGGCTTTGTACTCACTCCAAAATATTCACCAGATCCAGGTTCACTCCTCTGCCATTGAAGAGACTCTTCTGAAAATCCACCGCGTCCATCACAGCATCGTTGAAGGGCTGTGGACAACACAAACAGTGCACAGTTATGATGTGTATGTTTTATTTTTCTTCTTCATCGAACGCTCCGTTAAGCACCTGACAAGTCAGGCCCAGCGCATCCGACTTCGACACAAGAGAGAATAGTTACCTTTTAAGTTCTTTCTGGAAAAAAGGCAGGAGAATGGACCAAGAAGGCAGAAAACAGACAAGAGGGAGGTGACAGGAAGAAAAGGAACAAGGCAGAAACAAAGAGAGTGATAGAAAAGAGGAAATTTCTAGCACAGAATTTCCAGAATGTGAGGATGCTATTTATACTGATAGGCCCCCGGCATCCCCTCGAGGCGTGTATGTTTTATCGTATGTCTTGTTATTAACGGCTGTACACAACACAAACAGTAAATAATTATGTGTATGTCTTATCGTATGTCTTGTTATCAACGACTGTACACAACACAAACAGTGCACAGTTATGATGTGTATGTTTTATCGTATGTCTTGTTATCAACGGCTGTACACAACACAAACAGTGCACAATTATGATATGTATGTTTTATCGTATGTCTTATATCAACTGCTGTACACAACACAAACAGTGCACAATTATGATGTGTATGTTTTATCGTATGTCTTGTTATCAACAGCTGTACACAACACAAACAGTGCACAATTATGATGTGTATGTTTTATCGTATGTCTTGTTATCAACAGCTGTACACAACACAAACAGTGCACAACTATAATGTGTATGTTTTATCATATGTCTTGTTATCAACGGCTGTACACAACTCAAACAGTAAATAATGATGTGTATGTTTTATCGTATGTCTTGTTATCAACAGCTGTACACAACACAAACAGTGCACAATTATGATGTGTATGTTTTATCATATGTCTTGTTATCAACAGCTGTACACAACACAAACAGTTCATAATAATGATGTGTATGTTTTATCGTATGTCTTGTTATCAACAGCTGTACACAACACAAACAGTGCACAATTATGATGTGTATGTTTTATCGTATGTCTTGTTATCAACAGTTGTACACAACACAAACAGTGCACAATTATGATGTGTATGTTTTATCGTATGTCTTGTTATTAACAGCTGTACACAACTCAAACAGTAAATAATTATGATGTGTATGTTTTATCATGTCTTGTTATTAACAGCTGTACACAACTCAAACAGTAAATAATTATGATGTGTATGTTTTATCATGTCTTGTTATCAACAGCTGTTCACAACACAAACAGTAAATAATGATGTGTATGTTTTATCATGTCTTATTATTAACAGCTGTACACAACTCAAACAGTAAATAATTATGATGTGTATGTTTTATCGTATGTCTTGTTATCAACGGCTGTACACAACACAAACAGTAAATAATTATGATGTGTATGTTTTATCATGTCTTGTTATTAACAGCTGTACACAACTCAAACAGTAAATAATTATGATGTGTATGTTTTATCGTATGTCTTGTTATCAACGGCTGTACACAACACAAACAGTAAATAATGATGTGTATGTTTTATCGTATGTCTTGTTATCAACGGCTGTACACAACACAAACAGTAAATAATTATGATGTGTATGTTTTATTGTATGTCTTGTTATCAACGGCTGTACACAACACAAACAGTGCACAATTATGATGTGTATGTTTTATTGTGTGTCTTGTTATGAACAGCTGTACACAACTCAAACAGTAAATAATGATGTGTATGTTTTATCGTATGTCTTGTTATCAACAGCTGTACACAACTCAAACAGTAAATAATGATGTGTATGTTTTATCGTATGTCTTGTTATCAACAGCTGTACACAACACAAACAGTAAATAATTATGATGTGTATGTTTTATCGTGTGTCTTGTTATCAACAGCTGTACACAAAACAAACAGTAAATAATTATGATGTATGGTCTATTGTATGTATTTCCAGAATAATGGAATAAGACTCATGAACTTTTTTTAATGTTCAGTCCCCACGTGCATGCAGTTTTGTGCATTTTGTCATCTGTTCCCATTGGCACATATGGCCTACTCATCTGAAAGCAGGAACAGGTTTTAATGTGTGTGCATGATATTCTGTATGCATTCACACATGGGACCTCAGCATATAGTCTCATCTGATGGGACTTTCTGTTCTTGTGTGTGAGTCAGTGTGTGTGTGCTTGTGTTATTTTTAAGTTCTTTTGTTTCAAGAATAATGGAATAAGCACTAGTGTGCCTTTTTATATCCAGTCCCTGTGTGTATGCAGTTTTGTCAAGTTTTTCATCCGTTCCCACCAGCACACATTGGCCTTCTCTTCCAAAAAGTGGAACAGGTTTTAACATGTGCGCAAGATGTTCTGCATGTGTTCACACATGAGACCTCAGTTTATAGTCTCATCTGAAGGACTTTGGGGGAAAGTGGAGTCGGCACTGATGATATCTCCAAGGAGAAAAAAATCCCCTTGGACGGGATTTGAACCCGAGTCAGCAGATCACGAGTACAATGAGCAATGCTTTAACCACCAGGCTATCCTTTTCTTTTAAAAAAAAAAATTCTTTTATTTTGAGGATAATGGAATAAGCACTCATGTGCTTTTTTCATCTAGTCTCCATGTGTATGTGGTTTTTGTAAATTTTGTCATCCATTCCCACCGGCACACAATGGCCTACTCTTCAGAAAAGCGTAATGGATTTTAACGTGTGCGCAAGATGTTATGTGTGTGTGTGCGTTTCTGTGTTTGTGTGAGTGTGTGTGTGTGTGTGAGTGTGGATGTGAATGCATATGCTGATGTGCTGAGTCCATGTTTGCATGTGAGTGTGTCTTAATATGGATGGATATCAGTCATGGTTGAATGACCTTTATCTTAAAAGTATACAAATGGCTTGCCCAAGACTGATAATGATCAGTGCTATTTTATATGACAAATGTTGTATTTATACATATGCATGTAACTCATACAAAAATTTCTCTTTTGAGACAAAATTATATAGGTATTTGTATGCACATAGGAACACAGACAACACAAACATGAATATATATTCACACACAGAGTGACAGACACACACAGACTATACAAAGAATAACACACACTTACACACAGCTGGACACACGCATGGTCTAAATTTCATACACATGAGCATGCGCTCACACACACGGAACACATACACTTTTTTCTTGAGTGCTCACACACACACACACGCACACACACACACACGCGTGCGCACACACACACGCGCGTGCGCACACACACACACGTGCACGCTTCATACCTGAAGTTCTTTGGGATTGTGGTCATCAAAATAACGACACAGCTCAGTATACAGGGGTCCGCCAATCACAAACAGAATGGTGCACACCAACATGATCAGCCAGGCCAGCAAAAAGGTGATCCCCACCCCACTGAAACCAACCACACAATCATCAGTCAGCCATGTTCTCACTCATCCCGACAGCAACAGGAAAGCAAAGATTCCCACTTCAGTACTCCTTGGCCTACGGATGTGATCACAGCTGCACAATGGAAAAACTGAAAATCTCATCTAAAAAAAAAGAAAAAAAAAAAGTAATGTTCTCACTTTCCCTTGTGGGGATGCTGGGGGCCTGTCAGAATAAATAGCATCCCCATCTTCTGGAAATTCTGTGCTAGGAATATCCTCTTTTCTATTCCTCTCTATGTGTCTGCCTTGTTCCTTTTCTTCCTGTCACCTCCTTCTTGTCTTTTTCTGGCTTCTTGGTCCTTTCTCCTGCCCTTTTCCCAGAAAGACTTTAAGATAATACTCTCCCACGCCGAAGTTGGGATGCACTGGGCCTGACTCGTCAGGCGCTGTGCTGCAGTTAAATGCATTTTCGCTCCTATGAAAGACAACACTAGTAGCTGTCTGAGCGACAAAGCTCACTAACAGCATGACAAACACCAGAAATACAAACACTAATCAGCCCTGAACTACTGCGCTCATGATACAGTCAGTCAGGTTGTTGTTGGGTGTTCCCCAGCTTTACACCTTGGGGGGTCACCCAGAATTCACACTCTCACTCACACATCCCACTTGGGAATCGCTGTAAGATCGTAAACGCACTGGATGCGAAGTTTTGCTTGAATCACTTTTCAAGTACCTCGTCATATCAGCAGCCATACTTCAGAGGATTTTTGGGGTCTCTCTTTTAAATGAGAATGCATGGAGGCTTTTTGTTGCTGTTATGATCAGAGCTTTTTGTGGCTGAAGACAACTTCAACGTCAACTGTTTACAACATATAGCAACAAATTTAATGAAGAACACTTAGCAACATCAATAATTGACACAGCTTTTTGAATTGGGCTAAGAATGGATGCGTCAACCTATGTTCTATAAAACACAGAGAAACCGCCACGCTCAAAGGCACGATCACAGCAGGGTTTTTCCCTTAATCACAGTAGGGTATAACTTATTCACACACGCATGCACGCAAGTGCGCGCATGCGGGCGCGCACACACACACACACTCTCTCTCTCTCTCAGGCAGACAGAGAGACAGACAAACACACACACACACACTCTCTCTCTCTCCATGTTACCCACAGACACACACACACACACTACACTTTCTCTCTCTCCCTTTCTTCGCCTCACTCACAAACACTTACGCCATGAGGAAGTTGGAGCCGGTGCCAGTGTTGCAGCACTGTGCTCCGAACCCAGGCCTCTCGCCGCACAGTCCAAACAAAATGCCCATGTAGTATAACACCACCACCAGCAGCAGAGCACAGCTGATGCCGATGCCAGCGTACCACCTGCAACAAGTCAGGGGTTTGTGTGTGTGTGTGTCGTATCACTGAACAGCTGTCTACTCACTACAGATAATGACTTTATTCATTTATTTATTTATTTATACCACTTTCAGTCACGGCAGATTTCTCTGCGTGAAATTAGGGCTGCTCTTCCCTGGGAGAGAGCATGTCGCCGCAAGAGCAGCGCTACCCTTTTTTTTTCTTCTTCTATTTTTTTCCTGTCTGCAACTGTATTTGTTTCCCTATCAGAGTGGCTTCTTTCTACAAAATTTTGCCACAGACAACTCTCTTGTTGCCATGGGTTCTTTTACGTGTGCTAAATAATTATATGTAACACATGGGACCTCGATTTATCGTCTCATCTGAAAGACTAGCACCCAGACCACCACTCATGGTCTAATGGGTGGGGAACATTTCAGGCCCAAACGGGATTCAAACCACCACACACTTCCGACCCGGACTTTTCACTTTCTAGGCAGGCGCATTACCTATAGACCACCGATTCACTTGACTTATGCCTCTGGATGCCCTGGGGAACACAGGGCTGCAACAACACCCCTCCAAGGAACTAGGCTCTGGGAGATAGATCCTCTTCAGCTCGGCCCATGTCATTCCGGCTGCCTTCGTTTCTTCGTCAACACTTCTGCGCCAGGTCTATTTTGGTCGACCAACTTTCCGCTTCCCTTGTGGATTCCAGTCAAGGGCCTGCCTGGTGACTACATTTAACTCGACCAGAAATGTGGGCTGTAGTCGTTTGCGTTGGTTTTTAAAAAAAAAAAATTCCCCCCATTCTTTTAGAGCTGAGGTTCACAATGGTGGATTTGCATATGCAAGGTTCGCCCCCGTAGGTAGCCACATTTCAACTTCGGGGAAAGGCTTTTTTGATGGCTTTGTCAACGGGTCTTTAGGGTTGACAATAATAAAATAATAATAATGTATGGAATTTTTTATATATGAATTTAGATAAGACATGCATGCCCTTTCGCAGACACCCCTTGGACACACACAGAGGAACATACCACACACCCCCATACAAAAATTTTAAAAAATTTGGAAAACACACACGTCAAATTTTAAAACAAAAAAAAAAATTTTAAAAAAAAAACTAACCAAAAACCCCCCATAAAAAAAAAAACCAAAAAAAAACAAAAACAAAAAAAACAAAAAAAAAAAACCCAAAAACAAAAAAAACAAAAAGAAAGCCCCCCAAATCAAAAAAACAAAACCCAATAACTATTTCATTTTAAAAAAAGGGCCTTAAAAAAAATTGTAAAAACAGAAAAGAAATTCATTTCAGAAATGAAACCCAATTTAAAAAAACTTTTTTTGAATTTTTATTTAATTTTTAAAAGCTTTAAAAAAAAACCAAAAATCGAAAATTTTAGTCAAAAATCACAAAAAAATAGATAAGTGAAGAAAATAAGAAAAATTTTGCGTTTTTGTGGAAAAGAACATGCACATTCCTATGGGGTATGTTGTATCAATTTTTTAGTCTCTGTGGCACAAAATTGTGTAAGTATACCTAAAAATTTTTACCACAAAAGTTTTAAAAAAGAAATAGTTTAGGGAAACCCATGGTGGTCCAAAAGATTGGGTCTATTTCAACTGAGCCCCAAGGATTGGGTCATTAAACTGAGCCCCAAAATTGGGTCTACTTATACTGAGCCCAAAAAATTGGGTTCTTTCAAATGAGCCCCCAAAGGGTTGGGTGTACTTACAACTGTCCCAAAAGGGTTGGGTTTTTGTTCGATGAGCCCAAAAAAATTGGGTTTACTTACAACGAGCCCAAAGGATTGGGTCTACTTACAACTGAGCCCAAAAGATTGGGTCTACTTACAACTGAGCCCAAAAGATTAGGTCTACTTACAACTGAGCCGAAACGATTAGGTCTACTTACAACTGAGCCCAAAAGATTAGGTCTACTTACAACTGAGCCGAAACGATTAGGTCTACTTATGACTACGCCTAAAAGATTGGGTCTACTTACAACTGAGCCTAAAAGATTGGGTCTACTTATGAATGAGCCCAAAAGACTGGGTATATTTACATCTGAACCCCAAAAGATTGGGTCTACTTAAAACTGAGCCCATAGGTTTGGGTCTTCTTAAAACTGAACCCCAAAAGACTGGGTCTACTTAAAACTGAGCCCATAGGTTTGGGTCTTCTTAAAACTGAGCCCAAAAGATTGGGTTTACTTACAATTGAGTTTTGTATTTCGGTGGTAAAGTTATCGACTCCATTTCGCATGCTCTTTTCCAGGTTGTTGATGGACTCTGTGGCACCTGTCACACAGCATCAGGGCATTATTTAATCAGCACAGCTTAGCGCAGTGGTATCCTCGATAAATACACAGAGACAAACACTCTCACATACACACACAGACAAACTGACATAAACGCAAACACCATGCCACACCCAAGGACAGAAAATACAAACGGAATCATTGCTATATTCTTTATGTTACAGATTTTATACTCCACACACAAGTGCATGCGCATACATACACTTGCATGCACACACAAACACGCATACACAGACACATGCGCTAAATTCATGATTTATTTTTCTTCAAAGGAGTGTACAAGAAATTACTCCAGTTTTAACCCTTTACCATTCGCATTTCTTACAGAGAAACTCTCTGTAGTATTCGGAAATTTACGCTGTTTTTATCAGAGAATAAGGTACCTCAAGTACACATAGTCCTGCACAGTTACTATTGTTCGCAGAGCAGTCATATTTGGCCAAGGTATTCACATGATGTCATACTTTGTTCTGCACCCCAAGATGTGTGTCCTACCTACATGTGTCGTGCTGCTGTCCCCTCTTTGTCACCAAATACAGGTAACATTGCAGTGACATCATGCTGTTAGTCTACAACTACCCTCCAATATGCGCAATATAGGTATGTGATTAAAAAAAATAATATGTGTGGTCCTGCCTGAATGTGTCCTCCATCGCATCCGCCGTCATGGTAATCCAATCGAACATTCACACGTCACAAAATTACTGTCACCAAGTCTACACTTTCTCAGTGGAAAGTATTCAAACATATTGAAAACAACGTTGACTAATGCTCGTATATACATTATTTACAAATATATGCTGACGCCTACTATTTACACAGACACTAGTATGTCCTTCACCAATAGCCAGTTACATGGCTGTCGCAATGCAGGTGTCACAGCCAGTGTCGCGTCCAGGTGTGTTGGCGTGTTTCTCAGGTGAAAATACTGATTAATTTTGAGAAATCTGGTTTTCGTCATAATATTACTGATCCGTGACTCAGAAAATGTCAAATCAGTAGACCAGTAGAGATGAAGCCTCGGCAAACGCTTGATCCCCATCATGATCAAAACTGACAGGTAAGCCCAAATTTCATCAGGTGTTGTTTCTGTCGTAATGGATCTATGACTAAGCCTTTCACAGCGATCTTTTGCCTGGCATATTGTTAGTTTCATCTGCTACAATTTGAAAAAAAATTTAGGGCACAAACAAAACAAAGTAATCTAAGAGCTTGGCATTCAGTGGGAGAGTTTGTGCCGCCCAGTCGGCAGCGTGAAGTCTTGCACTGAGCTAGGCATTTGTGCGCTGCGCCATGTCGTCTGCTATGAAGCCAACCGAATGTTACCCTCAGCATCACTTTCCGACTCACTACCTTCTCCTATTTCATCTCTTTCTTCTACATCTACTTCAACATCGGATTCAACATTTTATTCTCTTTCGAACTGTTCCACTTGAGCCAAAATAGCTTCAATTTCCACATCAGTATATTCCTTCCAAATTGTATGCTCAATCTTTGCTGCCATTTTTAGCTACAAGAAAGCGTGGGGAAGACAAAGCCAGTCACTGGCCAATTTCTTGTGAAAGGGAGGCTGTGTAGCACTGAATTTGGTGCCCATTCCTTTCTTAGTTTATACTGACCTCAGTGGAATGTTCATTCATGGTGTGCGTGTACTAGGTAGAGCTTAGTGCGTGATGGAAAATCCCCACTAGGCTGAAATGACGTCCGGCGGGCTGCGGCGGGTATAAATAGATGCGGGCGAGCGGGCAGCGGCGGGCTACGGCGGGTAAAAATGGGAAAGGGTTAAGGTTGTGAATGAGGATTTAAAGCCTGTCTAGTACAGTTTTCCATATCTGTGTGTCCCTCTTGAGTCTAACGCCGCATATAAAACATATAAACTGGGTTCGATTCCCAGCCTTGCACTCTCTTCTTAGTTTGATGGGAACACCGAGCTGAATGTCAAGTCTTTCGGAAGAGACTATAAACCAGCTGGAGCTGTGCTTCCGGACTTGGACACATCAAAATAAACCATGACAGTTGAAAATTGGAAAAAGCAGGAGCGCCCAAAGGTCCTGAAAAAAATTGGTAGGCTCAACACCCAAATGTGTCCCTAACGTCAGAAGGGATTCTTTAGCAGAGGAATGTCCCCCCCCCCCCCCCCTCCCAAACAACAACAACAAACAACCCAACAACATATACTTGCAAGAAAAGCTGAAAGGACAACAACACCAAAAATGGATACACTAAAAATGAACAATTATTTTACAGATACTAAGAATCAATCTAAGCTCTAACCTGATATACAATGACATTCATAACAAGCACTTCACTTCATTGGATTCATACAGCTGAAACCTGTGTCTCCCTATCTGCGGTGTTAGACTCAGAGGGACACACAGATATGGAAAACAGCACTAAACAGGGGACAGGCGGCATTTTAAGCCAAAGAAAAAACCCAAACCCTGCAGTAACTAGACAGGGGACAAGCAGGATTACTAGACCAGGATTCTTCTTCTTCTTCTTCCATTTTTGTCATGTTTCTCCCAGGGCAGGTTTGACACCGATGAGCCTTCTCCATCTCTCTCTGTTTTGAGCTCCCTCCTTATTTATGCCCCTTTCTCCAAGATTATCTGCAATACAGGCAGCCCAGGTTTTGCTAGGTCTTCCCTTTGGTCTCTTTCCATCCACTATGAAGTTCATTGCTCTTTTTATGATGCGGTAGTCTGCTTTCCGTTGAACGTGCCCAAACCAGCGCAGTCTACTGCTACTAGCTACAAACTTCAGATCATCAACTTTGCACATTCTCCATAGTTCTCCATGGACCAGGATTACATATCAAAATATATTGACATTTTCTGGCACACACTGGAACACTTTACAAACTTGTGGTACACACACACACACACATACATACATATATATATATATATATATATATATATATATATATATATATATATATATATATATATATATATAAACTCACTATTAATGCCAGTCTCAACACTTGATGTTGCATTACTCTTTGCTGTGTCAATCGTCTGTTCTGCCTGTGAACAAAAAAAAGTCATAACATTATCTCATCTGATATTGGATTAATAAACACGTGGACCATGAAAACAAACAGTAACACACACACATGCACGTGCACACACACACATTTTTTTGGTGTGAATTCTGCATGTTTGCAGACATAAAATCAGATTCTAAATACTCCAAACAATGTCTTTTTTTTAAACATCAAATAAAAGCAGTTTTCATTTTTCTATTTCTCTTCTTCTGTATCAGAAGTCATACCATTTTTTCTCTACAAAAAAGGTAATTCAATTGCAGACAGAAGGAGGGGGTAGTGGGTGCATGACAACACAGAGGTTAGACCCTTGCGCGTGCACGCACACACTACACAAATGCACTACACACAACACTCACTCCTTCGGATGAGACTATAAACCAAGGCCCTGTGTGCGAACGCACGCAGAACATCTTGCGCACATGTTAAATCCTGTTCCGCTTTATGAAAGAGTAGGCCATTGTGTGCCGGTGGGAACAGATGACAGAATATACAAAACCGCATACACACGGGGACTGGATGTAAAAAAAGCACATGAGTACTTATTCCATTATCCTCGATATAAAAGAATACATAAATAAATAAAAAATAACTCACACACAAACGCACTCACTCACTCACACACACATACTCACTCACACACACTATACACACAAAACCAAGCAGGATATAAAAGTTTGGTTTTTTTTCAAAAGAAAGAAAGAAGAGACGAAGGCCAGCCTACCGTTGAGATGTACTGACTGAGGTTGGCAGCTTTGGCCACACTGCTCGCCTGCCTGCCTAGTGCATCCAACTGAAATCACACACACACACGTGTGCACATACACACACACGCGTGCACATAAGCACACACACACACGCGCGCACACACACACACACATGCACACACACATGCACAGCACACATACACACATATATGCATATGCACACACACACGTATGCACACACACATGCACACATGCATGGACACACACACACACACATACATTCACAAACACATGCACATACGCACACACACACACACACATCATCATTATCAACTATTGTTAGATTAACTTAAATGTTCAGTTGATTTGACATTATGAACATAATCAAAGATATCTCACTCACATTCACAAACACAGAGTTATGCTCCATAATGTAAAGACAATGTGATATGACTGGGGGGAGGGGGGGTTGCTCTTGTCTTTATTAAATTATTTTTTTGTTAAAACTCCATCATGGCTTTTTGTTTTTGTTTCTATTTTAAATTTTCAATAGTTAATTCAGTTTATGTTAGAGTGGTTCCAAATATGTGTGGGTGCACATGTGCGTGCGTGTGTATGTATGTATGTGTGTGTGTGTGAATGTGTATGTGTGTGCATACGTGCATGCATGTGTGCATGTGTGCCTTCCTGCATGGGAAAATACACTGACTACACAGTACACTGGACTGATAATATATACAGTGCACTTCACAGAGCTGAGGAAATTTTACATTATTTCTATATAAGACAGAAACGGATTCTAAACCATCAATTCTTTGTTTCTTAAGACAGAAGGGATTCTAAAACATCAATTCTTTGTTTCTTAAGACAGAAGCGGATTCTAAAACATCAATTCTTTGTTTCTTAAGACAGAAGGGATTCTAAAACATCAATTCTTTGTTTCTCAAGACAGAAATGGATTCTAAAACATCAATTCTTTGTTTCTTAAGACAGAAGGAATTCTAAAACATCAATTCTTTGTTTCTTAAGACAGAAAGGATTCTAAAACATCAATTCTTTGTTTCTCAAGACAGAAAAGGATTCTAAAACATCAATTCTTTGTTCTTAAGACAGAAGGGATTCTAAACCATCAATTCTTTGTTTCTTAAGACAGAAATGGATTCTAAAACATCAATTCTTTGTTTCTCAAGACATAAATGGATTCTAAAACATCAATTCTTTGTTTCTCAAGACAGAAAAGGATTCTAAAACATCAATTCTTTATTTCTTAAGACAGAAAGGATTCTAAAACATCAATTCTTTGTTTCTCAAGACAGAAAAGGATTCTAAACCATCAATTCTTTCAATCCCAGATACAAACCCCTTTTTTGTAGTAGTCTCCAATGCAGAATTGACATGTCTTCAAAACAACAGTCTTGAGAGAGAGAGAGAGAGAGAGAGAGAGAGAGAGAGAGAGAGAGAGAGAGAGAGAGAGAGAGAGAGAGAGAGAGAGAGAGAGAGAGGAGAGATAGAGAGAGAGAGAGGAGAGAGAGAGAGAGAGAGGAGAGAGAGAGAGAGAAGAGAGAGAGAGAGAGAGAGAAGGAGAGAGAGAAAGAGGAGAAGAGAGAGACAAAGAAGAGAGAGAAGAGAGAGAGAGAAAGAGAGAGAGAGAGAGGAGAGAGAGAAAGAAGAGAAGCGAGAGAAAAAGAGAGAGAGAGAAGAGAGAGAGAGAGAGAAAGAGACAGAGAAAGACAGAAAATGAGAGAGAAAGAAGAGAGAGAGGGAGAGAGGAGAGAGAGAGAGAGAGGAGAGAGAGAGGGAGAGAGAGGAGAGAGAGGGAGAGAGAGAGAGAGAGGGGGGGGGTTAGAGAGAGAGATACAGAGAACGAAAGAGTACCCCAGAAAAGTTAGCAGAAATTTCGTAGTCGGATGGGTTGTAGCCTGGACAGGAAGTTGTATTTGTGCAGACAGCGTCAATACCAATGCGGATTTCTGTGAGGTTTCCTGACAACTGAGATCCCTGCGTGCTCAAAGTATGCAGCGTATCAGCGATGTTGTTGAGTTCCTGTTGCGTCTTGCTCACATCTGTATACATAAAAAATAAACAGAGCAAAATTAACACGGGGAAAGATGGCGACGTTTTAAATATTCGTGAACACACAAAGATAACAGAACAATATTAACACAGGAAAGATGACAGTGCTTTAAATATTCACACACACACACACAACATGCTTTGTTAGTCTGGATTTATATATTAAAAAAATCTCCATAGATTTTGTCTCAACATGTTTGAACATTGTATTTTGATTGCTTTTATATGCCAATTTTCTTGATTTTCTGTTGTTGTTTTTTGTGTGAGGGCAGGATGACAACAAGTTGTATAAACTTACTCTTTTACCCTCAATAAAGATCATTTTGACGTGACTTGACTTGACTTGAAACATGTGCAGACTCATGCATCTACATGCATGTATACACAAGCACTATCTCCCCTTCTCTTTCAAGAAAGGGTTTGTATGCACATAGCCAAGTGGTTAGGACGTTCTGCTTGGGATCTGATGGCTTGGGATCAAAGCCACCACTGAAGCACCCATTCAAGGGGATTTTTCATGCAAAGATTTTATATATGTACTGACTCTACTTCCCCAACCCCATGTGCAAATGCACACAGAACATCTTCCACACATGTCAAAAGCTGTTCCATCTTTTGGAAGAGTAGGCCACTGAGTGCTGGTAGGATCGAGTAACATTTAAAAAATGCATACACAATGGGTTCGTGTACAGACATCATCTCTGAAGTCAGAATGCGGCTACCTTCATGGTGGACAAACCTGGTCGCACATGCAAAATCTGACCATTGGTGACCCTTGGATCTCTAGCTGCATAATTATAGCATCCATTCATGCTCATAAACATCCCTGAAGTCAGAATGCGGCTACCTTCATGGTGGGCAACAATGGCTGTATACACAAAATCTGGTAACTGAACCTCTAGGCTCTAGCCAAGGAACAACAACAAAAATAATACACAAAAACATACGCATAGTCATGTGTACATATTCTTTCTCTTACGTGCACATTATTTAAACTGTGCAGATATTGTTGAGTTCCTATATACATGTGAACAACATGCACAAACACACCACACACACACACATGCCCACACGCCAGAAGGTAACGTATAAAAGCATCCTACACGGACAGCATATTTCAATCATTCCCACTACTTGGGCTGATGTGAAATAAAAAGGTCTGGGCAGAGAAATTATCCGCTGACAGGGGGGGAAAGATTGCCGTCAGTTAGGCATCTTTCATAGCAGTTGAACATAGATACAGCTGAGTGTGTTACCATAACCTTTTTGTTTTTCTTCAAGATATTATTTGTATCTTGATGACTTGGAAGGTAAAGAGGCTACTCGCCCATTGAGACTGTACTGGATGATTTGTGTTGGTAAGAAAACCAGACAAGTGGAGAATGAGAGATGATACTGGGGAGAAAGGGAGGGTCAGGAGAGAGAGAGGGGGGGGGAGAGAGAGAGAGAGTGAGTGAGAGAGAGAGAGAGAAAAGAAAGTGCACTTGAGCATGTGTATGTGTATGTGTGTGAATGTGTGGTCTGTGTGGTCTGTGTGTGTGTGTGTGTGTGCGCATGTGCACGCTCGTGCTTATGTGAGCATATGCATACATGCATGTACATGTATGTACACACACATGCATGTAAAACACAAAGGCATGCACACACATACAAGCAAGTGTGCATAAGTATAGAAAAAGAAACAGAAACAAAAAAACAAGAAAGAAAGAAATTACACAAATGAGAATCAACGTAGTAGGTTGTGATATGTAATAGTCAATACATGTAATAATCTCATAATCCCTCGGCTGCAGAAAAGCAACATGTCCCAATTCTTACCATCCTCCTTCTGTTAATTGATGCTTATGTATGCAGGCGATGCTGATGGATTGACAATATTGTACACCAACCCCATCAACAATAATCCTCCCTTTTGTTTGTTTGTTGGTTGGTTGTTTTTTTCCTGGGCTAAAGCTCATAGGCTTACCAATGGTCAGATTTTGCACTTGTAACCATCTACCCATTATTAAAAAGACTGCATTCTGATTTGAGGGCTTGATGTCTAAACACCACACAAGTGTACATGCATTAAAATAAAAAAAAGTTGTCGTTCATTCTTTTCTGCCAAAAGGCAAAATGCGTTTTAACATGTGCGCAAGGTGTTCTGTGTGCGTTGGCACATGGGACTTCAGTTTGTTGTTTCATCAGAAGGACTTTTGGGGGTGTGGAGCTGGCACTGATGTATTTCTCGGGGGGGAGGGGATCTGCTTGAACAGGTGTCTCAGTGGTGGCTCAAATCTGCACTGTCAGATTACCGGCTTAACGCTCTAACCACTAGGCTATTACCCCCCCCCCCCCCCGTCCTGTTTTTATTTTCAATGTGGATGCTGGCAATGACCTATAGCTCCGCCTTACCAGGTTGCGGACAACACATGCTACACAGTCAATCGATACAAAAACTGATCTCAGTTTTCTCTTCATGAAAAAACAGAATGTGAGGCCTCAGCCTGCCTGCACTGACTGTGTCACGACCACTTTTACAAAATAAAATCTTCACGCATGCACACCCGCATGCACGCATGCACACACACACTCATGCAGCATACACATACTCACACACAGAAACACACAACACACACACACTTCCCTCACCTCACCCCCGGCCTTTTTGCGTCCAATATCACTTTTAGTGAAGAGACGTAAAAGGAAATCGAAACACACACACACACACACACACTTCACGTCTCGGTCCTCACCTGAGCTGACTGTTTTCGCCTGATTCAGAAGAGTGCTGGCATTCAGAGTGGCAAGGACATCGTCAATGGCCTGCTCTGCCGAGCCTGCAACAACATCATCAGTGAGAATGCTACACACACACACACGGCAAAGCCATAAGTCTTCAGTACGTTGTTGCTGTTGAGCGTTCCCCAGCTTAACACTCTGGGGGTCACCCAGAATGTTGCACTCTTGACTCCACTCACTCATCACACCTAGGAATCACTGTGAGATTGGAATGGCGCACTGAATGGGAAGTTTGCGTGTGTGGCTGTTTTTCAGTACCTCGCCATATAGGCAGCCACACTCCAACTTCATAGGATTTTTTTCTCCTTTAAAGGCGGGTGCAGGTTGTTATGTTAAGAGCTTGTCATGGGATACAGGCAGCCTCAACACAACATTTTATAACATGACAACATTTTAGTGTAGACCTTGGCAATTAGCTGACATCAATAACTGACACAGTTTTTCACCTGGGCCAAAAATTGTCAATGTGAAAACTAAACACATGACCACACGGCAAAGCTATCAAGCATGGAATCATACAATTCTTTCTCAAATCATCTGACACTCTTACCCCACAGGATGCTTGGGGCCTGTCCGTATAAAAGGCATCCCCGCCTTTTGGAAATTCTGTGCTAGGAATTCCCCCTTTTCTATCCCTTTGTTTCTGCAGAGAAATCTGTGTGAATTTGTGTATGCTCAGGTTTACGTTTTTGTGTGCAAAGCCAAAAAATTGCATACATACATAATATGTCTGCTTACATGCTTGTGTGCATGCACACATGCCACACACACACACACACTTTAAATCTCTCTTCTCTTTCTCTTCCCTATCCAGTCTCCTGATTTTAGGACCGTCTGGTATCACTCGGAAGTGGAAGGACGATAGAAATGAAGACTTACTCACACACACACACAAGCAGGCAGGCAGGCTCACTTACTTGTGACATCTCTCAGTATCCCTATACTGGCTGACTGGAATCGACCCAGAACAGCCCCAGTCACCTCCTGAGACCAAAAAACAAACACAAAAACAATTTCAGATGATTCTGTTTCCACACACAGAAACACTCGTTCCTTCTCCCCTGTGTGCCTGCCGCAAAGAAAACCAGACTGGCGAGCACATCCTTCAGAGCTGTGCACGCTATTCAGTGACCTGAGGAAGACTGCGTGGCTGATGGAGATGACCCTGCAAACTAAGCTGTACGGCCCACGAGTGGAGCTGGAAAGGACTTGCCACTATTTCTCCCAAACACATCTGACGGTGTAAAAAGTAAACAAGAGAAGAAGAAGAAGACACAAAGAAACACACAGCAACATCAAACAAACATGAACTCCTTCCCACCTCTGTCTACAGCCCTGTTTTAAAGATGGCTGCTATAGCTAAGTGGCTTGAACATTAAGACTTCATTCCCCCTGGGTCCATTAAGTTGTGGGTTTCAATCTCGGCAGCAGCATCTGGTGATGAATGAAGGGTGATGATTTTTACAATAATCTCCTGGTTCTACCTGAAGTGCAGACCTGCCAATGCCTTGACTCTTTTCGTGTATGTATGTTTATTTATATGCATGCAGTAAATCAAATTTACATGTTAAAACGCCACATTAGATCTTGTTGGCGTAACGTGGTTACAGAGCCATAAACAAACCCAGCATGCACCCTTGCATATGGAGAGGGATGGGCTCCACCAAGATTCAACTTGCTTCAAAGACACCACCTAAAAACTTTGGTACCATACCCCACACACTCCTTAAGGAATTTAGGGAGAAGAGGAGAGGAGAGAAGAGAAGAGAAAAGAAGAGGAGAGGAAAGGAGGAGAGAAGAGAAGAGAAGAGAAGAGAAGAGGAGAGAAGAAAAGAAGAGGAGAGGAAAGGAGGAGAAAAGAGAAGAGAGGACAGTCAAGGGGAGGAAAGAAGAAAAGAGAGAAGAGAAAGAAGAGAAAAAAAGAGAAGAGGAAAGGAGAAGAGAGGAAAAGGTGAGAGAGGAGAAGAGGAGAGAAGAGGAGAGGAGAGGAAAGGAGAGAAGAGGGAAGAAAAGAGAAGAGAAGAGAAAAGAAGAGAGAAAGGGAAAGGATGAGAGAAGAGGATGGAAAGCAGAGAGAAGAAGAGGAGAGGAAAGAAGCAGAAAGAGAAGGGAAGAAAAGATCAAAATCCAAAATTTCAGCAGTCAGAAAGTGGAATATGTCCTTGAACAGTTCCTGAGTTCATCGATACGGGTGAGGGGAGGGCGGGGAGGGGGAAGGGTGGAGGAGGGGGAGGGGTGGAGGTGGGGGTTGGTGGATAGCCTTGTGCTTAGTGCATTGAGCTCGTGATCTGACTGAACAGCTTCAAACTACCAGTGAAATGCCCTTTTATTTTTTTTGGGGGGGCCGAATTTTTCCCCTGGAGTTATCAGTACAGATTCTATTCCCCCAAAAATCCTTCAGAAAAGACTATCAACTGAGGCCCCCTTTATAAACCCACACAGAACATCTTACGCACGCGTTAAAACCCATTCTGCCTTTTTTCTTTTCATAAACCCAATTTTTAAAAAATCTTTTCTTTTGATGATAATGGAATACGCACTCATGTGCTTTAAAAAATTTTTTTTTAAACATCCAGTCCCCATGTGTATGCGGTATGTGTGTGCCTTTCAGAAGAGTAGGCCATTGTGCACTCTGACAGGAACAGATGACAACATTCTTAAATAACACGTGAATAATGGTGTTTGCGTTTGGACATCATCCCAGAAGTCAGAATATGGTATGGTTGGCAAACCGTCATACATACGTCACACAAAATCTCCCCCCTTGGCGAACCTCAGAGCTCTAGCCCGGAAGCAAAAAAAACCCCCAACCCCCCCCCGCAAAACCCCACACTGACATGGCACAGTGAAGCAGAAGACGAGGCCCGTGATGGGCATGACGAGGAAAAACAGCAACCCCACCACCACGCACACCAGGAAACCCACCAGGTACTTACACCACTGAAACACACAGTGTCAATGATGGTTCCTACACCACTGAAACACACAATGTCAATGATGGTTCCTACACCACTGAAATACACAATGTCAATGATGGTTCTTACACCACTGAAACACACAATGTCAATGATGGTTCCTACCAGGTACTTACACCACTGAAAAACACAATGTCAATGATGTTCCTACCAGGTACTTACACCACTGAAAACACAATGTCAACGACTGTTCCTACCAGGTACTGACACCACTGAAACACACAATGTCAATGACTGTTCCTACCAGGTACTGACACCACTGAAACACAATGTCAATGACTGCTCCTACCAGGTACTGACACCACTGAAACACAATGTCAGTCAATGACTGTTCCTACCAGGTACTGACACCACTGAAACACAATGTCAGTCAATGATTGTTCCTACCAGGTACTGACACCACTGAAACACAATGTCAATGATTGTTCCTACCAGGTACTTACCTGAACACAAGTGTCAAGAGTTCAACCGACACCCCCCCCCCCCCCCTCCCCAAACCCCCACCCTGACATGGCTGGTGGACAGACAACTGACCTCAACGTGTGTTGGCGAAGCTGTTGACCAGTTCAGCTGACTTGACCAGTTTTCCCACTGGACCTTTGTTGCCTTCGTTCTGCATTTTGTCGTACAGGATCTGGTTGGACATGAATGCGCACACCACACCCGCCCTGTGGCCCATCACAGACATGCGCACGCACGCACACACACACACACACACGCATGCACGTCAATAATTAAGATTGATTCTTCAGCAGATACCTAAAACTAAAATTTCAAATATAGCACAGTAAAATCCCACATGGCAAGAGATACAGGTCATACCCACCCACCCCCACCCCAAAATCTCAAATTTAACACAATTAACCAAATCATGCCCCCCCCCCCCCCCCCCCCCCCCCCCCCCCCCTTTCAACATCTCAATAAAAAAATCTTCTGAAACCAGAGTATGGCTGCCTATATCAGTATATATGGTGAGGTACTTTAAAACAGCCACACACACCAACCTCTCATCCAGTATATATATATATATATATATATATATATATATATATATACTAATGGTCTCACAGTGAATCCCAGATGTGATGAATTAATAGTACATATTTTAAATGATAATAATAATAATAATAATAATAATAATAATGATGATGATGATAATAATAATAGTAGTAAATGGAATTTATACAGCGCTATATCTTGTAAAAACAAAACAAAGAGCTGACACCTCCCCCTCCCCTCCTCCTACCCCCACCCCCCACCCCTACAGCATTAAGCTGGAGGATGCCCAACAAAAAAACAATAACAACAACAACAAACAGTAAAACCCTACACACATTTCAACAGATTATCCCCCCCCCCCCCTCTTACTCCACTCCTTCAAACCACCACCTCTCAACTCTCCACAACTCACAAAGCCACGGTGTTGAGAACGATCAGGATGGTGCAGTAGGTCCTTCGCTTGCAGACGGCATGTTTGGGGTCGTGGGGTTTGTGTCCAGCCCCGCATTTGCCGCAGCATCGGCAGCAGCAGAAGACAAGGCCCGTGATGGGCATGACGAGGAAAAACAGCAACCCCACCACCACGCACACCAGGAAACCCACCAGGTACTTACACCACTGAAACACACAATGTCAATGATTGTTCTTACACCACTGAAACACAAGGTCAATGATGGTTCCTACACCACTGAAACACACAATGTCAATGATGGCTCCTACCAGGTACTTACACCACTGAAAAACACAATGTCAATGATGGTTCCTACCAGGTACTGACACCTCTGAAACACAATGTCAATGATGGTTCTTACACCACTGAAACACAATGTCAATGATGGTTCTTACACCACTGAAACACACAATGTCGATGATGGTTCTTACACCACTGAAACACACAATGTCAATGATGGTTCTTACACCACTGAAACACACAATGTCAATGATGGTTCTTACACCACTGAAACACACAATGTCGATGATGGTTCTTACACCAATGAAACACACAATGTCAATGACGGTTCTTACACCACTGAAACACAAGGTCAATGATTGTTCTTACACCACTGAAACACAAGGTCAATGATTGTTCTTACACCACTGAAACACACAATGTCAATGATTGTTCCTACACCACTGAAACACAATGTCAATGATGGTTCTTACACCACTGAAACACAATGTCAATTATGGTTCCTACACCACTGAAACACACAATGTCAATGATGGTTCTTACACCACTGAAACACACAATGTCAATGACGGTTCTTACACCACTGAAACACAATGTCAATGATGGTTCCTACACCACTGAAACACAATGTCAATGATGATTCTTACACCACTGAAACACACAATGTCAATGATGGTTCTTACACCACTGAAACACACAATGTCAATGATGGTTCTTACACCACTGAAACACACAATGTCAATGACGGTTTCTACCAGGTACTTACACCACTGAAACACAATGTCAATGACGGTTTCTACCAGGTACTTACACCACTGAAACACAATGTCAATGATGGTTCCTACCAGGTACTTACACCACTGAAACACAATGTCAGTCAATGATGGTTCCTACCAGGTACTTACACCACTGAAACACACAATGTCAATGATGGTTCCTACCAGGTACTGACACCACTGAAACACACAATGTCAATGATGGTTCTTACACCACTGAAACACACAGTGTCAATGATGGTTCCTACCAGGTACTGACACCACTGAAACACAATGTCAATGATGGTTCCTACCAGGTACTTACACCACTGAAACACAATGTCAATGATGGTTCCTACCAGGTGCTGACACCACTGAAACACAATGTCAATGATGGTTCCTACCAGGTACTGACACCACTGAAACACATAATGTCAATGATGGCTCCTACCAGTTACTTACACCACTGAAACACATAATGTCAATGATGGTTCCTACCAGGTACTTACACCACTGAAACACATAATGTCAATGATGGTTCCTACCAGGTGCTGACACCACTGAAACACAATGTCAATGATGGTTCCTACCAGGTACTGACACCACTGAAACACATAATGTCAATGATGGCTCCTACCAGGTACTTACACCACTGAAACACATAATGTCAATGATGGTTCCTACCAGGTACTGACACCACTGAAACACAATGTCAATGATTGTTCCTACACCACTGAAACACAATGTCAATGATGGTTCCTACCAGGTACTTACACCACTGAAACACAATGTCAATGATGGTTCCTACCAGGTACGTACACCACTGAAACACAATGTCAATGATGGTTCCTACCAGGTACTTACACCACTGAAACACAATGTCAATGATGGTTCCTACCAGGTACTTACACCACTGAAACACAATGTCAATGATTGTCCCTTTTCTTCTTCCTTGAATGCTCAGCCAGCAACTCATTGTTGTCTGTCATATGAGCAAAATTACATTGTGCTGCCATCAAGCAACTGACAAGTCAGGCCTAGCGCATACGATTTCGACATGGGGGAGAAATGTTATATTTTAAATCTTTCTCGAAAAGAGGCAGGAGAATGGACCTAGAAGGCAGAAAATAGACAAGAAGGGGGGTGACAGGAAGAAAAGGTACAAGGCAGAAACAAAAGAGACAGACAGAAAAGAGGGAATTCCTAGCACAGAATTTCCAGAACATGGGGATGCTATGCATACCGACATGCCCTCAGCATCCCCATAGGGATGTTCCTATTTTCTCTGACTCTGAGACTCGGCCCAGACCAAAAGCTTTGTGTGTAAGTTAAGCACTGAGGCCTACAATGACATGTTGTTATGCCTTAAATTGTTATATAGATTGTCTCCAGCCATGAAAAGCTCTTCTCATCACAGTATGCGCTCTCCTTTTTAAAGGAGAACAAACAATCTTCTGAAGTCAGAGTATGACTGCCTGCATAGCAAAAAGCTTGCAAACAGTCGTACTATGCATATTTCTCATCTAGTGTGTACTTATGATCTTATAGTGATTCCCAGGTGGAAATAGCGAGTCAGTGATCATAGTCTGGGAGACCCCCCCAGAGTGTTCAGTGTCTGTGTGTGCATGCATGAGTGTGCATGCGTGTGCGTGTGTGCGTGCATGTGTGTGTGTGTGTACACTATAATGTATATGATAGACGCTGGAGAATATGTTTAACAATAGTCAATGTTATGAGACTGTATGGTTATGGCTTCTTTAAACAAATTTTCTTTTACATCATTAGTATATTACAACAATATAGATGTTTTATTTTCAAATCCCTGCAGACACATACATTCACATAACACATACATGTATGCAAAGCAGCTAAGGTACACAAAGCATATTTCATATACTGCATGTGTGTACGTCCATATTTATATAAACTCTACCTTACACATGCACGCTTCGTCGATAACACAAAGACACACAACTATGCACCCATACACACACACACACATACACACACACATCACGCACACACGCATGCACACACACACATGCACGCTATCACAAAGACACACAACTAGGCACCCACATGCACACACACACACATGCATGTGCACACACACATGCATGCTCAAACACACACACACACACACACAATGAACTTACATTCTTCCAGTCACTCATATCACCTTGAACCTTTCCATCCTTAACAATCTGGCTCAAATCTGCACACACAAAAAAAACACCGATTAAAAAGAGTGTCAAAGAAAGGTTACTGTACTCCCTAAAAGCCATAAATTACAAACAATAACTTCAATTTCATCTACAGATAACAAAAAAAACCCACCCCAAAACAACAACCAACATTTAAACAAAACCTGATCAAATGGGAAATGAAACACACACAAATAAACACAAGCATGACTGAAACTCACAAAGGAACACACATCAACACACACACATATGAATGCATGCACACACACACATATGCACACACGCGCACATACAGAATACAGATCTAACTTATATATATGTATGGATACACAGCTGATGCTGAAATGCTTCAAATGTTTATATTCAAAGTTTCTTATGGTTTAGATCAAAGATCTATCCAATTTACAATTCAGATATGGGACCGTTGATAAAGTCTTGCATAATCTTTGGTAAAGCGTTCTGGAAAATACTTTAAAAATCTAATCCCTTAACAGGAGTTGCCCCCACAGTGTCAGATTCTTTGTCTGTCTGTGCCTTCAGGCATTTATTTCTCTGTTGTTCCTCAGCTACAGCTCAGTGGCTCCCAGCTGGCGAGCTTTTGCCAATGCAACTGTCCCCCCCCCCCCCCCCCCCACCCTTCACTTCCACCATCTAGGTAGCTGAATTCCAACTTCGGGGATGGGTCTAAACATGACACCTGTATGCATGGGGTTTTGTTTGTTTTTTAAACTGTGATCCATTCCTACTGGCACAAAATGACACCCCCCCCCCCCCCCCCGCAAAAAAAAAAAAGAAAAGAAAAGAAAGCAGAACAGGTTTTTAGGGTGTGCACAAGATGTGCACACATAGGGCCTCAGTTTACATTCTCATCCAAAGGACTCTGACATTCAGCTCGATTTTCTTGTAAAACTGGGAAGAAAGGGCGAGGCTGGGAATCAAACCTAGAACCTCACGGTTTGCTCGTTAGGCAGGTAAATGCCTTAACCATCCTGCCACCTTCCTACTTTACCTGCAGGCATAAAAGTAACTTTGGCCACAGGAATTATTGGGACTCAGCTACCTAATAACTGAAGAAGAAGAAGAAGAAGAAAAAGAAAAAAAGAGACGTGCACTATGACGTCTTCATTCCCAATTCAACTCCTGCACTTCAGGTCTACAGCATGCCTCTTTTCTTGAAGTCGCAGCGGCACCTCTGCCTACAGATGACCGGTGTAAAACCAGTTTTTCCGGGCTGGAACCAGTTTTTCTCCTTTCTAACCACATCAAATGTTCCCGTTTGGGATGGACGATGCTGCAGCAGCCTTTCTGCACCAATATACACACTGAATGTCCCGCACCGCTGTCGATGGCAGGATTTTCAATTCTTTGTATATATTTATATATTTAATCTGTATTATCAATGGATACAGTACACTGTGCTCCCGCAAGCCTTGCAAGGTATAGCGCTATATAAATTCCATTTATTATTATCATTATTATTACTGTAATCATAATTATTAAAACAAGAGGGCTACTTGATCTACTTTTCACCCAACAGGTCACCCTGTTTTCTGAATCTTTATCTAACGCATTCTCTCCCTTTATCCTGTCGCTAGACATTCAGAGCCTGTTCCATGGCATAGGTGTGTTTGCACATGTTTGAATGTTGACAAAGAGAGAGACAGACAGACAGACAGAGAGACAGCCAGACAGACAGACAGACCAACAGTGAGAAACACACAGTGAAACAGGCAGACAGAAACAGAGAGAGAGAGAGAGAGAGAGAGGAGAGAGACAGACAGACAGACAGACAGACAGACAAATCAACAGAGAGAAACACACAGAGAAAAAGACAGACAGAAACAGAGAGACAGACACACACACAAAGAGAGAAAGAGAGAGAAAGACCGACAGAGAGAGACGCACACAGAGACAGACTGACACTGAAACAGACAGACAGAAACAGAGAGACAGAAGGTCACACAAAGAGAGAGAGAGAGAGAGAGAGAGAGAGAAGAGAGAGAGAGAGAGAGAGAGAGAGAGAGAGAGAGAGAGAGAGAGACCGACAGAGAGACACACACAAACAGACTAAACAGAGAGACAGACAGACACACAAAGAGTGGGAGAGAGAGAGAGACAGACAGACCAACAGAGAGACAGACACTGAAACAGACAGACACAGAGAGACAGACAGAGACAGACACACAAAGCGAGAGAGAGAGAGAGATTCGGATTCGGATGTTTATTCATTAGGCCATAGCCCATAATGAAGGGGAAAGTGAACAAAAAACCAAATCATCAGAAACATTAAAAACAAACATACAATCAACAATATGATAATCATAATAATGAACTATGATGTTGCAATTTCTCTCAGCTTGAAGGCTTTGTGAAGGAAGTGAGACAAGTTCCAAATATCGTTATGTCTTGCAGAGGACATCAGCAAAGTTAATTTGAACATGCAAGGCTGTCGAAAATATCCAAGGCTTCTATTAAAAAGAGAGAGAGAGAGAGAGAGAGAGAGAGAGAAGAAGAGGAGAGAGAGAGAGAGAGAGAAGAGAGAGAGAGAGAGAGATAAAGATGGGTGCAAGAATAGAGACTGCATTAAGTTTGTCAAGTGCAGGCAGTACACACACTATGGATGTGGAAATGGAATGAATCTTTACAAGTTGAATCTTCAAACACTGTTTAATCTGATATTTCTTTTTCCATCTGGAAGGGATTCATATAATTATTATACAATATATACTTCTACAGATAATACAGCCAATTTTACAGTGTGTGTGTGTGTGTGTGTGTGTGTGTGTATGATTGTGTGTGTGTGTGTGTGTGTGTGTGTATGATTGTGTGTGTGTATATTTTATTTATTTATTCTTTTATATTTTTATTTTATTTATTCTTTTATATCGAGGATAATGGAATAAGCACTCAGGTGCTTTTTTACATCCAGTCCCCGTGTGTATGCGGTTTTGTAAATTGTGTCATCTGTTTCTACCGGCACACAATGGCCTACTCTTCTGAAAAGCAGAACAGGATTTAACATGTGCGCAAGATGTTCTGCATGCGTTCAAACACAGGGCCTCGGTTTATAGTCTCATCCGAAGGTGTGTGTGTATGTGTGAGAGAGAAAAAACATCAACAACAACAAATCCCCCCCAAAAAAGAAGGGGGGGGGGGGGGGAACAGAAGGGGGGAGACAAATCAATAACTAATGTACAGGTACAGATGTTGCATACATGTAAATTTTATGTTCTTTCCTAATCAATGAGGGAAACAGCTGTTTAAACAGCGACTGTTCAGGCATATTATACTGATGGGTGAAGGGGAAATAGTGTTAACACTTTTTTTTAAAAATCAAAATGTTTTTGTCATGTTTTTCTTTTAATGTAAAAATACTTGTGATATTTGTATTGATTGTGCTGATGATGTGTTTCATGAGATGTGTTTGCATTATTGTTGTGTTGTGGTTTTGCTTTGCTACTCTTAACCTTTACTGGTGTGTGCGTGCGCACACGCATGCGTGTGTGTGTGTATGTGTGTGTGTGTGTGTGTGTGTGTGTGTGTGTGTGTTATGTGTGTGTGTGTGTGTGTGTGTGTGTGATGTGTGTGTGTGTGTGTGTGGATGTGTGTGTGTGTGTGTGGATGGGTGGGTGTGGGTGTGTGTGTGACGTAGATTGTTGTCGGCTTTTAAAATACTGTGTTATTTCTTAATCTGTATTGTTTAACAATGCATGCTGTGTAATTATAATTTTAAAATGCCACTCATAATTTCTCTAGTTGAGACATTAAAGTATTCTTGAGTCTTGAGTTTTGAGTTGAGTCAATGGATTCAAGTTAAACACGGCAATAACAATTTTTTAAAAATGATTTTCTGCAATAAATGCATTGCAAAAAGTACAGCTGTCACTGAAAACTGACCACTTTTCCCCCTTCTGTAATCAGAGAAAATGTGGACAAGCTGGTTCTGCAAGTTACAGATCTCTACTATACGTAAGAGTGTGTATCAATAAAACACCCAGCAGCAATAGAGTGTTGCCGCTGAATAAACTGTACACTGCCTCTACTCTCATTTGAAATATTCTGCCTCAATATACTGCCAGATTACAAGCAGGTATACCTCAAAATGAGCAACTGCACTTCAGCATATAAAAAATTCAAGCTCACCATTCACTACTGTGTTTCGCAATTAATGCTGTTGGATTTTGAGAGCAGTATTTTTACCATGGGTATGGAGGAAAGGGATAGAGGGGGGGGGCATAGTCTATGGTTAGACCATTGATCTGTGATCTGATGGCCTGGGTTCAAGCCACCCGCAAGAAAAACAACCACAGAGATTCTTGCACACACGTTAAAAATCTGTTCCGCCTTTCACAAGAGTAGGTCATTTTGTGCTGGTAGGAACGGATGAACACATGCACGCTGGTGTCAAGCTTAGACATTATCCCTGCAGTGTCTACCTCCATGGTGGGTAAACAGTCGCATACGCAAAATCTCACTTCTGGCAAACCTCAGAGGTCTAGCCAAGGAACAGGGGAAAACATTCTAGATATCATATTTTGTAGTAACACAGCCAAGTCAGATGTACTTTATTCCTGTAATATAATACATGTGGGATCTCTCTCTCTATACACACACACACACACACATATATATATATTATATATATATATATATATATATATATATATATATATATATATAATATATATATATATATATATATATATATATGTAGTCATGATGCTGTATCTGATGAAAAGAACAATAGTAATGTTTACCAACATATTCTGTAATAACACAGCTGGCTCACACATAAAATCCATCACAGGAGAAAATAATCCTATCATTTTTCATAATAATAATCTGTTAAAAAGAGCTGAATCGTATCAATGTAGAATTTCATAAGAGATGAAACTTACCAATCCCAATATCAATTCATTCCATTCTCATGCATACACAACCACTTGCACACTCATAGTCCATGCATGTATGCAAAAAACAACATGCATACCCATGCATATAATATGCACACACATACCCATGCATATAATATGCACACACATACAATGTTAGACAGACAGACAAGCAGGCAGGCACACACACAACACACACACACATTTTAAAAACTTTATTTTAAAAACACCATAACACACACCAAAAGAGACCAAAACTCACACACACACACACACACACACACACACACACACACACACACACACACACAACACTCTGAATACACATCAAGCCTATTCCAATACTATCACCGCCGACTGACAAAACTAATCTGCCAGAGAAAGATTTGATCAGCTACGATACGATCCACTATGATAGACAGTTATACCTCTCTCCTGATTGGTCCCTGCCTATCAGAAACGGACCATTATTGATCTGCTGCCCGCGATCGATAAAAGTTCTGTTGAAGCCCGATCAAGCTTAGCAAAGAGAGGGACAGAGACTATTACTGTACAGTCTGTTGACACAACTTCTACTCCAACGCTTAGTGCTACAGTGCTGGTGCTACCTGAGTCGTGAAAAGCTTCTTCCTTTAGGACTGACTGTGTACATGTGTGTGTTGTGTTTGTTTGTGTGGTGTGTGTGTGTGTAGTGTGTATGTGTGTTTGTGTAGTATGTGTGTATGGTGTGTGTGTGTGTGTAGTGGTATGTGTGTGTATGTGTGTGTAATGAAAGGGGGTAATGTGTGTGTGCGTGAGTGCATGCATGCATGCGTGCGTGTCGTGTGTGTGTGTGTTTGTAATGAAACGGGGGGGGGGGGGGGGGGGGGGGGGGTGTATGTGTGTGTGTGTTTGTAATGAAAAGGGGGGGGGGGGGGGGGGGTAATATGTGTTTGTGTTGAATAAGGGAGGGGGGTGGTAATGTGTGTGTATGTATGTGTGCGTGCATGCGTGTATGTGCGTGTGTGTGTGGATTGCTCACATGTACATACATAGTGAACAGATCTGCGCACGCATGAAGGACACATCCGCAAACAGTATAACTTACAAGAGAAAACCAGCATGAGGACGGAACACGTTCTCTTAGACAGAAAGGGGAGGGGAAAAAGGCCCTCATGAAAACAGGATTCCATGCCTCTCAACACCCTTGATGCCTGCCCTGGAGCCAGAGAGCCCTGGTAAAAGCACCAAGCCCTGACAGTGCTAACGGTCTACAGGCTAAAGCGCTGACAGTGCTAACGGTCTACAGACTAAAACACACAGGCAACGTCTCAGGCATAAAGCCAGACAGGCAACGGCCCTAACACTGAACTAACCCAGGCTCCCTTTCAGGAACTGAAAACCACCAAACGCTTACCAGACGAAAGCCCCTTGATAAACCTAACAATGACATTTTCTTTTTTCCAAGAAAAGAAATTATATGCCGTAATGGAATAAGCGCTTATGTGTTTTTTTACATCCTCTCCCCCTGTGTATGAGGTTTTGTAAATTCTGTCATCTGTTCCCACCAATGGCCTACTCTTACGAAAAGCGGAACAGGATTTAACGTGTGCGCAAGATGTTCTGTGTGCATTCGCACATGGGACCTCAGTTTATAGTCTCATCCGAAGGACTTTTGGGGAGAGTGGAGTCCGCACTGATGTTAACTCCTGAGGAAAATATCCCCCTTAAACAGGAATCGAACCCAGGTCGTCAGATTGCAAGGCAATGTTCTGACCACTAGGCTATCCCGTCCCCCCTTAAAGTATGACTGGTCATTTTTCTCTTTCAAAACCAAGCTGTCAACTTCCTCTGGATATGATTTCAGACCAGTTTCCCAAAGAATATGTGTACATAAAATACAGAATAAACAACGACACACAAAAAAATCCCAACAACACCCAACAACAAAAGGCAACTGTTGTTGTTTTTTTAAAAAAACGCAACTTTGCATTTTCCTTTTAACGGCCAAATGACCTCGACATGTTCTGACACCATGATCTAATCATTGTGTTTTCTTGCTATCAGTTGTTACTGTTTGAAGCTTCCATGTTTGCAAAGGAGCACATTGTTTGGGGCGCTCCATGGTGATACAAAGGATAACAGATTTCAGCCAAGCCCCAAAGGTTTCACTGATAACGGTTATCAATCTCTCTGCTGATATCGGAACGAGGAACAGGGATAGAGAGGGGGGGGGGGGGCGCAAGGCAAACTTCTTTATCTCAAGTAGTTGTGTGGGTTGTTTTTTTTAAGGTTTTTTCAGCATTCAGCCCCTGCCCTTACCAAGGATTACACTGTGTTGTTTTTTTTCCTAATGGTTTTTCTTTTTAAGAGAAAGACGGAGAGACAGAGACTGAGACAAAGTAATAGAAAGAGAGAGAAAGAGTGAGAAGAGGAGGGAAGTGGAGAGAGAGTGGAAAGAGAGAGGAAAGAGAGAGAAAGAAAAGAGAGAGAGGGAACAGAGAGAAAAAGAGTGAGTGTGAAAGAGAGAAGAGAGAGAGAGAGAGAGAGAGAGGGGGGGGGGAGAAGGGGAGATGGGTCAAGATGAAGGAAGAGGCAAGACAAGAACAACAGAATATCAATTCTAAAAAATGTTACTCAATAAAGACAAATATAAATAACAAATGTCACACTGCCCCCCCCCCCCCCCCCCCCTAGAAATATACCACTGGCGCCCAAGAGAGGTTACCAGGTCTTTATGCTACGAGGAGGAGACAGAGACGGCTGCCCCTAGGGGCACTCATATCCATATAATATATAATATCAGACCAATGAAGCATACAGAACAGTAATCTGCTCTGTATCAATCTCCACTGGCTGTTAGGGTTTCCCTGTGGACAGTTTGTAGATTTATCAAAGGAGGTAACTCTAATCTGGCCCCTGACTGGTAAATCACTGCCCTGGGCAAAGACTTCTTTTGAGTTAGTTTCCCCTTCATGCCCCACCCCCAACCCCCTCCCCACCCCAAGGCTCCAAAACACAGTCACCCAATACAGATCATGAACAAAACAACAGCAATGTTGATGTTGGGCATTCCTTAGCTTAACACCCTGGGGGGAGGGGGGGAGGGGTCACTTCAGAATATGTGCACTCTGTCTCACTCATCACACCTGGGAGTTAGTGAGAGAGAGAGAGAGAGAGAGTAAATACACAATGGATGATGATCGATAAATTTGTGTGTATGGCTGTTTCAGAGTACCTCACCATACCCACAGCGATGTACTCTAGCTTTAGAGGATATCATTTTTGTTTCCTGTTTGATAAAAGTGAAGTACAGGTTGTTGTGGTAAGAGCTTGTCAAGGATGGAGATATAGGACAATGTCAGCATATTTTCAAAGCATAATGTTCAAACACATAGGCCAAGGCGCTTTGCTGGCATCAATAACTGACAAAGCTGTCAGCCTGGGCCAATAGATCTACAGCCACAACAACAATGATTTATTCCCATTAACTCTTTGGAATCTGTAGGGAAAAAAAGTAACAGGTAAATGATCTGATATTTATGACGTCTATAAAGAGTTAAACACAATTTAGCAACTTATAGACCAACCAAGTCAGTTCACCTCATCCTTCTAGGGGTGGATAGCCTGGTGGTTAGAGTGCTGCACTTGTGATTTAACCGCCTAGGATCAAGCCACCACCAGGACGCCTGCTCAAGAGGACTTTCTCCCCTGCAGTTAACATCAGTACTTACTCCACTCCCCCAAAAGCCCTTTGGATGAGGCTATAAACTGGGGCCCTGGGTGCAAACTCAAGCAGAACATCTTGGCGCACATATCAAATTCCATTCTGGAAGAGTATGCCTTTCATGCCAGCAGGAACAGATGACAAAATATATACCAAAAAACAAAAGGCCATGCACACTGGTGTACTGCTTGGGTAGACATTGCTTTAAGTTGGACCACAGCTGCCTTAATGGCCAGCAAAAGCGGTTGCAAGTATAATGATAATAATAATAATGTATGGAATTTATATAGCGCTGAATTTTGTAAAGCAACAAATCAAAGCGCTCAGATTTATTTTTTTAATATCGAGGATAATGGAATAAGCACTCATGTGCTTTTTTACATCAGTCCCCATGTGTATGCGGTTTTGTAAATTTTGTCATCTGTTCCTACAGGCACACAATGGCCTACTCTTTTGAAAAGCAGAACAGGATTTAACGTGTGCACAAGATGTTCTGCATGCGTTCACACACGGGGCCTCGGTTTATAGTCTCATTCCGAAGGACTTATACATATATATAGGAAGTATACACAAAAATCTGACAACTGGTGAACCTCAGGCTCTAGCCGAGGAACAAATAAAACATTGATCAATTTTGACACTCCTAAGGCATGGAGCATAACAATGTTATTACATAGGACTTTTTCAAAATATAAAACACAGATTGTGGTACATTAGCAAATTATCAGAATTTATATTAAAAAGAGTAAAGGAACACATGATGGCAATGTCCAACAAATACTGCAGTTGATTTTTTGGAGATATGCATGCATACAGACTCAAACTCCTTCTCTCTGGGTCTCTCTCTCTCTCTTCCTTCCTTCGGATGAGACTATAAACTGAGGCCCCATGTGTGAATGCACGCAGAACATCTTGCGCACACATTAAAACCCATTCCGCTTTTCGGAAGAGTAGGCCATTGTGTGCCGGTGTGAACGGATGATAAAATTCACAAAACTACATACACATGGGGACTGGATGAAAAAAAGCACAAGAGTGCTTATTCCATTATCCTCGAAATAAAAGAATGAATAAAAAAACAACCAATGAATGAATGAATGAATCTCTCTCTCTCTCTCTCTCTCTCTCTCTCTCTCTCTCTCTCTCTCTCTCTCTCACAGAGCATTTTTTCCAAAGAGAAGAAAGCAAACAAGCAAAAATCTTGTAAACAACGTGCGAAAACTAAAATAGGCAATATAACACTGACATGACAAGACAAGGATAAACTGCTGACTTCTCTCACAGAGACATGTCCACATGAGAAAGAGAGAGAGAGAGAGAGAGAGAGAGAGAGAGAGAGAGAGAGAGAGAGAGAGAGAGAGACACTTGGACAAATGATAAACATGTTCTTGCTAAATTACAACTTTACAAACTTCTTCTGCTTGCCTGCACTTTAAACTGGCATTTACCACGCCTAGTGTTTTACTCTTGCTTCAACAAAACTATGTCAAAAGCCTCTCTCGGAATGTGTGTGTGTGTGCGCGCGCGCGAGTACAGAAAGAAGAGGAAAAAATTAAGGGAGAGACAAACTGTTACCCCCTTCCCACCCACTCAACCTGCCCCCCCCCCCCCCCCCAAAAAAAACCCTAATAAATCTAGCATTTTCTCCCTCGTTGTGCTGATGGAAAACACAATAACTTTAATAAGAAGATTGTGGGTGAAACACACTCATATGATAAATAAAAAATGTTTAGAAACAAACTTTAAAAAAACAAAAACCTCGCAGTTTTTCCTCTCCGCTTGAAGTAAACTGGGATGGGGAAATGACAACTGGTATCTTTTTTTTTTTTCCTTTTTGTTCCCTGGCTAGAGCTCTGAAGTTCACCAATGGTGAGGTTTGTATATGCAACCATTATTCCCCCCCACCCCTCCCACACACACACACCCTTAAGGTAGCCACATTCCTACTTCAGGGATACTGTTGGGGATTGAACCTACCACTGTCAATTTTGCCAGGACAGTTGGGAGGTACCTCCCTGCTCTCTCCATTTTCAACTGTTGTGGGTTCTTTTGACATGCACAAGTCCTTATTAAGCATACAGGTCCGACTGGTTTAAAGTCTTCTCTGAAAAAATGGACATTCAGTTCGATTTTCCCATCAAACTGGGAAGAAAGAGCAAGGCTGGGAATCGAACCCAGAACCTCACAGTTTACTTATTAGGCAGGTCAAGGTCTTAACAGTCCTGCTGCCTTCCTTCTCACTGCTGGTATTTATGAATGACCACATCCTCTGCAAGAAGGTTTTTTTGTTCTTTTTCCTGTGAGTGTTAATTATCACTGTCCCTGTTCTTCACTTCAGTGTCTGTAGATACAGGCTTGAGGGCTGATCTGCGTGTGACAAGAGCTTGCAGCTGTTGTCTGTTTGTCTAGCAGCAGCACACTAGGTAGGGGGGAGCTCTACAGCTCGTTGTCACCCGTTTGTTGAATGTAGAGGGGGCGTAGTTACTTCTATCACCTGTGTGTTCTCACACGCCCTCAACCATCTGTTACCTGTATTACCGCTCCTCTGTCAATACAAAGAACCCCAACCCCTCCCCTCCCCTCCCCTAACCCTTGATGTATCCTCAATAATGACATATACATATTTTCTCTACCATAATGCCTTCACCATCCACCTTACACCCCACCCTGCCCCTCCCCTCCCCCTCTTCTTCTTTAGTACAGGGTAAAACCCTCAACAAACAAGCATGCATGACTGAACACAGTGACACACCTAGGTATCGCTTGTGCTATTTCGTCACATATTGCTGCACTATGTACATATATATATATATATATATATATATATATATATATATATATATATACACACACACACACACAAGTGGATCATACTGTTCACAGCTTTTCGATGGGGTAACCTAGCAGTGCACGGATGGGTGGGTCTCACCATTATGTATCCCTTCTTTACAGGGTTTTAAACTGACGCTATAGCTGGGACAGACAATACAGCTTGCAGGGGGGAGGGGGGGGGGAAGAGTGATGGACTTCAATCCCATAGGTCCATAAAATTGTGAGTTTGAATCTCAGCAGCAGTGTCAGATGAATTAATTAAGGGTGGGGATTTTTATATACCGGGTCAATGCAAGCAGAAGATCAAGTATGCTGGTCATGGATCCCATAATTCATGTCAGCGTTGAGTGGGTTACAGAAACAAAACATACCCAGCATGCAGCCTGTACCTGGAGAGAAATGGGCTCTGACAGGTTGAATATGCACAAAAGGCACTGCCTGAAAAATTCAGAGCGGTGCTTTAAGGACTCCTCCTACAGGAGCTGAGAGAGAGAGAGAGAGAACTGTTTGAGACTGTGGAGTATGGTCTGAAGCTGACTGTCAGTCTCATTCAGTATGAAAGAAAATATAATCAAGCATCTTCCCTTTAAAACATAAAATGTTTTCACCTCGGTAGCTAACGATACTAAAATAAACATCTTTACAAATATAAAACACCAAACAAACAAACAAAATGCCATGACCCTGACGTAGCCTATAAAAGATAATTTAACAAAAGCAACCATCTCCATCTAAGGATGTTCCTCAGCCAGACTTCATCCAGCTAGTGAAACTGCAACAACAACAACAACAACAGCGATGAAAAAAAGTGACTTTTGCTGAATTATAACGCACAAATTTGTTTGAAGTATGCTCACTTGCTATTCCACCTCCGCACAAAACGTCATAATTCAAGGCAGTCTAAAAAAGAACAAACTTGGTTTGAAGCTGTTTTTGCTCTTGCTCCATAGGGGAGGTTAGTACTATAGCAGGCCGAGGGTCGGGCAAATCACAAACTATGAATGAACGAAATGCTGGTGATAGGGGCTGTAAAAGACACAGCAGGGCACTGTCTTTTCAAAAGAATGGATAGAAAGCGGTTTACTTTGTGGCCAAGTTGTAAGTCATCTTTTTAACATCAGAACGCATCCATTTGGTTGTAGACTAAGATACTCTGTGGTTGCCCAGCCAGCAGAAACTAATCAATCCCCCCCCCTTCCCCCCAGCTCATATTTCATGGTGGTGACAGTTTTAGCATTTTCGCTTTTTTCTCGGTGAGTGAATGAGTGAGTGAGTGAGTGTGTGTGTGTGTGTGTGTGTGTGTGTGTGTGTGTGTGTGTGTGTGTGTGTGTGTGTGTGTGTGTGTGTGTGTGAGTGAGTGTAAGTGAGTGTGAGAGTATGTGTGAGTGTGTGTGAGTGTGTGTGAGTGTGTGTGTGTGTGTGTGTGTGTGTGTGTGTGATGTGTGCACGAAGGTGTGTTCAGTAATTTAATGTCTGTTCACCAAAACTGATATTAGATGATACTACGTGTGTATGTTTGTGTGTGTGTATGCGCGCACGTGCGTGCGCGTACAAAACACACACACACACATACACATTCTCTCCTCTCTCTGCCCCCTCCCCTCCTCTCTCTCTCTCTCCCTTCCCTCTGTCTCTGACAAAAACAACAACAACAGAAGAAGACAGAGTGTGCCCTGGCATGTGTCAGAGCAATTACCCCGGATCCAGTTACATGGCAGGGTGATGGCAGTGACTAAACTGTTCCCCCCTGTGTCCTGTGGGGGAGGAAAAACAACAAGGTTTGTGGGGCAAGTGAGAGAGGCAGGCAGGCAGGCAGGTACAACAGTCGTTAATCATCACCTGGCCAAACACACCTGTCTTTCACTGCAGTCTCAGACAGACAGCTTTGTTCTTGAATGCTGTTCTTGCTGCTGGTACCCTTTTTTTTTCCCCCCTCTCCCCCCTTTCTCTTTTTTCTAAGCTTCCTGGTTTTTGCCTTCATGTGTAAGGCTGTGTGGAAGTAGGCCTAATATGTGTGAACATGTAATGCACCGTGTATATAGTGCAGTCAAAAGCATATCATGTGTGTGTGTGTGTGTTTTATTTTATTTTTTTATATTTCTATTTTATTCTTATATTTCGAGGATAATGGAATAAGCATACATGTGCTTTTTTTCATCCAGTCCCCGTGTGTATGCGGTTTTGTAAATTTTGTCATTTGTTCCCACCGGCACACAATGGCCTACTCTTCCAAAAAGTAGAACGGGTTTTAACGTGTGCGCAAGATGTTCTGCGTGCGTTCACACATGGGCCCTCGGTTTATAGTCTCACCCGAAGGACTTTTGGGGGGAGAGTGGCATCGGCACAGATATTAACTCCAGAGGAAAAATCCTCTTGAACGAGAATCGAACCCGGGTCAGCAGATCATGAATACATCACTCTAACCACCAGGCTATCCTGTGTGTGTGTGTGTGTGTGTGTGTGTGCGTGCGTGCATATGTGTGTGTGAGTACACACACACACACTACATAAACAAAACACACCCACCCTCTCACCCACCCACCTACCCACACACACACAAAATCACACACACACGCACACTCTACATAAACAAAATTTATTACACCCCCACTCCACCACCCCCCAATCCCCCTCCACACACGCACACACACAAATTGATCAGAATGATGGATGTGATCGTGAACAATTTTCCTGTCGTTACTCACTGTGCACACTGAATTTTCACCCGGGTGCCAATTTTAGCACTGCCTGGTGGAAACAGAAAAAATAGCAGTCTACTAAGATCATAACACTTCTCTCTCTGTGCCCCTCCCTCCCCCCCCCCCCCCCTCTCTCTCTCTCTCTCTCTTTCTCTCTCATTCTCTTTCTTTCTCTTCTGTGGTTATTGCATATAATTACATTTATACTGCTGGATATACATGTCTGTTTCATCCATACCATCGACCATACTGCCCTACTCTTTCAAGACAAATGGACAGGTTTTTAAACGTTTGTACAAGATGTTAAAACACTCATGTGTTTTCAGTTACTCAGGATCCTGATGAGTAATCTAACAGTAATCTAATACTAACAGTTTCTTTTGTTTTGTTTGTTTGTTTCGTTCCTCCTCAGCTACAGCTCCGAGCCTCACCAAACGCAAGATTTTGCATACGCAGCCATTTTGCCTACCATGAAGGTAGCCACATTCTGACTTTAGAGATATATATAAATATACTAAATAGTATAATCCCAAGGACCTGACAGGGAACATAGAACAATTGCCTCGAGGAGGGATGGGGAAGGTGGGGGGGAGGGGAGGGGGGGGGGGGGGGGGGGGGGGGGGGAGTCCTCTCAATCAGCTCAGTGGTGACTCACACCACCCAGGCTCTTAGACTTCTTCTGTCTTCAGACCACGACAAGTTCAAAAGCTCAAACCACTGAGCTACTCCAAGCCCTGCGTAAGCAGATGTCACCCAAAAGATGAACTACCTACTGAAAAGTTTTTCATCCAAGTCAGAATACTGTACATTTACCATAATTATTACACGCCTGAGATAAAGTTCTGCCAAGCGTCGCACATTAGCAAAAATAAAATAAAATGAAGGGGTGGGGGTGGGGGGGAGGGAGTACACACGGCACAACTGTCTTTAAATTAATATGGTTGGGTTTGTTGGGTTTATAAAGAAAGAACAACCTCACACACACACACACACAGATAGGAATAGACGTAAAACTAAAGATATCGCACACACACACATATACGCACGCAGGCAGTCAGGCAGGCATGCACACATGCGCGCACACACACACACCAGCTGTGAAACTAGTGTCACATAAGGCGTCATTTGTCCAGAGGTGTTTGAATCATGTGAAACAAGAAACACACCTCCACAACTCCCTGCCCACCCCCCCACCCCCGTCCCCACCCCCTAAACAAACCTGCCTTCAAAGCAAGAAAACAAGGAAACTTAATCGATAGACTGCCTGTGGTGATTTTCATCCAAAACTATGATATGTGCATATGTATGTATTTAAATATATATTAATTTTGGCTATAAATGAGTATGTATTCTTAAATTCCCACTGTTATCCATGTATATCTAAGAGGTAAATAACAGGTTAATGGCTTGTTTATGACATTTTTTTCCCTTTTTAAATAAGGCAGGAGAGCTCTTTGTTTTGCATGACTGATTCAAACTGGGTGGTGATGATGATTACACTACAGCCACAGGAGAATTTGCCCACTTGTCATGATATATATGCCTATCTTACATACATATTATGTGCTGATGGCTGTTTACTAAATGAATGGTACGAGCTCTTGTGAACTACAATGTTTGAACTGGGTCAATTTGTTGAACGTAACAATGACCCTCCTTAGTTTCATGTATCTGAAATGTAGTTTCCTGTATCTCACGCTTGTATCAAACAAACATAAATGTTTTCTTTAAAAATAAAAACAAACAAAAACAACAACAGAAAACTAACAGATATGCAGAAAGTGTATTCTGACCACAAAAAGAGCGATCTATATATGTATATTTCTTCTTGAAAGTAGTCGCTGGATGATGAATATTTAAACCAGATGTTCAGTCCACAAGTTACTGAGTGAGACTCACACCAATCACAGTTACTTTTTTCTCCAACCAATGTCTGTGACACAGGGATGCAGACATACAAAAAAAAGAACATAACAAGAAAGGGAAAAGTAAAAAGAGGAGAAGGACAAAGGAGAAGAAGGAAGGAGGGGGACGAAAAATAAGGAGGAAGAAGAGGAAAAGGGAAGAAGAAGAGACTATCAGTGAAAAATCTGTAATCAACATTTCCTTATCACGAGACTTTATTTCAACTTGATGACCCTAACAAGAGAAAATAACAAATCTTTCTCTATAATAACCTCTCTTCCAAGCTTTCTTTGCTGATTCTTTCGTCAAGTGTTTGTCATGGTTGTGGTTATGCATTTTAATCTCACATCCAATCCTTTTTTCCTGTCTGTTGAAGTGTTGTCAGTTTGTTGGTGGTGGTGTTGTGGAGTGCTTGCTATGCTTGCACACTTTTTACCCCCATTCCTTGGCTAGAGCTCTGAGGTTCAATATGGTGAGATTTTTTGTGTATGTATGCGACTGTTTTTACCAACCTTTAAGGTTACCACATTCTTATTTCGAGGATGTTTGTGTATATAAATTGCATTTTAACCTCACCTTCAAGCTTTTTTGCCCTGATCTTTTCTTTGAACATGTTTTTTTAAATATTTACTCATGAGCATTACTTAATGTTCATTCTATTCATGAGCATTTCTTAATGTTCATTCTATGAGGATTTCTTGGTGTTCATATAGATCTGTGACTGCAACATAACAATCTGAAACATGCAACATAACAATCTGAAACAACACCAGTTTTTGTTATTGAAGTCTGTTTTGAACAGAAACAGGCAAGTTGTGCTCATATAGCATTCTATTCCACTGTTTCATGGCAAGGGGCTGAAGGCACAAGGAGCAGGGGGTCCCATTTCTCTCCTCTCTACTGTAGCTATAGATAGATCTGCAGCATGCTCTGTCATCTGTCAGATCTATCGTGGCCAATCTGTTACAACCTCTCACATCTGTCACATCTATTGCAGGCAATCTGTCAACCCCCCCCCCCCCCTTTCCCCTCCCCTACATAGGTCAAACAACTTGAACTAGTGTGTTAAAAAACAAAAAAAAGAAAAAACAAAAAGAAAGGGAAAAAAAGGCCCCAAAATTGTGCAAGACCAACATGTGTATACAAATTTTTATCCAGATATTAAAATATCAACACACAATGAAAGGGGAGGCACCGTGGTCGAGTGGTTTAGGAGGTCAACTCGTGATCCAGAGGTCGCGGGTTCAATCCCCGCTCGGCTCGGTGTTGTGTCCTTGGGAAAGACACTTTACTCCTATTTTCCTCACTCCACCCAGGTGTACAAGTGGGTACCAGCTCTGCTGGGGAAGTATCTGGCGACAGACTAGCGTCCTGTCACAGGGGTGGTGAAAAACCATCAGTTCGCTTAACGCTACAGAAACCGGGATAAGCTCCGGCTCTATGGGCCTTCTGGCTCGAAAGAACACTTACACAATGAAAGAAAAATAGATATAAATGAAAATAAACAAAATGACAAAACAAAGGAAATGCAGAAAAGATTAAAAATAATAATAAAACCCTTGATACTTTGTTTACAATGAAGAAAAATGCAAGGTTTGGTTAACACATTTTTTTTTTCATTACCTCATATATTTTATACACATGTATCTAAACAGTTTTGTTTTGAATCTAGCTGCATTATGCATTGTACAACTTGTCCCAAATGCTGTTCAAAGTTTTCTTCTTATCAATTACTGTCAACACCATCTGCATACATCTATTTCCAAGTTCAGCATCCCAAAGAAGCTGTAACCAAACACAGAGCAGCACACCATCGTTTGCCAACTCCCTCATGGGGATGCCAGGGCCCTGTCAGTATACACTATGAATAGCATCCCTGCCTTTTTGGAAATTCTGTGCAAGAAATTCCCTCTTTTCTATCCCTATCTTTTTTTCTGCCTTGTTCCTTTTCTTCCTGTCACCTCCTTCTTGACTTATTTTCTGCCTTCCTGGTCTATTCTCCTGCCTTTCCCCCCCAGAAAGACTTAAAATCACAATTCTCTCCCACGCTGAAGTCAGATGCGCTGGGCCTGACTTGTCAAGCACTTGACGGCAACGCAACACATTCTCGCTCATCAGACAAACAACAATAGCTGCTTCTAAGCGTTCGATGACAACGAAGAAGAATTTTCATGAAATCCACCAGCACATGTTTCAAGACCAAAGCATTTATAATAGCCCTAACGACAGCTGGATCAGTGGTTGGGGGCTCTGCTGACAATGCAGCCATCTTGAAAGCAAGAGTTCCCAAATTCAAACTCCATCATCCATGGATCTGCAAATGGGCTTTTGCCTGATATCAGTCTTCTAAATCCACTAGACTGTGAGTGGTGGTCTGTGTGCTAGTCTTCAGGGTAAAATGAGGATAATACTGTTGAGATTCTGATTTCAACAGGCTTTCTAAGATCATATGAAAGAATACAGGACACACACACACATGCAAGCATGCACGCGCGCACGCACGCACACACACACACACTCAAGTACGCGAGATTCTCTCTCTCTCTCTCTCTTTATTTCAAACATTCCTAGATCACAGGGAAGTAAATCAAAACATGCCAATACTCTCTCCACCAACCCCCCCCAACAAACATGCACCCAAGTGTACACATACTGTACACCCCCCCACCCCTCCACCCCCCAAACACACTGTTGCCACAAAACAACCTGCCTTTCTGGACACCCACTCAAAGCAAACCCACCACTGACACTACAGTAGTAGCCTACAGGAGATTGACCTGCCTGCCTACCTGCCTGCCTACCTGCCTGGCAGACCTCAACCAGGAAGTAGAGAGGCCAGAGAAATAGGTGGCTATTTGACACTCCACCCTCTCTTTATATACCCCGTCTCTCTCTCTCTCTCTCTCTCTCTCTCTCTCTCTCTCTCTCTCTCTCTCTCTCTCTCTCTCTCTCTCTCCTGTGTGTGTGAATAACTCTCACCTGACTGGCACACACCCAGTGACACATACACACACACACATGGAAATGTGTATACCTCACACACACACATACATACAACAGATGACAACATTTACAAAACTGCATACACACAGGGACTGGATTTTTTTAAAACCCACACGAGTGCTTATTCCATTATCCTCAAAATAAAGGATTAAATAAATAAATAAACAAACAAATAAATAAAACTACAGAGTATACCCCACACACCTTCAAACACACACACAGAGTCACACACACACAGTCACCCCCCCCCCACCCCCCCCCCCCCCCCCCCCACCACACACACACACACTGTCAAACATATCCAAGCCCTAATTTAAGTGGTCTCACACTCTCCACAAGTCTGACAAGTCATACTCATAGGATCAAAGGGGAGAAGAAAAGGAGGGGGGAAAAATGGAGGGATGGGGGGGGGAGGGGGGGATCCTGTGTATTGACACCTTTGACATAAAACACCTTTATGCAGGGTGTGGACTGAGCAAGTAGGACGAGGTCACTAAAGGTACTACTAAGTAAGACACAGGTGTGTATGGGACAAGAGTTGTTCGCTCCCCCCCCCCCCCCCCCCCCACTCCTCCCACCACCTACACCCCCTTGCATTCAAGCCTGGCCAGTCATGACAGGTTTTATGTCAATATATAACAATCCTCATTCACCAAAAAGAAAACTGAATGATTTTGCGGGGGTTATTACTACTGTTGTTGTTCCTTGGCTTGTGCTTCCAGGGTCACCAATGGTATAAATGTGTACATGTGTACATGCGACGTTTTTGCCCACCATAAAGGTAGCCATAGACAAACTTTGGGGGATAAAGGAATGAATAGGAGGGTTAACAAGCGCTCAATGTGAGTGTGGAGACCTGTGTTTGTGTGGTGCGTGTGTGTGTGTGTGGGGGCGGGGGTACTGTGTGTAAAGTGTGAGTGAGTGTGTGTGAGAGAGAGAGAGAGTATGTGTGTGTGAATGTAATATGCATGAGCATAAACTATAAGTCTGTAATTCATGTACATACACACATACACACACACACACACGTATGCACATTAATATGGGTAATCTCTGCTGTCTTCCACTAAGCAAATAATATACAATGATCAAAGGTCTTTTATGTGTATGTTGATAACTTAACCATTCTGAGGTAAGCCTTTCCTTATTCAACATTCGCTTTCTCTCTCTCTATATATATATATATTTCATATTTGCTTATGATATCTCCACACTATTTCATCCTCAACTCTCATGTTCTCCTTCTTTGCAAAATTCTAGACAGCTTTCAAAGGGTTAACACTTTGAATTTATATCAAAGTAACACTGACAGTCTCTGCTTGGATTACAAGAGTAAAATTTGCGAGAGAGACCTCACAATACCAAGCAGAGATCCAAATTTATAATATGAAACTGTACTGTCCACAGCTTACTCGAATATGATGTCAACCATGCAATGTTAAGTTTTTTAACATTATCTTTCAAAAACAAGTTTTTGTTCTATGTAAAATTGTTTGAAACAGTTCAGGGTTGTTGGGGTGGTTTTTTGGCTAGGGTTTGGGGTACTTTTAAAAACCTTTTATCAATCATTAACTGAAGGGGGCACTTTATTAATGTGGTCATGGATTTGCTTATGAAGTAATCAAAACCTGCAAAACGACTATTCTAATTATCACACCTCAGTTCAACAACAGACTACTCTGACTGTTCTGTTTTGGTTGGTGAACTTGTCCTTCCACATGTTTGGTCCAAAGTGACTTACTGTGGTGGGCTGCTCATGGTCAGATGCCAGGAGATCAGGGGAAGCAAAATTCTCCCCAGCCGTACACTTTAACCCACAGCATCTGATCCAAGGAGACGAGAGTAGGCGTGGGCAATTTTAGTGAAAGAAAGAGAGGCTGGACCGCCTGCTGCTTGTCAGTGATGTGTCTCAGCTGCGCCTTTGCCAGTTAAATTCAAATTTTATTATTTTAGCAAACGCCAACAGCTACTTTTTTTTAAAAGTAAAAGATAATGAAGTCAAGTCAAGTCAAGTCAAGATTTTATTTCCAGATGGTACATTGAGCAAGCAATGCATTTGCTTTTTTTCATCAAGCCATCTATCTAAGAACAAATTTTTTAATGAAAGGAATGTTTGTGATATTACCCTGTGAGAAATATGAAACTCATACTTTTCTGTCAGGGCGAGAAATCTGTGATAATTTCAGTGTTACTTTCTTAACGGTTTCAGTTTGAAAAGGAAAGAGATCATGTGTGTGTGTGTGTGTGTGTGTGTGTTTGTGTGTGTGTGTGTGTGTGTGTGCGTGTGTTTGTGTGTGTGTGGTGTGTATGTAAGTGTGTGTAAGAGTGTGTGTGTGTGTGTGTGTGTGTGTGTGTGTGTGTGTGTGTGTGTGTGTGTGTGTGTGGTGGAGCACTTTTCTGCCTTCCCTGTTGTGCCTTCAAATGCCAACTGACACCACCACTGACTGGATGGGTACACTGCCATGAGGAAAACACTTTCCTCAGGGTATAGTGCTTTATCAGGAAGTCCTCTGAAATGGTTCACCAGGACCCAAACTTGAGGGGGTGTCCCATGTGTCGTCTTTTCCTTGCTACCCACATTTAAAAAAAAAAATTTTGAGTGCACAGTTTATGCTTTATACAGTTGTATACATGAATGGGAAGAGTGTGTCTTGACACATGGGCAATTTATAAGCTGACCTAGGAGATTGTTTCTTTCACATTGTCTCCAAGGACCACTGAACCTGCCACATCCAAAATCAAATCCCCCAGGTGCCAAGTCAGCTGCTGTATGCTGTGCTGCCTTTACCCACAGGCAATTTCTCAAAATACAAGTGGTGAGGTTTGTTTGGTTTTTTAGCTTTGATTTGTTGCTGAATGAGTTACCAGAGTACTTGGTCTATTTGGGCAACTTAGAAAAAAGATTTAAGTAGCAAATAATTCTAAAGTCTTTCACACAGAGTCAATCGGCAACAAATAAAAACCGTCAGTATAATTCTCAAAATATGGTAACGTTATCTCATGCTGGTAAAACCACAGGCGCGACTGATATCTGGACTAAAAAAAAAACACAAAAAATCCCCCCACCTTATCTGGATACGGTTAAATCAATGTATTAAAAAAACCACCAACCAATCCTACCTCAGTCACGATCTAAACCCGGTGTTATCTATATGTGAACATGGACAGGAACACTTGAACAAAGACTGTTGTTCGCATGAGGAAGTAGAGGAGATTTTGTCAAAGCAAGAAAAGCTTCACTTTGCATTTTCTTTATTCCCCGACACAATTCTGCTTTAAAGAACAGATCCAGAAAATGAGAGAAATGTCAACTGGTTTTGTCAATAACACCCACCCAACCCCAACCCAAAAAAAACTGGCATGCTGTTTCCCTTCATGTAAAAGAAACTCAAAGTTGATGTCTTTCAAAACTGGTTTGACAGCATACACTGTGTGATAAAAAAAATTCTAGTCACTGCACATGCTCTCTGTCTCTCAAAAGGTGTTTTTTTTAAGTTTCAAAAGTTTAAACTCTGTCCGTCTGTCTGCCTGCCTGCCTGCCTGCCTGTCTCTCTCTCTCTCTCTCTCTCTCTCTCTCTCTCTCTCTCTCTCTCTCTCCTCTCTCTCTCTCTCCAAAGGTTTTATTTAAAGTTTCCAAAGTTAATCTCTCTCTCTCTCTCTCTCCTCTCTCTCTCTCTCTCTCTCTCTCTCTCTAAGCTCTCTCTGTGGTTGTCAAGAATCATCAATACCACTGTGTAAACTTATGTGTATACAGTATAAAGTTTGTTATGGGTCTTCTGTTTCAATAATTACATTGACAGCATGACTGTGTGTGTGTGGTGTGTGTGTGTGTGTGTGTGTGTGTGTGTGTGAGAGAGAGAGAGAGAGAGAGAGAGAGAGAGAGAGAGAGAGAGAGAGAGAGAGAGAGAGAGAGAGACTGACAGACAGTATGAGAGAGTTAGCACAGATCTATAGATCTATACAAACTGTGTGTTGAACTTGCACTTTTAGACACCCCACCAATTCAAACATACACCCAGAGCAAAAGAACACCTGAGGCTTTCAGTTTCACTAGTACTTTATCTTCCTGGTGTCGAAAGATGTGTGGAAAAAGATGTAAGTGATGACTGTGTGATATACAACTTCTATGACAGTATTTGATGGTTTAAACCATACAATATAGCAATACCAAGAATAAAAGAACAACAATGATAATTATAACAATTATAGGCATTTCTTGAGTGCTTTCCTGTCCCTTTTTATGGTAGCACAAAGCACTTTACATTATAAGAACAACAGCGACCCAAAGAAAAACAACCCCAAACAAACAAAAAAGGCTGGGAATTTTTTAAAATCCTGATCTTAAAAAAAAAACCACAAAAAAACAACCCAAAAAACTCAATCCAAAAAACCACCATCTCTGGGACTCTGTGTCAATGATTTGTAAATTTCTGACATGTACTTGTATAAAGATGAAAGGGAAAAGGATAAAATGTTGCAAATGACTCAGCATGGCATGAAGTTAAAATAAGTTTGAATAAAAATTAAAAATCAATAGCAAATATCATTTGCACACACACACACACACACACACACACACACACACACACACACACACACACACACCACACAACACACAATACATGTGCATACATACTGGATGTAAAAAAGCACACAAGTGCTTATTCATTATCTTCAAAATAAAAGAATTTGTGAAGAAAAAAAAAAGAATTTCACACACACATGCACACTCTAGGCACACCTTTAAAAAGCTCTGACAACTGTCAAGTTTTAGCTCAATGAAAATTGAAAATCACTCCAGTCCAACATGTTTTTATAGTAATAAAAAAAACCCACCTACATCTATTCTGAGTATTCACTTATTTTCTGTGTTGGAAATTTTTTTTTAATGTATGTTAATGTCCTCTACTACATGTGCGAGAGAGAGAGAGAGAGAGAGAGAGAGAGAGAGAGAGAGAGAGAGAGAGAGTGTGTGTGTGTGTGTGTGTTCGTACATGCATGTGTGTGTGCACGTGTGCGTTGTGTGCATGTATGTGTGTGTGCATGTGTGCGTGGAGTGTACATGCATACATGTGGTTGTGTGTGTGTGTGTGTTGTCTGTGCATGAGTGTGGGCCAAAGTTGTAGTTCACAAACACTTTAACTCCAATGAGAAAAAACCAACAAGAATGTATAGAAAGTACAACCATGAACTATAAAAAAAACTTAAAACGTAAATATAAAAAAAAGGTCATTTTCATGAGTGACCTTGACCAGTATTTCTCAATGACCAATCCAACAGAAGGACAGTGGGAATGCTGGGCACCACAAACAATGGCTGACCAGTGACCATCTCCTTTTTTTTTTATTAAAACCAACAACCATGTCCCCCCAGGAGGCTTACAAAGTCCCCCACATGCCCTGCCTCAATCTCTCCCCTCCACCTGCCTCACTCACTCACTCTTTCTCTCCCTCTCTCCAACACACCACCCATCCACCCTGAACTGGTGGTGTTAGCCTGCAGCATAGTGCTTCCCCTCTTTTCCCCGCTAATGGCCCTGCCACCCTGTAATTCAATGCCGAGGGTACACGTTTGTCTGTGCTGGGATGCCGGGTAGACTCCACTCCAAAACACCATGTCAGGTCTGTAATGGAAGCTCGCTTGCTTGCTTGCTTGCTTGCCTGCTGGCTAAAAAGTGTCCCTTCAGAGATGTCACGCGCAGAGGACATGGGAAGAAAATGAGACCCCCTAAAAGGTTTAGGTAGATGTTAGGGGCAAAAAGGGTGTCATTCCATATTCTTGAGTTGGGTTTTGTTTCCTTTAGAAGGTATGTGTGTGTGGGAGAGGGATGGGGGTGTAGTGTGCGTGTGGAGGGGGGGTGGGGGTAGTGTGTGTGGTGTGTGGGGTGGGGGGGGGGGGGGTTATAGTGTGTGTGTGTTGTGTGTGTGTAGTCTTCAATTCGATTTTACGTCTGTTCACTCTCAGTGATATTAGTGTGTGTGTGTCGAGTGCAGTGTGTAGTGTGTGTGTTGTGTGTGTAGTGTGTGTGTTGTGTGTGTAGTGTGTGTGTGTGTGGTGTGCAGTGTATGTGTGTAGTGTGTGTGTGTGTGTGTAGTGTGCAGTGTGTATGTGTGTAGTGTGCAGTGTGTATGTGTGTAGTGTGTGTGCATGTGTGCAGTGAGTGTGTGCAAATTCAGAGGCACATGTTCACAGGGATGAGAACAGGTGGAGTACTGATGGCAGTCAGATATTATGTGTGTGTGTGTACATGTATACATATTTCTACATCATAACATGTACAATAATAAATATATGTGTATATATATATATATAATATATATATATATATATATGCATGCATGTCTAGTCTGTTCAGAACACATGAAATAATAACTTAATAAGGTTTTGTTTTTTTAAATATACCCACTGCCTCCCAAATTAGCAAATGATTAATGATACAAGAATATATATCTCTCTCTCTCTGAGCATGGACAAGTATACCATATGGCACGCAACACACACACACACACACGTCCTTGGGAGGAAAAATAAAGGTAGTGGCCGAGTCGCTAATGAGCAGACTACATCACGCCCAGTCTCTTTGATAGCTGATCTTTTAATGAATATGGAAGAGAGGGGGATGACAACATGATTCACAGTCTCACTCTCAATCACAACCAGCCAAGATCCTCACAGCACCACTACCTGTGGAGACTGGCTGAAGGCCGTCACGACTGACACCTCTCTCCCCCCCCCCCCCCCCCCCACCCCCCCCCCCCCCCCCCCCATCAGTCAGTGTCAATGGCCTGACGACAACAGAGCTCTGCACAAACTCTCTGAAGGAGATCCCTTTTCATCCCTTCACTGACTTAGACTCCCTCCACTCCTTGAGGAGTTGTTGGGACACTGCGCTTCTTCTGAAGTCACAGCTTCTCCAGTCACAGACTGAATACCGGAAATAGTTGTGTGTCATCCATGCCACTGGCCATAGCCTGCCTATTGTTCTATAAAACAAGGATCTTCTTCTGCATTCCCTGGCCATGCTAAATACTTAAGTCCGGTCTGGATGGTGAAGTCTGCAGTTTGTCACAGTGGCCCTGCTGGTCCTCATGAATAGTTAGGTGTTTTTTTTCTGTCAGAGATTTACCGGGCTAGGCCATGTCTGGTGTTCAGTGTGTTGAAGGTAGGACAGGACTGCAGGATGGGGAGGAGGGGGTTTGTGGGCCTGTGCCACAAGGGCACTTGTCAGTGTGGGATAGTTTCATGTGGTGGAGATGGGGTCGTTTTTATTTTGGCAGAGAGTCAGCTTCTTTTTTTTTGGCACATAAACTTTCATGCTTGTTGAGTGAGAGAGAGAGAGAGAGAGAGAGAGAGAGGGGGGGGGGGGGGGGGGGGGGGGGGGGGGAGGGGCGAGAGAAGACAAGACAAGACAGAGAAGAAAGAGCAAGAAAGACAAGACAAGACAAGACAAGACAAGACAAGCAAGAAAGAAAGCAAGACAAGACAAGAGAGAGAGAGAGAGAGAGAGAGAGAGAGAGAGAGAGAGAGAGAGAGAGAGAGAGAACTCGAACTCAAATGATTTATTCACAAAAAGGCCATTGGCCCATACATGAAGGGAATTGCTGAACTGCTTAGGTGGTGGTTGGGGGGGGGGGGGGGGGGGGGGGGGGGGGGGGGGAGAGGAGCAATAGTAACGACAAAATTTTTTTGTATAAAAAAAAAAGGCAGCTACAAATATATGACTTAGGACAACAATATCTGAGAAAGAGACTAGAGAGAAAGAGAAACAGACAGATATAGACAGAGAGAGGGGGGAGGGAGGGGGAAAACAGGCAAACAGACATAGACAAAGAGAGACGTTTTAAATTCTTTGCTTCAATATATATACATACATATATATACACAACACCAAAGCCCCCGGGTTATTCTTTAGAAGAAAAGTCAGAATTCAAAGTTTTGGGGTCCACCAGACCAGTCAGTGAAGCATGACTATTGACACAAACAAATCAAAATTCAAGGGACTAAATGATCCATATCACTACACTGTATAATTTTCCACATTCAGAAAGTTAGCACTCTCTTTTCCCTTCTCATTTCTTTGCAAGGAGGGAGCTATCTCTACAAAAACCTGCTGTGCACCTCCCCCTAGGTTATTTTTCTTTATCTCTCTAGTGCATGAATTATTTATTTTTTCAAACCTGAACAAATGTAATCTTGACATATATATATCCACCTTTTTAATTTATTTTTTTTAAAAGGAAACATTTTAGATTTTTACCACAAAACATGTTCTATTTGTGTTCACACGCAAGACCTTGGTATACATACAGACTCATATTGAGGACTTTTGGGAGAGTGAAGTTGGTACTGATGTCAACTCCAGCTGAAAAATCCCCTTGAACAGATGCCTCAGTATTAGTTCAAACCCAGGCTGTCAGATCACAAGTAAAACCTCTCTAACCACTGCATAGCACTAGGCTATCCCACCCCTCTTGAAGCACAATAAAACACTGCCACTATATGTTCAGTCCCAAACTCTGTGGAGTTGTTTATTTTATATATATATATATATATATATATATATATATATATATATGCAAGAGAGTAGATACACAAAATCACCCTGAAAACTAAATCAAAATTTCACTTCAGTTTTTTTTTACTGCTTAATTATATCATAGTCAAACTCAAGGCTCAGGCCACACTGGGGCAATCACTACATTAAACTTAGAAAATTCAACAATCAAACTGTTTTTAAGTTTTCGATCTATCAAAAGATACTTCTTTTAATTAATATGATGTAAGTTTGCATCAAAAAGATTATTTAAGTCTGCTGAGGTCATCAACCTTCCTGCTCCATAAATTTCATAATTTCCAGATTACAACGAAAAAGAAAAAAAATAGTATTTCAAAATCACAAAACACAGATTGTATTAATTAGGCCTGGAAAAAAACACCCGCCATACATGATATGAATAATGGTATATTAGATATTAATACCTCTTTATACTCCTTCCCAAAATTCAATACAAAATCACTGAGGCATGGCACTAAAACAAAGTAAAATATTCAGCGTGTCTTGTCCTAAGCTGAACCTGGGAGGGAAAGGTAGGAGGGGGGGGGGGGGGGGGGGGGGGGGGAGTAGAGAGAGGGAGGGGATAGAGAAGGGGGACAGGAGGTATTTCCCTCAAACAGGCAGCTTAGGGAAGATTTAATCCCGCAATCTTTAAATCACTCCAGATAATGTCTAATGCTCTAACCACTGAGATATGGATGCTCATACACATTTAACTTAAGCGCAAATAGTCCTCTATGTGTCATTAATATTAATGATTACAGGTAAGTGTGGACAATAGCTTGACCTGCACTAATTGCCACTTTTAACACAACAGCATACATTTAACTGAGAATGAGATATTTACACAAGTACATTAATGGTTTTTAAACTACTTTTTATAGGCTGCTATAAAAGAACATGCATATGAAAGTTTGTATTTAAAAATATATTCAATTTAACTAGGAACTGAAGAGCAGACATAGATCTACGTTTGGAAAAATGACTGCAAAAAAAAGAGAGAGTATTTATAAACAAAGCCTCATAATACAGTCATGAATAGAAAAAAAGGAACCCTCAAGTAGAGAATTCCCACATGATGGAAAAAGTAAAACCTATACTGCAAGTACTAGTACTACTAGTGAAATTACTAGTGGAAGAACCCTAGCATTCCCACAGGAGAGGGGGGTTGGGGGGGGGGGGGGGGGGGAATAAACCCAGCTTGGAACCTGTTCTGATCATGTTAATTATATGTTATCAATATAATATCAATAGTACTAGTTCACAGTACTAGTTGTGATTGCCAGTAGGTCAAACTAATCAAACAGAAAAATTTATCAACATGGCTTCATACAGAAACTATATATATATAACAATTATCATTACGATTTCTAACAGTGTTACAGAAGTAAACAGTTACACTCACTCTGTGGGTTGTACTGAACAATTTTAAATTAAAAAAAAGTATCTAACTGCAAGCCAGTCTGAATGAGAAAGTGAAAGCAGGAAAACATTTTTCTTTTGCGATGTCTGATTTTGTTTTGTGTGGGGTTCCCCCCCCCCCCCACCCCCCCCCCCCCCCCCCCCCCCTCAGTAAACTTCATTAAGGATTTCATAAAAACTGAAATTTTCTTTCTGAAGGAGATTACAGAGAAGGTCAATGTTCTTTGTGTGTGTGTGTGTGTGGCGCGCGCGCACGTGTGTGTGTGTGTTTACAACTTTGTGTACTCGTCTGTATGTGTGTGTGTGTGTGTGTGGGGGGGGGGGGGGGGGGGGGGGGGGGGCGCATGCGTGCGTGCGTGTGTGTGTGTGCATGAGTGTGTGCATGACTGTGTTTGTGTGTATGTAATAAATTATACATGTAAACTTGTGTGTCTCACTGTCTGTGTTTGCAAATTATTTATAAATGCAGCCAGCTCTATCCCAGTATCAACAATGTCATGACCTCAATGAAGTATGCAAGAACAACACTGCACAGATAACAGAAAAAGCACAAGGTACTGGTGATAGGACCACAGTATACATCATATACATGTACACTGGGTATGCTAGTTCTGGGCAAAATGATGCTGTTAACTAGAGTTATCTGCTCTTGGTCCTGGCACAAGCCATCCTCTAGCCAGTCTAGGAGAAGCTAGTATCATTATTATCAGGGGGGACAGGATAGCCTAGTGGTCAGAACATTGCGTTTACAATCTGACGACCCGGGTTCGATTCCCGTTCAAGGGGAATATTTTCCCCTGGAGTTAACATCAGTGCCGACTCCACTCTCCCCAAAAGTCCTTCGGATGAGATGAGGTCCCGTGTACGAACGCACGCAGAACATTTTGCGCACACATTAAATCCTGTTCCGCTTTTCGTAAGAGCAGGCCATTGTATGCAGGTGGGAACTGATGACAGAATTTACAAAACCGCATACACATGGGGACTGGATGTAACTGTGCTAACTGTGTAACTGTGTTAACTTCTTGAGGAGTCATTAGAGGCACTGCTCTGAACTGTTCAGGCAGAGTGTCAAACTTAGAAAAACTGAACCTGGCAAAGCCCAGTCCTCTCCAGGCATGGAGATGATGGTTGATAGTCAACAAAATAATTCATCCATAAAAGAATTCACATTCGAAACATCATGAATGATAAATTGCTCACCCCCCTGCCCTGATTCCCAGTCACACGGAAACACAGATAGAGCCATACTCCCATAGACATAGCAATACACACACACTTACATGCACACACATGCACATACACACTGACACAGAATAGATCTATATATATATATATATATATATATATATATATATATATTATATGAATACACACTGCAAATGTAACTGACACAGTTAACCAATGCATGCACACACACACACATGCACACACACACTAACACAGTACTTAACACAGATACACAATGTAACTGACACAGTTAACCAATGCACGCGCGCACACACACCCACACACACACACACACTGTCTTCCACACATTTTGTCTCTTTTGGGAGATTTTTAAAATTAAAAAAAGGGGGGGGGGGGGGGGGGGGGTGAGCAGGAGGTAAAACTAATAGCTGAAAACTGCACAGCAAACACAAGTGCGATGTCCTTCTCCACAGTCCATTCCTTCTGTCTGTCTGTCTCAGTGTCTGGTAAGATTCTTCCAGATTAGTTTATCACAGGACTTCAACTCTGGTTTAAAAGTGTCAAGTTTCACTCACTCAAGGTTTCCTAACAATAGTGTCACCTGCAAGTTTACGCTCTTCTCATTTCTTTTCACCTGTTCCACTTCTGAGCTGTAGTGGTTGTAGTAATGGTACTAGTGGTACTGGTAGTGGTGGTGGTGGTGGTGGTGGTGGTGGTGGTAGTAGTAGTAGTAGGGCCTAGTAGTAGTTAGTAGTTAGTAGTAGTAGTAGTAGTAGTAGTAGTTGTAGTAGTTGTAGTTGTAGTGTAGTTAGTAGTAAATAGT
>CM054135.1:54938366-55028366 GCA_028751875.1 Rapana venosa
TTTTGTTTCGAACATGGTTCTCACATTCCAGAATCCTATCTTGGTCTTATTTTTGGCGCTTAAGACTTCCATCTTCCTGTCAGTGGCTTCCTTTCGGCTTTCACCACTGCCATTCATACGAGCATCTTCCGATGACTCTGGAAGCCCGTCACACCCAGTATTGTTAATTTCTTTTGTTGCTGTTTCCGTAACAATTGTTTTTTTTTACAGAACAGGGTTGTTAGCCCTGTGTCTAACCCCCTACCTGGGGGAAGGGTTCCACCTTAGTCGCCTTTTACGACATGCCTGGTTGGAGGGCAGAGATCCTATTCTTGCGATGCTCGCTTTGCAAGCATACCCCGGGAGTCCCACGGGGGGTTTTTCATCATAAGGAAGAAGAATTTTGGCCAATTTTTTTTAAAAAGTCACAAACTTGGAAAGAATAAGTGATGCTGTGCCTGAATACAGTATACAGCAGACCTATAGTTTTCCACGTGCTCCCTTATTCCTATGGTTTACCTGTGAGCCAATGCAGTGGTGTCAACATTGAAATATCTCTGGCTGGGAGTTATTCGCTCCCATAGCTTCTTTTTTTTATCTTTTAAAAATGTTTTGATGAAAATGATATACAAGACACCCCTCTTCTTCGCGATTTCAAAAAATTCTCACTCATGGGTTTTTGTTTTGCTTTTTCTTGTTTGTCTGTTCTTTTGTTTTGGTTTGGAAGGTTGTTGGGTTTTTTAAAAGGTGGGTGGGTTTGTTTGTTTGTTGTTGTTGTTGCTTGTTGGTTTTGTTGTCGCTGGTTTTGTTGTTGTTTTTTGTGTTGGATTGCCCAATCTGTGATGGAGGCAGCAGTGCACTGCAGGTCGTCCAAATCACTGGTCAGCTTCTTGACAATTTAGGAAGGGTTAGGCAGATTCTTTTTGGGGGGGTACCTCCTGTGGCGGGCAGGACTGCAGCATGATAATGTGTTGTTGTCCTGTTGCTAGTAGTGCAAGGACACTGTTCTGTGGCCAATGGGAGTTGTGTATAGCACAACACACACACACACACACAAACACACACACACACCCACACACACACCATATATATATATATATATATATATTATATATATATATTTTATAATATAAATCTGAGAAATGTGCGTTCAAATGCATGGCTGTCTCAGTCCCTGGTGTTCAGAGCCCCTGTGGGTTTGTTAGTTTGTTTTTGTTTGTTTTTGCCAGGGTGGGGTGGGATGGGGCGTTCATGAACCAAAGTATGTTTATAAGTCTTATGCAAGTCTCAGCGTGGATCTGTATCTGTGTATGGGCTGCTTTACACTTCCCAGTAGCTTCGCTCAATAGTTGGTCCTTCTTGCTCTTCAAAGAACTTAGTGGCAGGGTTTAGAAGCAGGTAAGCAGGCAAGGAAGTAATGATTTTAATACTTAAGCTCCTCCCTCCTTTCCCTCCTGTATTCGTGACAAAGAGAAATCAAACTACTTTATCATAGTAAAGGTACAGGTTTTGACACAAGGAATCTACCATACAGTATTGATCACAGTTAGTTGATCTCTCTCTCTCTCTCTCTCTCTCTCTCTCTCTCTCTTCAGGAACTACTGAGGTAAATCACGGGGCGGTGGAGATTTCAACCCACATTGTTGGTACACGTGCACCTCTTCTGACAAACACCACAATAGAACATGTGTTTTAACTTCCTGGGAACCTAGACTGGTCAAATTCAATGAAGTTGATCTTACAATTTGAAGCCCAGGCCACCCAAGTACCTTTTTGAGATCAGAAGTTAACGGTTCTGTTGTGATTTGAGTATTTCAGCCTTATCCAAAATCCCCCAGCTACTATGATTTCTTCCAGCTTACTCGATGGGGTCAACAATATCATTTACACAGTTGTATTAGATATAATCTAGTGACTGTCCAAGGAGATACCCTTGTGGAACACCATGCGAATTAGGGAGAGCGGGTTACCAAATTTCTTTTAAAACAATCTGCAACAAACTTTTAGATAGTCAATAATCCGGACAAGTAGTTGAAATCTGATCATTTGAGTGAGCAGATGCACGCCAATTTAAGAGAGAGAGAGAGAAAGAGAGAGAGAGAGAGAGAAGCAAAACCAAAATGTTTAAACTGTGAAACAACATAGAATAGCACATGATGACTTGAACAGTCGTTCTACAATCGGGAAATTTACAAAACAAACACCAGGGGTGCTCAAAATTCGAAAGACGGTTAAACAAGTAGGGAAATTAAAAACAGATTACTCTTGAAAATATTATCAGGTTACTGTTGATTAGGAAGGTTGATACATTTTTAGAAATTGTTTTGTCTAAGACTTAGTGTACTGTAGATGGTTCAATAGTTTTCAAATTTCTGCCTTTCTTTTATTTACTTATTTATTAATCTAATATGGGCGTTACAGGAATTAGCTTTAAGATAAAGGAATTTGCCTTCATTCACTGAACGATTGAAGAGAGGAGGCAAAAGCTCTTAACTACCTGACACTGCTACAGCAGTTAATAGCCTACCTGTGTGTGAACTAACTCTGGACCCATATGGTTTTTATAATTTGGGCGTTACGTGAGCAAGCATCCAGATGAAAGGAAAAAAACCACCTTTATTTTATAAAGGAATAAAATTCGGACAAGTTTTGCTTTAGTTTTTAATACTTTTATGTAAACTAAATTTGGGCCATCGACTACTCTTCCTTTTTCCAATCATTTAGATCTTTCACGATGTTTGTTACCATTATCCTTTGTTATGGTGAGTAGAGTTATTCATATACTGACGTCCGTTTTTCTCAAAATACAGTCATCATTGTCATCACTGAATAGACTTCCGGATGTGTGTGTGTGTTGTTGTTGTTTCTTTCTCGTGTTTTAATCGACATTATTTTGTGGCTGACCTCAACGCATGGCTACCCAGCAAAGAAACGGTTTTCAGGTCCGGGACATGGTCGTTTGTAAAATGAAACCTGGACACATCCCAGCCACTAATGCGGTGTGAGATATGGATTTCACGTCTCTAACTCAGGGTTTTTTTTTAAAGGTACACAGACGATGTATGTGTGTGTGTGTGTGTGTGTGTGTGTTCGTGCACAAATATTGCCGGCCAAATTTACATACTTGACATGATGCTCAGCAACGCAAGAAAATTACATTGTATGACAACTTTTTGGCTTTTTTTGTTTTTGTTTTGGTTCTGTACTGTTCTGTGTTGTAATGACTCAACTCATGTATAATTTCCTTCAAAAATGCTATTACATTTCATGCTAAATCATTATGCCCTCAACCACACACACACACACACACACACACACACACACACACACAAACACACACACATTCCGTCAACTGTTGCATCCTGGAACTCTCTCTCCCTCACACACACACACACACACACACACACACACACTAATGAATAAGATAAAATAAAATTAGATTTAACCTGACCGGGGTGTGCAGGGTACTGCTTGTATTCAACTGCTGTTTGGCGACATGTGTTTTATCATATGTTTTCATCAGAAATGCATACTTTCATCCGGTCGGCCAGGTTTACTTCAAAACAGTGAAAAACGAGCTGTCCCGGACACACACACACTGAGAGGTATCATGTCAGTTATTGGTTGTGTGTGTGCGTGTGTGTGTGTGTGCGTGTGTTGTGTGTGTGCGTGTGTGCGTGCGTGCGTGCGCGTGTGTGTGTGAGTGAAATCTTCGCCTCCCATCTCACACTGAATGTCTGTCCGTCAGTCTGTCTTCCTAACAAACGCAACATACATACACCACATACATACATACATACACACACACCGCGCGCGCGCACACACACACACGCACCCGCGCGCACGCACGTCATCATCATCACCATCATCATCATTTACTGTTACTATCTATCCCCTTAACACTACACCATCATGACTTCGAATTTAAGAGAGAAGAGAAGCAGGAGAGGAAGAAAAGAATCAGAAGAAGAAGAGGAGGAGGAGGAGGAGGAGGAGGAGGAGGATGATGCATGATGATGATGATGATGATGATGATGGTGCATGATGATGATGATGACGACGACGACGATGATGCCGATGATGATAAAGACAAAAAGAAGAAGCAGGAAAGAAAGAAAGAAGAAGAAAGACAGAAAGAAAAGAAGAACAGAAAGTAGCTATGTTGAGCATATTGGAAACTCCAACGCAAGGACAGTTTATGAAGGGCTGTAATAACTCGTCCTTCTCTGTGAGGCTTGGCTTGAGTTTCTGGGGTGAATGCAGAGAGTCACGCCTTACGCTTCCTTTTCTTCTTCTTCTTCTTCTTTTTTCCAAAGAGGGAGGATCTTGTGAATTTGTTAGGAGTGGATGGAGGCGGTAATGCAAAACGGACACACCCAAACATTCCACAACAATTGTTTGTGCGTATGTTGTGTTGTTGCGTGTTCCCCAGCTTAACACCACCCAGGGTGGGAGCCACCCAGTTTGTTTTTTTTATAAAAAGAAGAGCACTCTAGTTAACTTATTCTCACTTGGGGAATCATTGTGAGATTGAAAGTAACGTAATCATTATTGGATAGGACCGGGAAGTTTGCGAGTTTGACATTCCCCCTCCCCCCAAATATCTCACCACGTAGGCAGCCATACTCAGACCCCAGAGGATTTTTTTCTCTCTCCTCCTTTAAAGAAGAATGCAGGCTCTTATGCTAAGAGGTCGTTGATACTGAAGACATTCTTCTTCGTTATCATCGTCGAACGCTCAAACAGCAACTATTGTTGTCTGTCATATAAGCGAAAATGCGTTGGGCTGCTGTTCATCGTCGGGCAAGTCAGGGCGTGGGAGAGAATTGTTACCTGTTAAGTCTTTGGAGAAGCAAAAAAGTCTTTGGAGAAACATCATTGCAGGAGACCAAGAAGGGAGAAAATTAATAGTCAAGAAGGGGGTGACAAGAAGAAAAGGAACAAGACAGGGGTCGAAAAGAAGGAATTCCTAGCACAGAATTTCCGAAAAGTGGGGGCATTATTTGTACTGACAGGTCCCCGGCATCTCCACGGGGAAGAAGACATTTTCAACATAACGTTTTACAATAAAATAACTCCGTTTTAAAGTGGGCCTCTGCACTTGGCTGACATCAGTAACTGCCCGGGCCAGTTACCCTGTGTCTAGCATAGGCAAATCCCGCCGTCAGTCTTTATAGCTTAACTCCCCTCCCCCCTCGCCCCCCCCCCCCCCCCCCCCCAGAAACCCAAACCCAAACCCCCCCCCCCCCCCTACACACACAAGGAAAAAAGGAAAAAAGGCTAATAAACAACACACACAAAACACACACACACAACACACACACACACCACACACACACACACACACACACATCCATTGAAATGTTCCCCAACGAAAAAGAAATTCCCAATCAACTTCCTATCCCCGAAGTCGAAATGCAGCTACCTTCATGGTGGGGGAAAAACGGTCGCATACGCAAAATCTCACCATCGGTGAACCTCGGAGCTCTAGCCGAGGAACGCAAAGAAAAACTCGAACTTCTGATTTCTCATATATTCATAACATCTGAAATCATTTGGATGAAACTATAAACCAAGGCCCGTGTGCGAACGCACGCAGACACATCTTGTGCACACGTTAAAACCCCTTCCGCCTTTCGGAACAGTAAGCCATTTGTGCCAGTGAGAACAGATTACACAATTTACAGAATCGCAAGCATACGGGGACAGGATGTAAGAAAACCCAACCCACATGATTGCTTGCTCCATTATTCTCCAAATAAAAGATTTGGGAAAAAAACACCTAAAAAAAAGAATGAAACAACAACTGACCTGAATGAGTGTTATACACTATACTTGTATACAAACAACTAGGTAACAAAGGAACAATACCATAATCCCTTCTTCCCCCCCCTCTACCCTCCTCCCCCCCCCCTCCCTAAAAAAAAAAAAAAACAAAATTCAAACAAAACTGTGCCACACATGACAGGATTGTTGATTTTTTTTTTTAAATCAGATTTTCAATTTTTCCTGTCAGCAACTGTGATGTGATGTAATCACATGCATAGTCTGTGGGTACTGAATAGGGAATTTTTTGTTTTCCTACGGCTATTGTGATGGCCATGAATAATTGAGCATGCATTAAGGATTGTTGAATTGCATGATCACATAATTGTTCATGTCGGCATATTCATGTGTAAGGGGGCCAATTTTTGCGTTTGTTTTGTTGTTGTTGTTTTTGTTGTTGTTTTTTTGTTGTGGTTGTTTTTGTTCTTGTTGTTGTTGTTTTCATTCCTCGGCTAGAACTCTGAGGTTTACCGATGGTAAGATCCTGAAAATGCGACAGTTTACCCACCATTAAGATAGCCACATTCTGACTTCGGGGAAGGGCCAGCTTAAGACTTTACTGTGACTTCAATTCCAGCAATGACAACGTTTGATACCAGCATTCGTCAATACTGTTGTATGGTTGACGTTTTCATTCCATTCTAGCTAGAACTTAAGACTTCATGGGACCCAGAGAAGTCATAATATCATGTGTAAGCAGATGGCAACCATTTACAGAGCACACCACCCAACACTCAGATAGAGAGAAAAGAGAGAGAGAGAGAACTCTGAACCTGAACGTTTAATTGTACTTCGGCCTTGCCAAAAATACGGGTAAAGGACAAAAGGAACAAACTGAAATATGTAAATCAATAGTTTTCTGTATACGCTAGTGATCACACATTCTTCAAACACATGCACACACTGAAAGCATCGCCTTACATAACCTAAACACAAGTTACCGTTTCCGAAATAACATTCAATACAATCATGGGTTTTAAACTTCATCATCTTCATCTACATCCTTGTTTGGTATATGTATCAATTCCGAAAGTTACATCTTGATCATTTTTTTAGTTTACATCTATATAAGCCTGGCACTTTTCCCTCATTACTTGTTTAGCAATTCATATTTCACACACACACATTCATGAGCTCTCGCACACGCGCACGCACATACACACATGCACTCACCCACGCAGGTCGCGCATACACACACATACACACAGACTACTCACAAGGCACACACTGACACCCCAAACAACCCCACACACACACACACACACACACACACACACCAACACACACACACACCACACACACACACACACACACATACATCACATCACATTTCAGAAACAGTACTTAACTCCACACAAAAAAAACACCATTTATCTAAGTTAATTGTCAAAGCCCTCAAAAAGATATCAATTCCAATCAAGTTTCTCTCCTCCTGTTCACTGCATGGAAAATGAACCTGGAGACACTGTGCATATGTTTACTATTATCATTTGTAATAACACATGAAGGGGTTTTAGCTAAACCCCCAGAAACTTTGTTCTTAAATCAGAATATGTGGGACATACAACAAGAAAAATGCTCTTTCGTCTCCATTTCTGACCTGCAAAATGGGCATGATTTCTTCTGCGAATATTACTAAATCGGGGCACATTTGCATTGATAGCAGAACATTAAAAACTGACTTGTGAAATGGGAACTCTGAAACATAGTTTTTCCCTGTCATCAAAATTTTTTTTTTCAAAAATTATTTTAAAGGATCTAATAATTACTATACCTACACGGTTTTCTGATAAATGCCAGACCACTCTTGGATGTACTGATCAAAAATCTCTGCTTCAATAACTTTATAAAAATTTTACCTGACCGACACCTTGATCAACCAAACAAAACTAAACCCTGTCTCGCATAGAATTTCCCTAATTTTTGATACCCAACAAACTTTACCAATTCTATCTAATTCCCAAAAGCATCTGATAAGCTTTGTGTGGAAGTCTTTCATTATTTATTGTAACAATCTAAACCAATACCTTATAAAAGAAATTTCTAAATTAACATACAGAGATATCTCCTAAATCACCATAAACCATTTTATTTGGAGTTCCACTGGAACCCCCTAAAAATCTTTTGCAAAGCCATAGTATGAGCTTTTTCTAAATGATCTAATTTGTTAAACCCCATATTTCAGAAGCATACAGCAAACTGGTTGAACTTAAACATCAAAAATCTTAAAAAATGTTTTGGTGGTCATTTCTTTATATTTTTGAAAAGCCTTATTCAGTTGAACAACTGCTTTCTTACCCTTAGATGCCAACCGTTCGGTACCTCTTTCATGCAGAGAGAGAGAGAGAGAGAGAGAGAGAGAGAGAGAGAGAGAGAGAGAGAGAGAGAAGGGGAGAGAGAGAGAGAGAGAGAGAGAGAGAGAGAGAAGAGAGAGGAGGGAGAGAGAGGGAGAGAGAGCGTAAAGTAAAATAACATACAACTAGAATGGGAAAAGGATGGAGAAAAACAGATCCTTTTTCTTTTTAAAAGGAAACATCTGCCAGTGAAGAGAGACATGTGAAGCACTTAAACAAAACAAAACAAACTACATAAACTAAACAAACACAAAACTAAAAATAAATAAATAAGAAAAAGGAAAAAGGAAGTATATATATATATATATATATATATATATATATATATATATATATATATATATATATATATATATATAGGTGTTCCATAATCTGCATGTAATTGAGGCCTCTCTCTCTCATAGACACCAGGACTGGATGTAAAAAAAGTGGATGAGTGCTTATTCCATTATCCTCGATTATTAAAAAAAAAAAAAGTCTCTCTCTCTCTCTCTCTCTCTCTCTCTCCTCCTCTCCCCTCTCTCTCTCTCTCTCTCTCTCTCTCTCTCTCTCTCCCTCCCTCGGTCGAGTCCTTTGATTAATGAGTTGATCAGAGAGAATTAACTGATTAATAATACACACAAAAAGGAAGTGCCGTCATCCAGTGACTGTTTCTCTCTATCAAGTCCTGGCTGTTGTTCTTTCTAGCCCTCAATTCTGCCCATGAAGATGGCCTGCTACTAAGACAAGCCCATCGTTGATTAGTGAGTTGATTGGACAGGGTTGATTCAAGGTATCGATTTTAATAAGAGACCCAACGTGCAGCTCTAGGCAGGCGCAGGCCTGAACAGCCTGAATTATTGAATCAGGCGGCCAGGCTGTTTCCATACCAACGCTGAGATCAGCACCTCACATAGGTCCCACCTCACTGCTGGCCTGTCAGTGAAAATGAGATGGTTTTTTTTTACTTCACTTCATCAGCACACCACAGACTGATAGATTAGACAGACGCATGCACACACGCACGAATGCACATGTGTGTGGTGTGTGTGTGTTTGTGTATGTGTATGTGTGTGTGTATGTGTGTAAGCGCGCGCGTGTGTGTGTGCATGTGTGTGTGTGTGTGTGTGTGTGTATGTGTGTGTGTATGTGTGTGTGTGCGTATGCGCCTGTGCTGCGGCCAGTGCATCATATCGTAAGTTTAATGTTCATGCCCCTGCTTTTTCATTCTAGACTAAATTGTTGACAGCTCTGACCCCTTCCCCCAACCCCAGAAAAAAGAAAAGAAAAGAAAAGAACAGATGAAAGTGGGCACAGCCAGAAGATAATCATAACCATAGGCCTAATAGCTGGTTCACTCATCAGTGAAATTCTGTATTTACGCCTGATCTCTAACTGTTTGCGTAGGCTACAAACATGACGTCAATGGGTAATCTACATAAGCAAAAGTACACACTTGTGATCCAACTGAGAGGGCCATAATATTTGATCTGAAATGAATTAAATCACAACCACAAGCCACAGTTCAGATCCCCTTCACCTAGCCCTTCTGTTTTGTTTTGTTTTAGTTTGGGTTTTGTTGTTCCTCAGCTAGAGCTCTCAGATTCACCAATGGTGAGATGTTGCCTACATGGTAGCCGCATCCCGACTTCTGGGATGCATGCTGGGTATTGCTGTGTTTCGGTAACCCACCCAACGCTGACAGAAAGTAAGAGATCTTTAACGTGCTGATTTGAACTTCTGCATGTGTGTGTGTGTGTGTGTGTGTGTGTGTGTATACACAAAGGGAATTAAAACATTGGCAGCTCTGTACTTGGGGTTAACGGGGAAGATCGTAAACATCCCCACCCAAAATCCGCCAGACATGGCCGGGATTCGAACCCACACCTCGCCAGTCTAATCTCCACTACTCTGCCCTTCTGTGATCATTTTGCTCTGTGCCGAGTTGCCTGTAATAAACTGCATGATAAATATTGTGGCTGGTCTGCTAATAAATAACCTAGGGTGCAGGTGTTCATTTGCAGGTGTGCAGGCGTGTGTGTGGGTTTTTTTTAATATTTATTTTTTTTAATGCTTTTATATCGAGGATAGTGGAATAAGCACTTATGTGCTTTTTTACATCCAGTCCCCGTGTGTACGCAGTTTTGTAAATCTTGTCATCTGTTCCCACCGGCACACAATGGCCTATTCTTACGAAAACCGGAACAGGATTTAACGTGTGCACAAGATGTTCTGTGTACGTTCGCACACGGGGCCTCGGTTTATAGTCTCATCCGGACTTTTGGGGAAAGTGGAGTCTGCACTGATGTTAACTCCAGGGCAAAATATCCCCTTGAACGGGAATCGAACCAGGGTCGTCAGATTCCGAGCGCAATGTTCTAATGTGTGTGTCGTGTGTGTGTGTGTGTGTGTGTGTGTGTGTGTGAGGAGGAGAGAGAGAGAGAGAGAGAGAGAGAGAGAGAGAGAGAGAGAGAGAGAGAGAGAGAGAGAGAAGAGATTTTTGTTTTCGTTTTTGTGATTGAATCTCGCTGCTACCTGTAACAGATGTTTCCTATTTATTGTTTTCATAGATGGCCTGCAACCCACATAATTTCTCTGTTTCTGAGATAATAAGTACAATCCATTCGGATTCCTGTCTAGCTCCATTGAGTGATGAGACCCATCTCCATCATGCATAATGATTGGCATACATCACCATTCATGCCTAGAAATTGATATTCATAATACAAGTACCCAAACACACTACAATAGTATCAAAACGCAGTGTGATCAGGTGTAAAAAGTTGTATAATGTTCTAGGAGAGTCCTTCTTGTCACTGAATGATCTAAACAACACAGACACAGCATGCTAGAGGATGACAAGTGTTGGAGCTCTGAGTAAATACTGTGCCCCACCCGAAAAGTACCAATAGACCATTCAGCTTTGATCACGACTTCGCACTTCAAAACATCACGTGTTTTAACAGCACGCGTCAATTGATACAACCTACAGGTGAATCACTGCACTAGGACTACTACCTCAGCGTTCAACTGAAGGCATGACGAACACCCGGATCCTTTGTCGTTTCGTGTCGGAGGACATATAAGACAACCAATAGCACTCGATAATATGCAAATACGGTGGGTCAGCCTATCCAAGCACTAGGCCTAGGCTAGGCGTAGGGCTATACATTTCAACATGGACCTTATCACAAAGACTGAGCGTGAAAGCCACATGCAGTTAGCTTTAAAAACAAAAAGAAGAAGAAGAAGACAGTGAACTGCACCTGGTGCGATCTACGTAATTTTGATGACTCATACAAGGAATCGAGATAAACTGTCCTGGGCTGTCACTGCCTTCAAACTGCAAGCATTCAAATCTAACTTAAGGGGCAGGGCCCAAACAACAAGTGACCTGTGAAGAATCAGGGGGGGCTTGGATTCAGTCACACCAAGCTATGGAAGCCTATGTGCAGAAGCCTGTAGTTTTGCTGATTTGGTTATTGGTTTGTGTTGGTCCTTTGTGGTGTATTTTCCTCTCCAGAAAATGTAAGAGGAGACGTTCCCAATTGGACTGTTCCCATAGGTAGTTTCCTCTTTTCCAGCACGTCTTACACATAAGGCAACCGGAGTCTGTGTGTAAAGGCTTGCTGATCTATCTTGCACATGTACACATCACTGAAAACCCCTACATCATGTGTAGACAAGTAGGCCAACTGTTGGAGGGATGGGCCCTGTCAGATTCCATTTGTTACCAAAAAAACAGCCTCTTGAGATGGTAAAGCCGGATAAAAGATATAGGCTACCAGGTTGACCTAGTGTGTCAGTATCCTACTTTAACAACAGCAATAAAAACAACAACAAAAACGGAGTTCAGATTTTTTTAAAAACGTGTAGATCTGGCCTACAGCAAAGTGTCATTTAAAATCTTTGAATATGCTGGGTGGCAATCCCAAACCTGCCCCCCCCCCCCCCCCCCCCCCAAAAAAAAAAAAAAAAAAAAAAAAAACCAACAAAACCCAACAACAAACAACCCACCACCACCAAGAATAAACAAACAAAAGCCCACTACAACTACAAACAAAAACAAACCACCAACAACACACACACACACACACACACACACACACACGTGATAAATCTTCTGTGTTTAAGAGGAATTTATGTTTCTTTTTGATGAATTCCTTCACATATATGATTATTTTCTAATGAGTGGGCTGATCGGGCTGCGAAGAAAGGTGCACGTAATGAAAAGGGGTCTATAGTACTGCATGTCGCTCTCCCCATTGCAGAGGGTTATCAGTTGTTAGAAGAAGCTTCCTTAAACAAATTCATAGAAAAGCATCAGCAAATCAAGCGGCTTTCACATTCAACTCCGAGTGGGAAGAGCGTAATTGGATATATTGATCACTTAGAGATTTGTATTAGAGATTCATACAAATGCTGTCAAAGCCAACTCAAGGCATTATTTTTCAGGATCAGATTAAATACATTCACGACAAAATTCAGCAAGGATGTTAAATGCTTATGTGGTGAATATATTTCAAATACCCATATCATACTTGAATGTGAGAATTTAAAACCTCATCCCCCTGCCTTTTTTGAGAATACCAGTGACAAAGTATTGAACAATGTAAATTTAACGTTTGACATTTCTAAAGGTTTATTGTTAAGTCCTATAGGGCACTTATTGAAGTTGTAGTTCTCTTTGAATTTCATTTTTTTGAAAAAGAATGTTCTTGATCTGTTTATGATAAGAATACTATTTGTGTATTTCCCTTGTTATTACTCTCTATTACACACGCACACACACGCGCGCGCGTGCACACACACACACACACACACACACACACACACACACAGGCGCGCACACACACACTCGCGCGCGCGCACGCACGCACGCACGAAACACACAGAGTAGATCTCTCCCTATCTGTCTGTCTGTCTGTCTTTCTATCTATCTATCTATCTATCTCTTTTATTCAATCTCCTATTTTAGGGCCGTCTGGTATCACTTAAAGTGGAAAGACTTTAAAAATTAAAGACTTACTTACTTACACACACACACACACACACACACACACACCGAACATTTCAGTCGGGGCTATGCAGAAGAAAAATCAGTGGAAACATGTATACGTCAGAGACTCCAGGCATTTCAAACCTATAACATGTAACAACAGTCTTTAAAAAGAAAATCCTTTTTTTTTTTAAAGTGACCGGATGATTTTTTTTCTTCTTCATTTACGTCATAAATAAAACAGGAAATAAGGTGGCGTTTTGGGGTTGTTGTTGTTGTTGCTGGGTCATAAAAAATAAATAGGCCACCTTCTTCGCTTCCTCCTCCTCCTCCTCCTTTTCTTCCTTCTCTCCTTCCTTATCGAGATAAACTGTGCTGGCCTGCCATTGCCTTCATTGATGTTTCTTTTCTTCCTTCTCCTTTCCTTCTTTCCTTCATCCCCTTTTCTTCTCTTCCATTTCCCTCTTCTTCTTCTTCTTGTCCCCCTCTCCATACAGTATGTCCCTTTTCTTTTTTGCTGTCGTCTTGCTTGCTTGTTTTCTTTTTCTCTTACTTCTCCCCCCTCCCCCCCTATGTGTTGCTACTGCTGCTGCTGCTGCTGCTGCCCTTTCTTGACCTTTTTCTCTATGTTCTTCGCCTCCTGTGAATTCTTCTTGGTCTTTTTGAAGATATATTCTTTTGTTGTTTTTGCTGTGGTTGTTCATAACGTCGTTTCTTCTTGTTGAGGTTCTTATTCTACTGGGGTTTTTTCTTCTTCTTTCCGAGTTCATCTTCAATCTCCCCCCCCCCCCCCCCCCCCCCCCCCCTTATTTCTTCTTCTTTCTTTCCTTTGTTCTGTGTTGTTGTTGTTTCGGTTTGTCTTTGTTTTGTTTGTTTACTTCCTTCCTCTTCTCCTTAATCTCACCCTAGATCTTCTTCTTTCAATTGTTCATTTTGATACTAAGTTATTTCTTATCCGAATTATTTTTCTGCTGCTACTGCTCTTTCTTCTTTTTCTCCTTTTTCGCCTTCTCCTTCTTAGCTCCCACTGCCTTCTTTTTCTTCTCCTCCTCCAGTTTCCCTTATAATGTTCTTCTTCTCCGTGTTAGTTTAATGGCTATGCAATAAACTTTCACGCTACGAATGTAAATTAAAAACAAAACAAACAAAAAAAAGGGGGGGGGGGGGGGGGGGGAAGGGCGCAATAGAATGAACGGTAGGTAAGGAGGTAAAGGAGTCCCATAACCTATAAGGTCGTAGGGGAGCGAGGCGTCAGAGACCTCACTTCTCTAGGGCCAGCATATTGAGGGCGGCGCCCATCTCCTCTCCCTCGCTGCTTTACCTTCCCTGACCCTAAAGAAGGCAGGTACCCATTTACAGCTGGGTGAACTGGGGGAACTGCACTGAAGCCAAGACGCACAAACGGTCACCCATCCAACTGGTAACCACGCTCGACGCTGCCTAACTTGGCTGGGGGAAAGCGAGTGCTCCGACCACTGAGCTATCCCGTCCCCGGGAACGGTGAAAAATGAAAATCATATGAACATTTTGAACAATGTCCACATTTTTCACTTAAGTCAACTCCTTTATTTGATATGGTTCCCAGCAACGTGGAATACGGTACATAATATCAGTTGCTGAAACCATTCATCAATCGACATCGGAAAAGTGACTGTAATAGCAATGATCTTTTGGACTTACTAGTCTCCTTGTGTGTGTGTAGGCTAATGAAATGCAAATCTCGAAAAGTTCTCCTGTCGCTCTCAAAATTCATAAGATTTGCAGGTATTTCTTGAAATTTCGATTGTCTTTCAAATGTGTAGATTATGTCTTTTAAAGAAATGTGTATACTTAAAATAGTATTGGTTCATTAATACTGTTTGCTTATCATTATGCGATGAACTCTTGCCTTTCAGTTACTGTTAGTATTCATATTAATTTTGGGTGTATTGCTGTTAGGTTTATTCTCCTGTTTAATTTGTTTGTAATCCTCCATACCCCAGAAGGGGTGAAAGGAATTAAAATCTTGAATCTTGAATCTTGTGTGTGTGTGAGTGTGTGTTCGCGCGCGCGCGAGCGCCTGTGTGTGTGTGTGTGTGCGCGCGCGCGCACACACGTACGTTCGAGCATGTGCGTGGGTGAGTGTGCGCGTGTGTATGTCGGGGGTAAAAGACAGCAGGAAAATAACACGGTAGGATTCACTTTCTGAGAAAAAAAAAAAAGCCCTTCCTTTTTCATTTTCCCGGAATTTAAAACTGAGCCCAGTATCGAAGGAAAAGACACAACAAGTGGAAAACCCACAACCCCTCCAGTGTCACTAGATTTAAACATAGTCTGTACCATCGTCATCGAACGCTCAGACAGCAACTATTGCTGTCTGTCATATGAGCGAAAATGCATTGGGCTGCGGTTAAACGCCTGACAAGTCAGGCCCAGCTCTCTACATCCGACTTGAGAATTTATTCTTTTTTTTTTGTCTTTTTTTTTTTTTTTTTGGGGGGGGGGGGGGGGGCAAGAGAATGGACCAAAAAGGCAGGAAATAGACAAGGAAGAGGTGAAAGGAAGAAAAGGAACTAGGCAGAAATAAAGAGAGGGATAGAAAAGAGGGAATTCCTAGCACAACACTTCCAGAAGGTGGGGATGCTATTTATGCTGACAGGCCACCGGCATCTCCACAGGGTGATATTCTGTATGACCCAGGCAAAAAGATGTATCAGTTATTGATGAAAGCAGAAGAACAAAGCCTACATCAAAACAACCTTATGCCTTGAAAAGTCGGCATAACAACCTGCATTCTTCATTAAAGGCGAGAGACAGACAGACAGACAAACAGCTTTTTTGTGACTGTCTAAAATGGAGATGTACTTTAGAGTAGTCCTGTGCCAAAAATTCTCACCTTGTAGGCAAGGTACATTCTTGAGCGCTTTGATTTGTTGCTTAACAAGATTCAGCGCTATATAAATTCCATACATTATTATTATTATTATTATTATTCTCACAGTGATTCCCAGGTGTGATGAGTGAAGCAGATTGCATTTTCTGGGTGACCCCCTATGCTGGTGTCATTCTGAGTGTGAACCCCCCCCCTCCCTGTGTCATTCTGGGTGTGAACCCCCCCCCCCCCCCCTCCCTGTGTCATTCTGGGTGTGACCCCCACGGTGTCATTCTGAGTGTTACCTCCAGGTGTCTTTTTTTTTATAAAAAAAAAGGTGTGACCCCTCAGGTGTCATTCTGGGTGTGAAACCTCCCTCCCCCCCCCCCCCCCTGGTGTCATTCTGGGTGTGGACCCCCCCCCCCCCCCCCCCCCCCCCCCCCGCGTCATTCTGGGTGTGATCCCCCCCCCCCCCCCCCCCTGTCTTTATTTTTTAGGTGTGACCCCCCCCCCCCCCCCCCCAAGTGTCATTCTGAGTGTTGTCACTGGGTGTGACTTCCAGGTCTTTTAAAAATTTTATTGTAGGTGTGACCCCCCAAGTGTCATTCTATGTGTGACCCTAGGTATCATTCTGAGTGTGGACCCCTCCCCCCCCTCCCAGGTGTCATTCTGGGTGATCCCCCAGGTGTCATTCTGGGTTATCCTTGAGTGTCATTCTAGTTATGATCCCCAAGTGTCATTCTGGGTTATCCTTGAGTGTCATTCTAGTTATGATCCCCAAGTGTCATTCTGGGTTATCCTTGAGTGTCATTCTAGTTATGATCCCCAAGTGTCATTCTGGGTTATCCTTGAGTGTCATTCTAGTTATGATCCCCAAGTGTCATTCTGGGTTATCCTTGAGTGTCATTCTAGTTATGATCCCCAAGTGTCATTCTGGGTGACCCCCCCCCCCCCCCCCCGTGTCATTCTTGATATGATCCCCAGGTATCATTCTGCATGGTCCCCCAAGTGTCATTCTGGAATACTCCCACTGACAACATAATTATAGTCTGGATAGAAGGAAGTTTGTGTCTGCGTGTGTGATACCTGAACGTGTTATTTGGTTCAGTCTATTAGCACTTCTCTCTCTCTCTCGCGCGTGCGCGCGCCCGTGTGTGCTTGTGCTCAAGCACTCAGCTTCAAGTTAATTTGGCAATAAAATGGTTGATGTTGATAATGGTGCGTGCGTGCGTGTGTGTGCGCGTGTGTAATTACGCATATGTGCGAGTTCTGTGCACAGCACATTGTGCTTGTACATGTGTTTGTACCCGTGTGCCTGTGTATATGTTGAGTGTGTGCATACCTGAGTGTGCATTTGTGTATGCATGCGTGTGTGTCCCTGTCGTCCGTCTGTGTGGGCGCATATATTCTAATCCACTAATACAGACATGACTTAATTCATACGCCCACGATGCACAATAGGCCCTAATATTACGCCCACCATACACCACAGGCTCTATTGACAGTTTAGTCTCCCAATGAAGTCTGATAACACTATCTGTAACCCTAGACTTGGGACAATCACCACGTCTCTCTGATGGCAATACTTCAACATTAGCAGGCTTTAAAAGACATGCACACTTGGTGAGGTAAGGGCTTCACCAGGGTCAATTCGACACCCACGACACACTACCACAACAGTTCACTGCAGTGCAACTACTCCAGGAATTAAGGAGGAAATTGTGCCCTTGTTTTGAGTCAGTTGTACTGTACTGCATTGCATACTACTAACGTTGTATTCTACTGGTAATATCAATTTTATAGTTCAGCAGAATGAATGGGCTGCTTTGCTCTCCCCAGGAGGTAGTGCATTGCCAGTGCATTTAACAGCCGTAGAGGTGATATTTGACAGCCATAGAAGTGATAGGGATAGGGGAACAGAAATAGCTAATTCCCACTTCCCCGTTCCTCGGCTAGAGCTCCGAGGTTCACCAATGGTGAGATATTGCGTACGCGACCGTTTTGACCCACCATTGTATTCCATGACTTTGGGGAAAGCCATAATTCAAAGCACAGGATCACTTTTCCTGGCACACTTTCCCCTACTGTATAACGATTTATGAGGATGCGGATGATGTTAAGAATGTTCAGTCAGGTTTCAATTTACAGCTAAACTCTATGCTTTCCGTCTTAAGGCATCGCTGCATCAAGTAGATCCGAGAGCTGCAGGTACCTGATCACAGTATTCATACTGACATTCGAAACAGGGTTCAATTGTGGGGCCCCAACCTTCTCTAGAAGCCCATGCCATACTCAAGTTATGTATCGAAACTGGCCAGTGGCCAAAGTCTCAAGAGATAACAAGCCTTCACTTGAGTTCAAATCTTCAAGACATCATTTTTTACGTGTAAGCCTTCACTTGAGTTCAAATCTTCAAGACATCATTTTTTACGTGCAAGCCACTCAAGTTTTGTGCTGAAACTGGCCAGTGGCAATGTCTCAAGAGATAACATAACAAGCCATCACTTAAGTTCAAATCTTCAAGACGACATTGCAACATGCAAACCACTACACTACAGTGCCTAGCATTTGTAGGATCTTTGCCAGAAGCACTTTAAAACTCATACTTCGAGAACTGTGTCAGAAGCACTTTAAAACTCATACTTTGAGAACTGTTGTTGGGTGTTCCCTGGTTTAACACGCTAGGGGGTCACCTATGATATGCATTCTGTCTCATTCATCATATCTGAGAATCATTGTGAGATCGTAAGCACACACTGGATGAAACGTTTGTGTGTATGACTTTTCCATGTCCTTGCAATACGAGCAGCATATTCCAACTTTTGCGGATTTTTCTCCTTTAATGGATAGTACAGGCTTTTGTGCTAAGGGGTTGTAACGCCTGAAGAGAATCTCAACTTAGCATTTCACAGCAAAGCAACATTTTAAAGGTCTTGGTACTTTGCTTACATCAATAACTGATAAAGCTTTAGCATAGATGCATTCCTTCTGAAATACATACATACATATCTGGCTTGATCTCAAAAGACTTGCATGTGTGAGGATCACGAATTTATAATGCAAAATGAAATGTGGAGTCATAACTTGCAAGGTCTTAAAAACAAAAACACTTTAAAAAAAAGGAAAAAGGCTGAACTTATTAACCGAAACTTTAAAATACGACAGTCGGCTGAAAGAAACTTGCATACTTGTACATGTCGCCAAAGCAAACACTGCTCCATTCAAAGGAATCAATAAGACATAACACTGCTCCATTCAAAGGAATCAATAAGGCATGCAGTAAGCCCTTGTTTGCCAAGTGTGTGCAAGAGAAGTAAACCATGCTGCCTGAAGTATTATGTGGCAGTGAGAACAACAAATATTTTGTAGTTTGTGAGGAGCAAAAATTGTGGAAGCAGTTTGAATCATCTAAATATAAATGAATGAATGTGTGTGATTTCCACAGCATATGAAAAGGTTTAGATTAAAACATGTGCATTGAAAATGAGGAGATTGGAAAGGTTTTTGGTCTATAATTATATCACAACAATAGCAAAACAGCAACACACACACACACACAATCTCCTGAACACTATCAGGTGAGCAAGACCTGTATGCACTGATCTCCATTGACAGGCACAGAAACATAGTAAGTGGGCTCCATATCTCTGACATCCCAAAGCAATACTTGTACCTCAAATGGAGCAGCAGGATAGCCTAGTGGTTAGAGCATTGCACTTGTAATCTAATGGCCCAGGACTGAATCACCACTAAGGCACTCGTTCTAGAGGATTTTTCCTCTGGAGTTGACTGACATCCACACCATCCATACAAAGCCAAAACACACAGTTCAAAATAAGCACTTGTTTTACTGCATGAAATATTCTCAGCAACTTTATCCGTCTCTAGTGGAAAGGCAGACGGAACAGAAATGTCACATCTGGAACGACGATCAAGACAAAGACCACGGAGAAAAATAATACTTCCTACATCAAACTGCCACACTGCTGTGTTCTCGATCTGATTGCTGGCATTAAAATATAATTTCAGTATATTGTCTCCGTTGTGACATTTAACCATGTAATAACAAAAAAAACCAAAACAAAACCTGTAAACATGGAGCTGTGCATATGCAAAACTGGAATGACAGGCTACACCATCTGCTTTCAACAACGATGTAAAACATGGTTTAGTTTTATGAAGTGTGAAAGACATGGTGAAGTAACAAGCTGTACGTACCACTAACGTAACATGTACTATGCTAAACAGTGTTGGCCGATAAAACAATCTATGAGCACTAGTCTGCTTCTTTGGGTTATCTGTTGTAGTCCCCTCTAAAAATATATGGACGGGCACTATTATTGCCCATCCTTTCAAAAATATCAACATCCATGTTCACAATGCTATGACATGTTGTTTGTCATCACCTGACTCAAAGACACCACCACACACATTTCATCAAGTCATCACAGATCAAACACACTAATAATAAATTCCTCAGACTTGGTTGCAATGCAAATTACAGCCACAATACCATAAATCACTCAATAACTTTGATGGACAATGTCATACAGATGTAATCATTCTGGCTACTGTACTGATAATAGTTTTATGATTGCAAAATTGAAGAAAGTAAGAGACAGAGACCAAAAGAAAAAAAACACACACACATCACACTGACTAGTACGTAAAATGAAAAACAGATTAAAAGCTCCTCCAAAAGAAAACTACTCCAAACGGTTCATATAACTGTAAAAAAGCTGCTCCGATCCTTTTTCCACGCTACTGTGATCCTCTGTACAAATCAAAAATATAAATGAATGTCAGAATTCTGCCTGCATGACAATCAAACCACCAGAAGGTCCACAAAGCCACATGCACACTGTATCATGGTCCTTTCAAGACTGTACTACACCTACACAGTGTTCCAAATCACCAAAACCAAGCTTTTTAGAAAAAAAAAGACAAATTTTGGGTAGTTGTGGTAGATCTACAATAGCGCTTATTATTCAGAAGCCCCTGATGATCTCTAATATAATCACATATATTCAACATTATCTCTTAATCACAGACATCTTCCAAAGTCATAAGGCACACTATTATTGTCTATGATGAGCGAGAGAGATGTATGAGGACTGCCGAAATTGAAACCAACCCCCCCCACCCACCCCCATTTCAAGAAACAGAAAAGATAAAAAGCATACAACTCTGAAAAATTAAATAAGAAGTTGCCTAATTCTGCCTATTGTATGACAAAACAATACAAAAACAACAATAACAAATCCCATATTACCTGTAGATTCTACTGTAGTCATTCTTGCCAGCTGTCCAATTCAATTTAAAGCATTCTCTCATGTAAGCGGACTTAGAAGTGTATCCTTTATTGTGAAAGTTGTTTCTGGATAAAGTTAAAAATCGTGCTTGTAAATGACATAATATTAGGGAGGTATTCTCTGCAACTGACTGTGTTTCACCGTTGTCTGATATACTACAGGGGACAAAACTATGCTGTCACCTCTTGGTTATGTCACTTTTCTATTGGAAATATCTTCAATGAAGTAAAATAGCTGTAAATATTATTAAATTAAGGAATTTATCTCCCCCCCCCTCCCCACCCCCCAAAAACCAAAAAATCGTTTCCAGGTACAATAACTCTTGGTTTTATTCCTTAATTCTCTTCTCCCCCTTCCCTTACCAGGTGGGGAACATAGTAATTGGACTTCTGTGCTAGTAAATCAGCAGGAGGTCTGCTTGCTGGCTTCAGCCAACACATTTCAACTGCAGAGCAGCTCATTTTGTACTTAATGCATGCTAAGTATGTTCCAGTTTCCATAACCCACCTAACGCTGACATGAGTTACGGGACCTTTACTGTGCATACTTGATTTGCATGTGTATATACATGAAGGGAATTAACCTCTTAACTGCCCAGTGCAAGTGCACCCTATATGCCGGGGAATTAAATTCTTATGTACCACTTGCTATGTTCATAATCCCTCTTACTCAGAAATTACTACCTGAATAATCCTGATAGTCTACCCAATGACAGTATATATATTATAGATTGATACGAGGCAAGCTCAAATTCATATTTCAGTGATTTCACTGCGAAAATGTATTTAAAATGTAAAAAATCACCAAAAAGTACACTTTCTTTATCACCACTGTCATTCTGAGTACACCCCCCCACTCCCATCTCAGTAACGTCAAACATAAGTCCAGGCCAAATCTCATTAATTTTTTTAAAAATGCAGGATCTCCTGAATCATACACGATCATTTTCATCCCTGTCAGGTAAATCTAAAGTTTTATTTGCCCCTTTTTCAGCTGTGTAAAGTTATTGATGCCTTCAACAAGAAGTGTCAGCCATTTTGAACAAGAACTGCCCAAGCAGTCATGTATAAAAACACAAAATACGAGCTAAAAACGATCGTTTTTGCCACGGTTTTTGCTGCTGGATGTTGCCAAGCAACAGGAGAGTGATCTCCATTAATTCTGGAGTTCTTTCCCTTTAACTGTAGTCAAGGCAGCTGGCATGTTTACTTCGGTTCGACACCCCGGAAATTTTCGGGGTTGTAGGTGTATAGGGTGCACATTTAGCCCCGGAAAATTTCCGGGGTGGGGCAGTCTAGTGGTTAAGGCACTTGCAGGTCTGCACTTGAAGTTGACCTGGGCAATCATAAAACGACCCTTAAATCAGCAAGCACTGTTGCTGAGATTCGAACCCACAACTTCATGGATCAAAGGAATTGAAATCAAAACGGTCTTAACCACTCGGCTAGCGACCGTCATTTCCCCGATTCAAACTGGATGAGAGGACTCAGAGATGGAGATCATGGCTGGTAAAGACCACAGCAGACTTTGCAGAAGAGTATGAAAATAATACAACTGCAGTAGAGTATTTTTCTCTATCAATATACAACAGGGGTTTAAAGACTTACAGCAGAAAACAAGATGTCCCTATATTCTCTGCCTGATTGGTTATAAACTGGACTTCATTCTTTGGATTTCTGGGTAAGCTACCAATGTGAAGGATCAGAGCTGAAACTGAAATGGTAAATGACATCACTGGCGACCATGACTGACTTCTGAAAATGTGCTTTCATATCGCTATTTTGATACCGCTAGCCTCTCATGAGTCATTGCATAGTGCTCACCACACAACCTACAGTTAGTTAATCACCATCAGGTTATTAACAAGACTTCGGAGAAGAAAAAAAGTGCACAACCGCCAAAATCTTCGCAATTAAGTGCAAACAAACTTGCGTAAGCAGTTATAAACATACAAAGCACAATCAATGACAGAGTCAACCATGCAAACACACGGGTGAAAATACATTTGGCATGCTCAAAGTGTCACTCATTTATCACTTCGAGCATTTTTATTAAAGCATACAAATCAATTTGACACAAGTCGTTCATACAAGGCTTATAAATAAGGCTGAAATGCAACCGGTACACACACACAATGATGAGTAAGGCTGGCAGGGCAAAGCATGCTGCAAAATGGACGACCCACTTCCCCTCCTTCACAATCACCCTGTTCGTGGACTCAACGACTCGGCAAGCATTTAAAAAATGGCAAAGCTCTGACAAAATGCAGGCTAAATAAAGTTTTTCTCAAAAATAGCAAATAAAGACCCTGGAGTTGTTGTTTTTTAAAGCATAAAAAGCAACGAGCAAGCAAAATGCAGGATAAATAGCTCTTCAAGCATAAAATGAAAGATCATCAAGCACAAAAATGAAGACAATGTAAAGATTTCATTGAAAAGAAAAACTGACAATGTAAAGGTTTCATGGAAAAGAAATCAAGTTGTGTACATTAAGAAATTTGACTTCTGAGCATAACTGTTTCAAATCGAATCTATCATACTATGTACAATACCCACCCTATCTCTCAGGTTAAAAAAAAAATCCAAAACATTCACCTGATATTTTTGTTTAACCTCCTTTAAAAAAAAAAGTAAGGTACAGATGATGTACTCTTTGTGCCTTGTAACAAACTCCCCTGCTCTCCAAGCTTCTTTTAAAAAACCCACATAAAACGAGAGAGGTATATTATATCATGGGCAATAAACAAAGCCACAGGTAAAAAGAATGGCTCCCCCCCCCCCCCCAAAAAAAAAAAAGCCTTTTATTTCAACCCCATTTTCTGTTCCTGATATCTTTCACATTGTCATTCCTCTTCTGGAAAGTGTTTGGTATTATTTATATTCTCTATTAATCCTATCCAACTATATTCCTGCCCCCTTACTATACAAAGACTCAAAATCATCAACAGTCATTCCTCTCCAAACCTTCTGAGAGTCACTCAGTCAGTTCAGTTAGTAAATCCTGCTTCCACTCTTATCACTCCCTTTACGGTATGCACTGTTTGCTGAACAAAGCCTATCTGCCTTGAATGGAATATTCAGTCTGCTCACAGAATCTTCTTTTCTTCTTTTTTTTTTTAGATCAGATTTCAGTTTTTCCTGTCAGCAACTACGAAGTGATACAATCACTTGCATAGTCTCGGGGATACTGAAAAGGGAATTTTTGTTCTCCTACTGCTACTGTGAATGGACATGAATAACTGAGCATGCATTATTTTCTTCTCTTGCTCACAGAATCAAAATCCCAATATGTTACTGTTAGCATTGAAAACTTGTGATCTGGGATGTAGAAAAATTCTTGTGAAAAAGTTATCTCTTGCTTTGCTCACTGAACTTTTCAGTTAATATGATTTATAGAACATGCACACATGCATGCACGCATATTGTTTTAAGTTATCTGGCCACTTAAAAAACACTTCTTTCCCATGACAAACCAACTCCAAACTGCCACACACCGGTCTTCTAGAAGCAAGTTTGCAAGCAATGAAAATACCTGAATTGTAAATTATCTTTCAGAAGAAAAATATGACGCCCTTAGATGTTCAAATTCCTCCCATTTCTTTGATAACAAAACACACACACACACACACACACACACACACCACACACACACACACACACACACACAGGTTTAAGCCAAATGAGTCAGTATGGTCAAAACATGTACCCAGCCATACTCAAAAGACATGAACAGTTTCTAGATATCCTAATTATTATATCATAATCTGTTCATATTACAATTTTGCCACAATACCTTGCATCATATCTATGGTTTATGACAACATTTACCAAACACACACACAGAGTTTAAAATAATGAATGTACAGATGTATGTCTGCACATTCTTCTGCCGCGAAAACTTCACATGCTGAGCTGTACCCAAACACACAATCACACCATCTTATGTATACTACAGGCCTTCTCAGCTATTTTTAAACATACTTAAGTCTATTCATGATTCTGCAGTCATACTACATGGTGACACACCAGACATTATTACAGATTTCAGCCAGTTTTTAAAAAAATGTTCTCTTAACCAGGCCAAAATTAAGGCGCATGTGTGCACACACACATTAAATAAGACAATCAGTGTCAGATATAACAAGGTAACTGGAGAACTAGAGCCCATTCCAGCATTTACAGCTGCATAATCTAGTTTGGGGGTTAACTATCTTTCAAGAAACTAAAGGTTTGGCTGAGCAAAGCTTCCAGAACCCCCTAACCCCCCACCTGAAAAAAAACCCAACACAAAAAACCCCTAAACACAAAACTCCTTCCCAGTAATGTAAGGAGAGGTAAAAGAAATACTGGCTAAAAATGTTTAAAATCCAAACATAAAGTGGGAAAAAATAAATAGCTTGGTGCAAGCTGTGCCCATAAAAATGATACCCCACCCAGAATAATGGGGCTATCACACAGTATGGAACTACCACAACCCCAAAGGTAAAAAATAAAATAAAAATACAATACCAAAACTATCAAGGCTACCACACCCAGACAGGGTTTCCTATACAATCATATCCAGAATGATGGAGCAGCAGCCCCTAAAAAAGATCCCCAGACCTATCACATTCCAAGAAACCGTTATCTCGAACCCTGAATAAAGTACTTATGACACACATATGGTGGTAGCTACCCCTTGCTCAATGTTGGAGCACTCGTTAAAAAAAACAAAGACCGAAGGCTTTCACCCACCTCCTCCCCCCCCCCTAAAAAACAACAACAACAAAAAACCCCAAAACAAACCAAAACCTGGGACTATTTATTCTTTCTTTTATAAAAACAAAACTCTGGCAAAATGCTGAATGGAAACGCTTTAACAAGATGCAAAAGTCTTCAAGACGATCGCTTTCTGAGTAGACCTCATGTTGTGAGCATTAGATGGAAGACTTGCTGTTGGTCCACACAACTGCAATGGAGGACTCAACATGATATAAATAAATATTGGGCATTTTCTGTCACTTTAAAGAGAAAAAATAATAATGCACACTTGCCTGTCAGTGCCAATGGGTTCAGTGTTGGCCACTGCACTCCCCATGACACTGTTATGCGTCTCTAAAACGGCCCTATCTTGGAAATGGCCCTATCTTGAAAACGCACACTATCATATATACATTAAACACAAAGTTACTCGTCACAAATGGCTTCACTCACAAGTTTTTGTCCATATAACAACGCTTAAAAAAATGTTTTTTTTAAAGCATACATAACAGCAGCCAGACAACTGCTAATGGCGCTGTATTGAGGCAGAAGATAGGCACACCACTAACAGAGAGAGAGAGAGAGAGAGAGAGAGAGAGAGATGAATGTGTGTGTGTGTTCTTTTTGTAGTCATCACCTTCCACATAATTCTTCATGGTGATCTCCACTTACAAACAAGTTATTCCATAATTTTAGCTCACCAGATATCACCCGCCCCCCCTCCAAACAACAACAAAAAACCCCAACCACTGTAACATAATTCAAATATCATTTGCTGATGGAGGTCAATTACAAGTTACAGTTTTACTTTTCTTTTTATCTAGACACAAATGTGCACGTTCAACCATGAAAACTTTCCACTGTAAGAAAAAATATGAATATACTTTTTGGAGTAAGATAACACTATACTACTATAATTAAATAAAAAAAAGGGGGAAAAAAGGAGGGGGAATAAACATTTTTTTGCTTGCAATGAAAAGCGTTGCAGTCAAACATGCTTGTTTTGTAGATTTGGTTTTTTTCTTTTGGTGGAGGAGTGGGGGGGAGATGTTATTCCTCATCTCTCTCTAAAACACTGACACACACATAAGGTTAAAAGCTGTTTAAAATGATAACTAAAACAAACAAAAAAAGTATTCTTTACAGGTATAAAAATAGCACTTAAAATATACTCTACAGTTGACACTCCACTTGAAGGAAAGTCCCAGTCTTCCTACTGAGCTCACAGCACACTCAGCAGAGGGAAAGAGTGGGTCAGGGCTGGACAGACCTCTCCACTATACGCCTGCATTGAGGATCAAACCCACCACCTCCAAACTGATAGCCGGTTCACTGAGCTAACCACTATATATGGCCATGGTCAAAAGCTTTTCCTCAGGAAAAGGCATACAAGAAGTACCAAAGCCTGCATTAAAATGTTATTACACTTCGAAGTGTTATGTCAAGGTAGTCTTCTTCCATGGCAGGCAACAAACAGAATAGCCTTTCTTCTCTGTTAAAAGGAGAATAAAAAATCCTCTGAAGCAAAAATATGGGTGCCAAAATGGCACGTGTAATTTTCTCATCTGGTGTGTGCATGCCATCTCCCGGAGATTCCCAGGTGTGATCAGTGAGGAAGGATGCATGCTCCGAGTGACCCCCACCTGAGGAATGCTCAACCACAACCAGCTATGCACCATGGTGGGGTGGTGGTACTTTCTCATGAATTTGTCTCACTTACCTCAACTTCCAAACATTTCTTTATCAGTTTAAAGACTTCTATATCACTTTGCTCAATTCTCCCATGTGGACTGAGAGTTATCACCAGCAATTGCCGTTCAATAGTTCAAAGTGCTTTTGTTTTATAATAGCACTAGCTTGTCGGATCTTGTGTGTGTGTGTGTGTGTTTCTGAGTAGTCAGCTCTACCTTTGTATCAGTCACACAATACAGTGTCATAATCATGCATGAATAATAACAGCAACAATAAAATTTTAAAAAGTATAAAATACCAACCCTGAAGATACTACTGAACCTTTCTGTTTGCAATACAAAAACACCAGCATTACTACATGAATGTCATGCTTTTTTCACTAAAAAACAAAACAAAAACCCAACACAAAAAACCAGTTTCAAATCAAATATACAAATAAATGGTTCGTCATCAATGGAAGCGCATAGAACACAAGGCCTTTCATGTGCTGGAATTTTCTTATCCACGAATGTGCACAGTCATATCACAAGTTACTGTATACAAACACTCCCTACGTTGCCATTCTGAAATCAAAACTTCTACACACAAACTTGTATAGATTTTGTGTGGTGTGTGCGCGTGTGTGTGTGATTGTGCGTGTATGTGTGCCTCTGTGTGTGTGTAAGCATATGAGTGTGTGTGTGTGTAAGCATGCGTGTGTATGTGTGTGAGTTAAGTATGTGTGTGTACACATTCACGTGCACGAATGCACTCATGTACATGCGCATTCATTCATGCACATACACAAGCACAGTGGAACGTATCACAGATCTTGTGCAATGTGCATAACTAGAACAACGATTCTAACATGCATTTGGCTTCACCTGCCCTACAGTAGTTCATGTCTACTCTCCAATAACACACCACACACAAACGACCAGAAATATATATACAGCCAATTCAACAATGTCTATCTTAAATACCCTCTTGCAGTCATCCCTTTCTTCTTTTTAGGAGTCATTTCCATAAGGCAATAGGTACTGGGAAAAAACAATACTTCTACATAATCTACACATTGAAGAAAAAAAATTCTGCAGACAGTTTACTAAATCATTGGGCTTTCCATCCAGTCACATGCTGTTACATTGCTCAAGTGCATGTCAAACGTTTGCTGTAGTTTCAACCGTGGCTAGTGTAGGATTTTTTACAGATTCATAAGTAAAAAAGAAAATTAAGAGTATGAAAATGAGTAGTATGTGCATCAATACAGTCATACACTATTTCGAGAAGCTAAATCTGATGTCACATTTTGTTACCACAGCCTGTTTTCATCACAGATGTCTAGCTTCTTCTGCTTCTTTGCTCTTTGGCTAGAACTCTGCACTGTACCATTAGTGAGATTTTTCCCTGTGTGTGTTTCTTGTTTTCCTACCACTAAGGTTGGCACACTGACGTCCAAGGCAATGTCTAAACACAACTCCAGCTTGCATGGTTCTTGTTTTGTCATTCACTCCTATCGACACACGATGGCTAACTCTTTTGTAAAACTTGAAAAGCAACTATTTCGTCACACTGCATGACATGACTGTCTATGCCTTTGTTCACACACAGGAACTCTGCTCACAGTCTCATCCTTAGGACTAAAAGCAGACTGGGGTCTTGGTTCCAAAGAGAACATCTCTTCCAGTTGAGAAGTTACAAGAAGGAACCAAACCTGTGACTTAAGGTCAAGCATTCAATGTCCTGCCACTCCAAAAAATGAGGTCCCACTAGCAGCGGTATTCATTTGCATTTTTCCTTCTACCAATGTTGTGCCTGCAGCTGCACCTAAGGTCATTCCCAATCTAATGTGCAACACTGACCAAGAACTGTCAACTGACAGTCACAGTAAACAAGATTCAGTCAGTACCTGCCAGACTGGAATGTGGAGTCCCGCAGGGATCAGTTCTGGGCCCTGTTCTTTTCACTCTCTACACCGCTCCACTGTCACATATAATTAACCGTCATCAGATCAACCATCACTTTTATGCAGATGACTCTCAGATTCTAAGCAGTGACACTCCTGAAAATCTGCCTTCCCTCTTGATGAATATGACCTACTGCTTTCAAGATATCCAAAACTGGATGATAGAGAACAAGTTACAACTAAACGCTGATAAAACTGAAGCCATGCTTGTAGGGACCCAAAACAAACTCTCTTCCATTACAACAGCTTCAATAGAATTCGGCAATGCATCAGTCCCTCTATCCACTGCTGTAAAGTATCTAGGGGTCATTATTGACAACACACTCTCTATGCAAAAATTCATCACCCAGACCTGCCAGTCCTGCTTCTATCAATTACGGCGTATTAGTGCCATTTGAAAGTACCTGTCCACAGAGGCAACATCAAAACTCGTGGCATCTCTCATTCTTTCACGTCTGGACTATTGCAATTCTCTTTTGGCTGGTCTGCCAGCATCATCTATCCACTCCCTTCAATGTATTCAAAACTCTGCAGCTCGACTAGTCCTCAGAAAGAAAAAATCTGAGCACATTACCCCTCTCTTGCGATCTCTCCACTGGCTGCCTGTGCCACAAAGAATAAACTATAAGATCAGTACTCTCAGTTACAAATGTCTCCACAAAACAGCACCTTCCTACCTCTGTGAATGTCTCCACCTGTACACCCCTTCTCTGTGAATGTCTCCACCTGTACACCCCTTTTCGTTCCCTTCGCTCTGCTGCAGATTCCTTGTGCTTACAAACACCTAGATTCAACCAGTCCACTGTTGGCCGTCGCTCTTTCTCTGTTTCTGGTCCATCGATTTGGAATGGTCTCCCTATCTCTCTTCGCCAAAGGCCTTCTTGTGACTCTTTTAAATCTGGCCTCAAGACATATTTGTTTCAAACCTAAGAATTTCCTCTCCTGTTTCATTTCATAGCTATCCCTGCTTTTCAACAGCCAAAAATTCCATCACCCTGCCAAAGTGTATAACGTGTGTGTGTGTGTGTGTGTGTGTGTGTGTGCATTTGGACTTGTTAGAACTATTACTTGCTATTGGTTGCATGACTGTGTAAGAATGAGTTGAGTGCAAGTGCTTTGAATTGTCTGTGCAAGATACAGCGCTATATAAATTCCATTTATTATTATTATTATTATCTTAAAAATGTTTCAGGATATAAAGCAGACACTTTTCAGGATATAAAACTGACACAGATAAATCCTGTACAAAAATGTTACCAACCTGTCTTTCGAAAAACGCAAGCAAACATCACCAGGACTGATCACTAACTGACCAGCAGCAGTAATCCATCATTATGTATCATATTCATCATTTATCTTCATACATGTATACAGACACACACATACCTTTTTAAAAAAAAAATACACCACCAACATTCCCTCTCAAAGTGCATAAGTTCTTGAATTGTCTAAAGTTGCCCCGTTTTCAAGGTCAATGAAATTCATTTCTATATTCAAAAGTAGCAGTGCAATGAAAACAGAGATGACATCAATGTCTATGTTTCTTTCTCCACAACAGACACAGCAAAGAATAAGAACACATCTGGCTGGATAGGTCAAACAGGAAGCTCATGAAATGGACACGCCACTCTCTCCATCTTTGCTAAGTGCTGGGATGTTTCAGAATAGTGGCAGTATAACCTGCTGGATTGACACAATGACATGTACACTGATCAGTTGGCAGTTCCACAAAATCCATGTGCAGAGCTACAAGACACTTTGATGGCCAGCATGTTTCTACAGTGATCAAGTGCATTGTCAAATTGAAAGCATGAGGCAAAGCGGAGAGAGAGAGAGCCAGAGAGAGAGAAGGCAGACCCAGAAGGATAAAAAAAGGATTCACACATCTCCCTACTCCTCTGACTGACTTCACTTTACATGACAAGCATTGGAAAAAACACAAGATAACCAGGGTAGCACTGAGTCGATGAGATGTAATGTCTCTTTCCTTCAACCTGGAAAACTAAACAAAGCAACAACAACAACAACAAAAAAGGGCATATGGCACGGCATAATCTCTTTTGTTCTATCAAGAGCCAGGATTTATGGGAACAAGAGATTAATAACTTCCCGAGTTCTCCTCCCCTGTCCTCCCCCCCAAAAAAATAGGAAGAGGGCAATGGGCTATGAAGTGCAGGATGTCTCTTGGTATCTTTAGTCTTCAGCTGGCATGTGATATGACTTGGAGTGGAGGACTACAGTTGCCAAATTTCTTATCTTAATTAAAGCATGTGACTAAAACAACAATCCATTTACAAAATGCTACTAAAGGCAGAACATATTTCCACATCATTCACTGCAGCTTTAAAAATCTATCTACTGAGTGCAACTGCAGTTTGCAATCACTGGCCACAGCACACAGCCAAATCCAACCTTTTATGTCAGGAGTTGAGTTGAGTAAATGTTCAGTTTTTCCCGGTATTAAAGCCACAGCTTTCTGGCCACTGTACGCACATTTGTCACTGTAGAGAGAAGCATCTTGACAGTCGCAGCCTCGGCTAGAGATCTGATTCAGATCAATCTCATCATCATATCTTTGTTTTCTCTCGTGTCACTGACCAGTCCACTTTCTTCTCACAGCTTCTCTAAAGCCTTCACAGCAGTATCCTGCCAACACACCATACTGAACCTCTCTCTGTAGCTGATTCAAACAGTTCATTATACCCTGCCGACATCTTACACATCTTCAAATCTTTGTAGATTATTGTCTATGGATAACAAAGAACCCTGTGGATGACTGGGTTGATTGTCAAAAAAAAAAAAAGCCTGAATAATTTAAAAGCTGAGTACCCCTTGACACAACGAGGACTGATCCCCTGCTTTGCACACACAAGCCTCCTGTGACCTGTACACTTCCCACCCACCGTTTCAGTGTCTGGGTCCCATAGTCTCCTGTCACTTTGCAGGCCAACAACACAACACTCTCTGCTCACTCATCCAGCCTGGCTGATGGCAGTGGGGGACTGAATACAACCCACCGACCACATAATTGTGATATGTGGAGGTGGAGAATTAAGGCAAAGTCCGAAAATGCTGCATGTTCTGGGGCCACTATAAGGAAGCCATGTCTGAGTTGAAGTCTAAGCAGTCCTTCCTCTTGTCCAACAACTCACACACATAGCCCGCTACATCCACCTCTCGTTCTTCAGACAGCCTCACAAAGGTGTCCGCCTGCACATACACACAAAGTATTTTCATTTTATTTCATTGTTATTCGATGCAAAGGTAAAAGAGCAGATTGAACTGCTTACTAACTATTACATCAATAAACAAGAGGCTAGGCTTCTTACAAACAAAAACGTTTTCTGTGCTATTTCAGCAAATGGTACATGTTCTGCTTTGCGTTGCCTGGGTTATGTTGTGAGACCAGATCTTCTGAGGAATTCAGCAGTTGCCTGCAGGTCATCCACCGATGGTACATGTTCATGTTTCCAGTTTCTCAAAAAATGTACCTCACTGTGCAGACTATTCCACCACACATGCCAGGTCACATCTATCAAGGAATCTTCTTGAAGAGGTTTAACCATCTACATCACCCACCCTACTGGGTAAGCCTCAAGTGCATACCAATTATTCTTGATTTTTCACAACCTGCCAAAATGCTGCTATGAATAGCTGGATATCAAATTCATGAGCACATTTGCCAATTTCCATGCTTGCACACACACACAACAATAAAACAAGGCAGGCGTGCACATTGGTCATAAAGACCCCCATCTTTTTCCCACCAAGCGCCACAGAGATTTGACCCCTAGCTCTGACATCAGAACCATGACCACTAGAAACTGGTCACCTTATCCACTCAGCCTGTGTGCCTATATCATGTCCACTTCATAAAACCAACAATACATGTGACTGCTAAATAATTACACTTATGCACAGTCCACAAAAAACACAAACGCCTTCTTACCAGCAACTTGTTATACTTTGGACGCTGCTTTTCATCCTTCGTTAAACTGCAAAACATAAAGAAATACGATTATTCACTATCTACCCAAAAACAGTCAACAAATAGATAAGTTTGTTACAATGAAACGTGTAAGGAACTCAACAGCCATTAACAACAAGCACCGAAAGAAGAAAAAAAATCATACAGGAACACAGCAAAATTCTACAGCAATTAAACAATCAATAACAAACCAACCACAAGAAAAAGAAAAAAAAAAGGAAGGGACTCACATAGCTAATATTTTGATTGTATCTGTGTGTGTGTGTGTGAGGGTATGTGTGTGTGCAAATGTGTGTTTGCATGTACAGATGCAGCCAATATATCCAACTGATATAAATCCTTTGTTATTAACACTACAAAAACTCTTAAAAACAGGCAACTCCTCTACGTTTTTCTTAAATAGATATCTGCTTCTGCCTATCAAACACAAGACTTAGGAAGAGTGTACAATATTCGCTGCATCAAGTCCCTCCGATGACCCACCATTTGTTGACGAAGCTGACGAAGTGATCGGAGAAGCGGCTGTCAGGGGACAGGGAGGGGGCCACCCCTTGCACAACCTCCTGCAGCTGGTCGAACATGCTGACCCACTTGCGGTACGGGAAACGTCCTGTAGCCAGCTCCATCTGGGCACACAGGTTTATATCATGCTTAGTAGGTACATGCCGTGGGTACTGCACTTAACTTTAGTTTCTTTGTTGTTGTTGTTGCCTTGTTCCTCAGACAGAGCTCCAAGGTTCTTCACCAATGGTAAGATTGTGTTTCTGTGACTGCTTTTCCCCACCATTGAAGTAGCTGCATTCCGACTTCAGGGATGGCACCAATGAACATGCATTTTTTGGAAAAAAATTGTCATCTGTTCTTAGAGGCATGAAACGGCATACTCTTCTTCTGAAAAACGGAACAGGTTTTTAACATGTGCACAAGATGTTCTGCATGTACTTGCACATGGGGCCTCAGTTTATAGTCTCATCAAGACTTTTGGGGAAATAAGAGTCAGTATTGATGTTAACTTCAGGGTAAAATCCCCTAAAAGGGACACCTCCATGGTGGCTTGATCCCGGGCCATCAGATCACAAGCACAACGCTATAACTAGGCTATCTCAACCTTCCCCTATTTCAATTAAACCCTTAACTGATGAAAACCCTTCACCATTTACTTTGAAATCTCAACTGATGACCCCTGCCCCCTCCCCATTCCATTTGAAATCTCAACTGATGAATACTCTATGGTATCTCACACAACAGTTTGTGTACAAACAGGTCAGATTGATACTCCCTTCCCATCTAACAAAAACTAGTACAATTAATGATTAAGGATAATGTTTTCAAGCTGCCTTTAATAAGTTATAAAGTTAAACACAACTCCAATCACAGGGAATATATAAAAGCATTCCCAAGAGAGCTGAGCAAACTCTACTTCCTTTTCCAATCCTAACACATTAACTTTCAGTCCTATCCACACTTTTATCAACCATAAATGCCAAAACAGTATTTGCCAGAATTTTGTTTTTGCTTTGTTTGTTACCAAAACATCTACTTTTGACCTCAGATATGAAAACACATTTCTGTGAACAATGTAAGATAGCAGGATATTCTAGGTGGACAATCACAACACTACATATCTACTTTCAGCTTTAGCCTTTTTGATCACTAGAAGACAACACATCTGCAGCAAATGTCAATAACTAAACACACACAAACAAAAAATGAACGTGTTCTTTCATTTATGCAGTTCACTTACTAATGTGATGCCCAGACTCCACACATCAGAGCGTACATCATACCCATGGGTAGAGGCGCATGGATCGATCCTTTCGGGCTGCAACATGGTAAGAAACAGAATGATTATCTACTGCAATCCTATCTAAGAAATGTAAGCTGCAATACATTTCTCTTTAACCTGCACTAAAACTCATTGACAGTAATGCTTTAACTTTACTGCTTGTTTCTTTGCTAAAGCTCTGAGTTTCTCCAACGGTGAGATTTACATATATATGCAAACGTTTACCCACCACTACAGTAGCCGTATTTCAACCTTGGGAATGACATGTAAATGCAACACCAGCGTGCATGCGTTTTTTTTCTTCCACATGTTGCCGTTCATTCCTGCTTGCATGCAATGACCTACTCTTCTGAAAGGCAGAACAGGTTTTGAAGTGTATGCAAGATGTTCTGTGTGCAAATGTACACAAGGCCTCAGTTTATATGAAGGACTTACATGGGAGAAGAGATGGTACTTATGTTAACTCCAGTGAAAAAATCCCCTCAAACTGGCTCTTGGTGGTAGCTTGAACTCACGCCATCAGATCCAGAGCTTAATGCTCTAACTACTAGGCTATCCGTCCCCTTACACTAGGTTTGGAAACTACTCTTTTTTTAAAAAATTCCATATATCCAAAGTCCTGCTCCATAAAGAATATCACACTGACCGCCATGTATGGTCGGCATCCCGCATCCCGTGATTTGGCAATGGAGTCGACAAGATGGCCGCTGATGCCAAAATCACACAGCTTGATGTTCCCTTTCCTGTCCAGCAGGATGTTGGAAGGTTTCACATCTGTACAGACAAGACACAGATCAACAGGATGTTGGAAGGTTTCACATCTGTACAGACAAGACACACATCAACAGGATGTTGGAAGGTTTCACATCTGTACAGACAAGACACACATCAACAGGATGTTGGAAGGTTTCACATCTGTACAGACAAGACACACATCAACAGGATGTTGGAAGGTTTCACATCTGTACAGACAAGACACACATCAACAGGATGTTGGAAGGTTTCACATCTGTACAGACAAGACACACATCAACAGGATGTGGGAAAATTTTACATCTGTACAGACAAGACATAAATCAACAGAATGTAATGGAAGCGTTGATGGCTGTAAATATGCACATTTTTCAATGAAGTTTGAAACCTTACTTTGTGACTTAAAAAACAAAAATTGTGTTCCTGTTTTTGATAGTATTCTTCTTTTTTTTTTTTTTAAACTGACAGTACTATTTGGATGCTTTTTTTCCATAATGCTGGACTTTTTTTTTCCAGTATCTGCACTGGAAAGACACCGTTTTGCAACTAGCATTAACTCAGCAAGCTTATCAATAATTCAAATATGGAATAAAATGCGTTATAATTTGACATATATTCCAAAATGGACCTTGTTTAAAACAAATCTTTGCAATCAAAAACATTTATAACCAGAGTGCCTTAAAAAAATATTCAAGTCTTCTGAATCTGACATGCTTAGAAGGTATGTTCACCTGGCTGAATATACACCAATTGTTCTAAAATCTCCTGCATAACACATATTGTTTGCACTTGTTTAAATAGCAGGTCAAAACATGACACTTTCTGAAGTGTGAAGCAAAGGGTGACAACTGATAAAAACATGGCTGCTGAATGGAATTATATGATGGGAGTTATAGTTATCAGACAAATCAGGTTTGCAATCTCCATATTTGTCTTCTGCATGAATACTTATTTCACATTAATTGTGTCTCTTATTGACTGAATGAAGACAACATCTGGAACAGTCTAAATACCAAATAAAAACAAGAACAAGTAGTCCCGATTTGACAGATCAGACAATAAAATCTGTTCTCTCATATTCACACACACTTCAAAATGACACCATGACAATCAAGTCTGAATCTTACGTACCTCTGTGAATAATTTTGAGCTGCTCCTTCAGGTAGTTTAATGCTTTTAAAGTCTGAAAGAAAAACAACAAAAGGACAATTTTTAGGTCTACAATAATGAGTCTCTCAAATTTGCATGCATGAAGAAAATGTCTAGATCTCAACAACAAAAAAGAAAAGAAAAGAGAAAAAAGATTGTCGACAGGACTTCATACCAGGTAATGTAACTTTTTGTGGTCAGTCTTTTCAACTGTTCTAAAAGGAATAAATTTTGTCCAAAACCAACTACAGAAGCAAAATCAAGAAAACCAGTAACAAAATGAGACTCCTTCTAATCGACTCTGCTTAAATGTTGTAAATACAATTGTAGGGGAGGGGAGGGGGGGGGGGGGGGGGGGGGGGGGGGGAGACAAGACATGAATAATCCTGTCATGGCATTAAAAAATCTGAGACATTTTGCAACAATTTCTCTGGCCTAGAACAAATATTGAGTTTTAAAAGCAAATAGAATGTGTAGATGCCATTCACACACGTACACACACACACACACTCACGCTTATGCAAACATTGTAACTCACTGAACTTGCTGCTTTTGCTTAAGTACTGCATTTCTTCCTGTGAGACCACAACGAAAGTTGTTCATGCTTCACCCTTTAAATCCCATGACATATAACTTTGAATTTATTTTACCTGATATATACACACACACACGCAGCCTGTCCCTTTCTCCCACAAGACACTATATCATGTACTGTAATAGACTTACTGCCACGGTGACTTTGCCCAAAATATTTTCTGGTATAGAGCTCTGCAGTTCCCAGTACACAAACTTGTAGAACTTGTCCAGGGATGTCTCCATCAGTTCCATGCAAATCCAGCAATCTCCCTGAACACAAACAACCACATTCTTTTTTTGTTATGGTTTTTTTTTAATTCTGTTTTTACTGCTTGGGTACTTTGAAACAACAAACAACAACAAACCATATTCAAGACACCTTTTAACGAAACAATTTAACTATGCAAATTTCTGAAGAATGAAAACCTGTTTCTTAATCTTTGATCCTACACAACCTAAGTACAAATGAAATATAACATGAACTGCCTTCTCTGTCAAACTGTAAACAATCTATCAGCAAATAAGCGCCCTTCCAGCAAAGTTCCCTTCAACTTCACTTGTTAAGGTACGCCAGTAACTGTGACTTTTCTCCAAAACAAAACAAAAGCAGAAAGCAGATCAGAGAAACACAGAAAACAGAGCAAGGTACGACTTGAAAAAAAATGAAAAAAAGAAGTAAAATACAGGTATTATTAAAATTGGATTACAAAAAACAAAGAGTGGCAAAGAATCTCAGCTCTTCAATGTTCAATTGCTCCTGTATATTAACCACTAGATTGCCACACTCAGGAAATTTTCCGGGACTAAATGTGCACTCTATTCGAACGGAAGTAAACAAGCCAGCTTCCTTCACTACAGTTCAAGGGAAAGAACTCCAAATTTATAGGAGATCACTCTCCTGTTGCTTGGCAACATCCAGCAGCAAAAACGATTATTTTTTAGTTTGTATTTTGTGTTATTATGCATGACTGCTTGGGCAGTTCTTGTTCAAAATGGCTGACACTTCTTGTTGAAGGTATCAATAACTTTACACAGCTGAAAAAGTGGCAAATAAAACTTTAAGATCATCCTGACAGTGATGAAAATGATCGCATGTGATTCAGGAGATAGTGCATTTATTAAAAAAAATGACTGAGATTTTGCCTGAACTTATGTTTGACAATACTGAGATGGGGGGTACTCAGAATGACAGTGGTGATGAAGAAAGTGTATTTTTTGTCGATTTTTTTACATTTTAAATATATTTTCGTAGTGACATATCATGCTAACTAATTAACCCTTTGCTGGGCAGAGCATGGCGTTTGTTTACTTCCTGTTGGGCAGAGAAAATGGCTGTGCAGAATGTGTGAGAGGGTGTGTCTGTTCATTTTGCCATAACTTTTAATTGCATACATGGATTTTGATCAAATAAAGAGAAAAACATTCAGAAATGAATAAAGAAGAATGTTTTTCCTACCTTGTGCTGATCTTCTGTCTTTTCTTGGATGAATGATGCAGGAACACACACAAAAAAAGTTGAAAAAACTCCTTTGTACAGTATTTACATCACATACAGTCCTACTGCAATCACTCTGGTGCCTCAACCACAGCACCAAGGTGCTGAAGGAAGCAAGTGTCCTTGCAATAATTCACCTGGCACACATCACAGCCAAACGAGCTTTCCACAGGGCGTCCTGAAGGGGTACGTCGACCAGCTGTTTTACAGGCAACACAGGCTCTTTTTCGTCCGTCGTATCTAATGAGTTTGTGGGACTGGACATTTTCTGGGTTCACAGTCTGGCTCTTTCTCTTGGCACCTTTTCTCTTCCTGGAGGAGAACCCACCTATCAGCTGATCAGCAAGGTCCATCCTGTAATCCAAGAGTGCATAGCGAGCCTTAGGTTTTTCCGCCACACTCTTGTCGTACAGGATGAAAGCATTGTTGATGGCAGCATCAAACACAAAACTGAGGAGGCACCTCCAGTATTTTATAGATTTTTTCAAAGTTGAATAGTACCCCCTCATTTGGTCAGCCTTGTCCAACTCCCCCCATGTTTTCATTGTAAGATTTTACAACTGTCGGGCAGGGCACATCAACTCTTGCCCCAGCACTTTTGTCCCATCTTTGAACAACATCCAGGCCGTGTGATAAGTTTGTGGACAGCAAGTTCACATCACGCTTATCATGCCACACTGTTGCCAAGATGTTGCCTTTCTGGTAGACAATGTGCTCACCTTTTCTCAGCCGTCGGTGGCGTTTCATGCCGGCAGGTAGACCTACACGATTTGTGCGAACAGTCGCACAAGCATAGGTCCTACGTGCCAGCAACTCCTCCATCAGAGGCACGGAAGAAAAAAAGTTGTCAAAATAAAGATGGTGGTTTTTATCTAAATAATTTTGTGCCAGCTGCATCACCACATGATGTCCCAGTACCACTTGAACTCCACGAGGTCGCCTACCACAGTACACGTCAAAGTCGAGAATGTAACCGGTCTTTGCATCAGCAGCACACCAAACTTTCATACCCCACTTGATAGGTTTGACAGGCATGTATTGTCTCAAACTACTCCTCCCTTTGAAAGGTACCATAGCCTCATCAATGCTTATTTCTCTGCCTGGAAGAAATGTTGCTGCAAATGTTTCTTTGGCCATGGTAAGGAGAGGCCTGACTTTGAAAAGTCTATCCCTGTTTGGGCACTGAGGATCAGGCAGGTTGTTGATTTTTCTATATCTCTTCAAAGACATAACTTTGCTGACACCTTGCACACCGTTTCTATCATCTGTTGACCAGTACATTTCATCTTTGGGCATACTATGAATGCCCATAAGAATGAGAATGCCAAAATAGGCCTTCATCTCCTCAGGTGTGGTTTCACTCCACAGAGAATCGCCATTTGTTTTTGCGGCGATTTTGATGCGTGCGTACGCGTTTGTTTCATCAGAAATCCTTTGAAACATCTGTGGAGTAAACAATGATAAAAGAAATCAAGTTGAGAACCTGATCCTTTGTCACAGTCTTCGATGTTCACTCCAGTTTGCTGCGTAAAGTCCGTAATAGTAATCGGCCGCGTTTGCAAAGACCAGTCATTTTCATCTCGAACTTCGTCATCGTCCCCCCCCCCCCCCCTCACTCCAGTCACTCAAGTCAGATGTGTGCACACTACTAACATCACTTATGTCAATGTCTGAGCCTGGTTGCACTTCCCTAAGTTCAATATCCTCCGCACGAAAGCCGTGGAAAGGTTCGTCGTCGTCAGTATCAAACAAGTCCACCTTCTTAAAAAATTTTCACTTTTTTTCGCTGGTCACTTTCACAAAAACACCTCGTAGTCCGCCATTTGCAATGCAACAAAGACAGAACCGGATGAGAACGAGGCGGAAGTCTCGGGCTTTATATTAAAACGAGACTCGATGCGAGATCCGCAAAAATTTTGATGTTTGAACGCTCTAAAGTGGCGATAACGTTGCCGGCCGGTTTTGGCCGTTATGCCCATGGCGGGTGTCGGACGTTTTGGGACGTTATGCCCAGCAAAGGGTTAAGCTTGCCTCAAAGCAATCTACGATATATATATATACTATCAAAGGGCAGACTATCAGGATTATTAATTTAGTAATTTCTGAGTAAGAGGGACATGAACATAGCAAGTGGTGCATGAGAATTTTATTCCCCAGCATATAGGGTGCACTTGCACTTGGCAGTTAAGAGGTTAAGATATGTGTAAAATGTTGCGTATACTGTATGTAACAGCACACGTGGCAAAGGAAAGAGACAACACTGACCTCCCTGAAGAGTGCCCCATAGAACTGCACGATGTAGGAACAGTTGTTGCTGCGCATCACCACGTCCAGGTCCATCAGCAGCTGTTTCTGTTCCTTCTCATCCACTGTAGAACGAATCCTCTGTAACATCCAGTTTCAATCACCCATTTACTTTCAAGTTTGCTTTATTTATTTATTTTTTTTAAAGTGACATTTTTAAACACTTCAAACTTTTGGTTATGCCTTCTGAGAAGAAAAGCAACAAAGCAAACACAGATGCAGATGTGATATGAATACATTATGGTCACAACTCATGTTTATTCACCCATATGAACACAGATTAACGCATATTCATTTTAAAGCCACCTGTGTTTGGGCACACACACACACACACACACACACACACACACACACACACACACACACACACACACACACACATACACTCACGCACCCACACATGCATAAATGCACACACACAGTATAAAGATATTACCTTGACAGCCATAACAACATCTGTGACTTTATGCTTCATTTTGTTTACTGTGCCATAATTCCCTCGTCCAATCTCTCCCAGATCCATCAAGTCATCTGCTGTGAAGTCGTATACCTGAAATAAAATACATTTAAATACTTCCAATAAGGTGAATTTGTTTTTGGTTACATCCTTAAGAATTCTGAATTCATGAAAAATCCCAGGAAAATAACTTTTACAAAAAAAAGAAAACATGAAACCACACAACACCTCATCAAAGCATTTTAAAAACTTTTATTGGCAACTATAGCCATCAATTTGCAAAAATGCTACATCTATTCTGTTTCTAACTATATCATCATCAATGCCTTTGTGCCTTATTGGCACATGGGGCAGCAACAAAAGTTCTCCACTCCTGTCTGTCCTGGGCCAGCTTCTGAATGGTTCCCCAGGTATGTTGGAAGGTCTTCAGCTCTGCTTCAACAGTCCGACGCCAAGTGTTCTTGGGTCGTCCTCGTTTGCGTTTTCCCTCTGGTGTCCAGTGGAGGACTGTTCGGGCGATGTTTCCCTGTTCCCGACGGCAGATATGCCCTATCCATCCCCATCGCCTATGCATGATGATGTTGTCCATGCTTTCTTGGTTGCAACGGGCAAAAAGTTCTTACTATAGCATAACATCAATTAGGTGATTTTTCCAAGATTCAGAAACACTGAATTTATGTCTTTTACAAAGATAACCAACACCCCCTTTAGCACATAAACCTTTCATTTGAATTTCTCAAACCAAACCAAATTGTCTCAGTGCTTTGGTACGTCATAAAAACAAACTTCTCTGACTTACTTTAGCATGGATTTTAGAATCCAGTGTTGGTGCACCATAGTTCTAGAGAAGAAACTGGTTTCATCACATTTTTTTTATTCTTAGTTATGGGACGTGATTTTTGTCATCTTTCTCAGCTGTGCTCATATATCATCAGTAGAATGTCTGAAAGTCTGCTGTCTTCCTTCTCTTGATCTCAGTTTTAAAAAATTCTACTATCCTTCCCTTTGCATGAATAATTTACGTCAATTTAAAAAGAAAATATTTTTCCTCTCTGTTTTAGACATAATGAGCTAGAGTATGCCTGCGTCCTGCTAGATCAGAGTATCAGCATGTTGTACGGGAGGAGTAATCATACATGAAGATTGCAGTGACAGCAAGATTTATAAAAGCACCAAAAAAAGAGAAGTGATTCTTCACTGCTGCTCACCTGATCAGGAGATATCTGCAGCTTTCCTGATGATCGTTCCATTGCCCGTGATCTTAATCGTTCACTGCAAGTATAACAAATAAAACAGTGTAACAAACTATATATATCGTATGAATCTATATCACTTAAAGTGTTCATCTTCAATCTAAACAAGTTAGCTGAAATATGTAATCTATTATCATTTGGTTCCCTACACTGTTTATATGTCCACAAACCTCTCTCTCTCACACACACACACACAATGTACTCTTTTAAAAAAACCAAATCCAAAACATATAGTATCTATCATTTTGACCAGTTTAGTTCCTGTACTACTTGCAGAACTTGAGAAAGAGCCATGTCAATTTTTCACTCAAACTGATAAGCCATGGACTAGCACATTAACAGCACCCGAATAATCAACACCATACTCCCACTTACATTTGTGTTGTGTGTCCCATGTCTGCCAGGGAAGGTGAGCTTTGCCGAAAACCTGTGTTAAAATCCAACTTTAATCGTTGACGGTTGCCTCCTGCAAAAAACAAAACAAAAACAAAATCCAGTTAAGAATGACAATGAAAATTATATATGACTTTTCCATCAGCATGTACACTTTTCTCACAAACAAATTATTTACTGACCAGTGACCTATTCATTCAAATTTCAAAAAATATTAGAGCCAGAACAATATATGCTTACAAATGGAAACAATAATATGAACAGACCCCCCCCCCCAAAAAAAAAAAAGAGTGAATGTTTTACACCCTCCAAAAAGAAAATACAACAAAAACAGGCAAACAAACAGGGGAAAAAATCTTAAATTCAGATAAAAGTTTCATCTTTCATATACTCTGCACAAGACTGACACCATTAAACTTTAGTTTGACCACATTCTTAATGAGCAGATCAAGGGTAACAACAGTTTTTGAAGAGAATAGGACTGACCCACTACAGCCAAGAATGAACTCTTAGCTTATTTGCGGAACACTGTAATCTGTATCATGCAAATCATTGAGGATTTAAGATTTATTTGCAAATAACAGGGAACATGCAAAGTTGCAAAGACGTATTGCTGGTTGTGTTGCCAACAATAACATCAAATATCGACTTAAAACCTGGACAGTGACCTTACTAAGGCATGTTTGTAATTTGTATGCTGGCTAAGTTCATGTCACGTGGTGTGTGACATGTCCACTCAGAACCCTTCTGTTGATTAATTTTTTGCACAGAAAATGAGTAAATAAAAACAATATAACACTCAACAGTGAAGGAGTTTTTAAACTTTAAAAAAAAAAGTAGTGTGGTTTGAATGGTTTTGTGATTCTTTGAAGGTTTGGAGTAGTTCTTTAGTTTTGGTTAATCTGTACCAGTGTTTTAAAGATCTGCACAAATGCCACAATAAGTATGTTTTCAGTTTTTGTTATCAATCTTATTTTGTACCTGTGTTTAAACGGCATTGGTGCATTGGGGTTACTTTTTTTAAATCAATATCATTTCCACTTTGTGTCAGTCTTTAAATTTTAAAATAAAATGTAAACATCTCTGGCTGAAGACTACCTAGCAAAATCTACCATCACAGTTCAGAATGTGTGTGTGCGTGCGTACACAAGCATGTGTGTGTGTGTGTGTGTTTGTACATGAGAGAGAGAGAGAGAAAGAGAGAGAGAGAGAGAGAGAGAGAGAGAGAGAGAGAGAGAGAAATCAGAATGTGTATTGCATATATAGGCATGCTGTTGTGTTTGAGTGTGTGGTTACATGTGTGTGTTTAGGCTTCTTTGCTGCTACTGCTAGGTAAAAATTCTGCTTGGTAGATTTGTTTGCAATATTACACAGGAATATTATTACACACATAAGAAAACTAAAACTAATCTTAACTTTTCTATTTTTCCACTTTGTGATATAATAGTGAAACTGATGTGTGCATGTGAGAGAGATGAGGATTGTATCAATGTTAGTTGGTTTGTGTGTGTGTGTGCGTGCAGCATGTATATATGCACAAGTGACTATACATGAGTATATGTGTGTATGCAAGAAATATGCCTAAACGAGTAAGCATGATATATAATTTTGGTAAACTATGTATGTGCATATACTCTGTGTGTGCTTGTGTCTGTGTGTAGTGTGTGTGGGTAGTGTGTTTTGTGTAGACTGTTGGATACTTGATATTGTACTCTGTGTGTGTGTGTGTGTTTGTGTGTGTAGGTCTGTTGGATACTTGATATTGTACTCTGTGTGTGTGTGTGTTGTTTGTGTGTGTAGGTCTGTTGGATACTTAATAATTTAATATTGTACACAGAGACTGAACGCTTCTTGCTACACATGAGGAAATTTAGTATACAGTCCCATCACAGCCAGACTTGGACATCAAAATATAATGAATAAAGATGAGAAAAACAAACTATCTCATCTGTTTAACAAGGCCTATTCTTGACCTAAATAGGATTTGGAACTGTACACTTTCCAGCATGGTTTGACTCCATTCTACTGTTCTCCTCCCTTATGTGATTTGTTTCCTTTGAGTTTCTGCAAATTTTCAATTATTTTTTGCCAGAACACCCTGACTTCCAATTTAAGATCAATTCTCTTTCCTTTTTATATGCCACCATACCAGGAAATATTTCCTAAAATAATGGTTATGAATGCTTACATGTTTGTTTATCTAAACATCTCACTTCCTCTATCTGTCATCTTGCCAAGAAATCTAATAAAGGCTGTTCCCTGCTTCCAGTCCACTGATAAATCTAGTTATTAAAATGTACGGCATGATCGGTACAATTTGTACACTTTCTCATCGAATTTAACTGTCAAGTCAGGAGCACTAGCTATAATTACTGTGCTATAATTATACGGAATCATTTGCCGATTCGGTAAATGTCACTGGATACAAGATCAACCTAGTGGGAGAAAAGAGATTATTATCAGAGACAAATCGGTAAATCGTAGGCATGTATAATCAGTCAAAGATTATTTCTCTGTGAGTCACTACATCCAAAATAACACTGACAATGATATGCAGTGAGCAAACAATACAAGTTTACCATGCACTTCTAAGCAGTCAATGTTTGGGCGATTTGGGGTCGCCATCTTGAAAATGTCCCAAGAAGTTGGTGGGAATCACCAGTCCTGATGACAGGACAATAATCTGAAAAACCGCGTCCACGTGGTCCGCCAGCCTCTTTTTAACAGGTAGGAGCAGCCATGAACTCAAAGAAAACGTGAATGGGCCTTGATACTCATGTTTGGGATGAGTCATCGATGATTCTCTGGAGAAACTCCCTTGACGTCATTCATAGGTCGTGTCACGCGCGAGATCTTAGGCGATGATCTGATTGGATAGGAGATATCGAAAGTAGAGTACACACACACACACACACACACACATACACGCGTGCGCGCGCGAGTGTGTGCGTGCACGACAGAGTGTAAGTGCGCGTGGCTAGAAAGAGAGAAAGAAAGAGAGATGTCATATGTTAGGTCTGCGAGGCCAGTGATGATAATTATTCTACTGAGCTGTGCGTGCGTGCGTGCGTGGTGTGTGTGTGTGTGTGTGTGTGTGTGTGTGATGTGTGTGCGTATGTGTGTGTGTGTGTGTATGTGTGTGTATGCGTGCGCGCGCCTATGTGAGTGTGTGTGTGTGTGTGTGTGTGTGTGATACTTCACTTTCACCTATCCCAGAGTCTTGTAGACCGTTGGGGCACCACTGAAGACTTTGCACACCCACAGTAAACTGCCCGAAAAAACCCAGTCTAGGTGTAGGTAGCCTAGTGCCCTGTCGACTTCTTCCAAAGTCAAGGGGGAAGTCTTTTTTCTCCCCATTCCTTGGCTAGAGTTCCATGTTCACCAACGGTGAGATTTTTGTGTATGCGACAATTTTCACCCACCATTAAGGTAGCTCATTCCGACTTTGGGGATGATGTCTGAACACGACACCAGTGTGCATGTGGGGTGTCTTTTTATTTATTTATTTATTCTTTTATATCGAGGATAATGGAATAAGCACTCATGTGCTTTTTTACATCCAGTCCCCGTGTGTATGCGGTTTTGTAAATTTTGTAATCTGTTTCCACCGGCACACAATGGCCTACTCTTCCGAAAAGCGGAACAGGATTTAACGTGTGCGCAAGATGTTCTGTATGCGTTCGAACACGGGACCTCGGTTTATAGTCTCATTCGAAGTTTATTTGTTTGTTTTTGTTTTTGGTCGTCCGTTTTTACCGGCAAAAATGTATGACCTCCTCTTCTAAAAAGTAGAACGGGTCTTTATGAGAGCACAAGATGTTCTGCTTGTGTTCACACACGAGGCCTCGGTTTATTCTCTCATCTGAAGGATTTTCGGAGGAATGCTGTCAGTACTGATAAGTCAAATCAAGTCAAGTTGCAATTCCAGGAATACTGACTTGAATTTCGGGATCTTCGACATCACATGTGATCGTCTCTATCTCATCTATGTTCCAGCGGAAATTTCGGTTAGGGTCTGCTGTAGGCCTATGTAAACTAATAAGAATGGGCACTAGGCCGATCAAGCCATTGGCAGATCTGTACTAGTTTTGTAAGCCTCTTGCCCGTAGCATCTCATTTTGTGTTGCACAGAATTGTCTTCTTCTTCTTCGTGGTCGAACGCTCAGACAGCAACTTTTGTTGTCTGTCATAATTATGAGCCCCCCGTGGGACTCCCGGGGTATGCTTACAAGTGAGCATTGCAAGAATAGGATCCCTGCTCTCCAACCAGGCATGTCGTAAGAGGCGACTAAGGTGGAACCCTTCCTCCAGGTTGGGGGTTGGGCACAGGGCTAACAACCCTGTCCCGTAAAAAAAGAACAGTTACAGAAACAGCAACAAAGAATACTTATACTTTTGCGTGCGAAGGACCTCCCGGGTCCAGTGAGACTCGTATGAATGCTGACAGCCAAAGCCATGCAGCACTCTTGGGGATCAGTGACTAGGTTGGCCCAGAATAGGCAGGAGTGGAAGCGCTTTGTTGCTGCCCTACACACCGCTGGGTGTAATGGCTAATGATGATGATGATAATTATGAGCGACAACACCTAACAAGTCAGACCCAGGGCATCCCGACTTCAGCATGAGAGAGAATTGTTATCTTTAAAGTCTTTCTAGGGAGTAAAAAAGGGCAGGGGAATGGACCAATAAGGCAGAAAATAGACAAGAAGGAAGTGACAGAAAGAAAAGCAACGAGGCAGAAAAAAGAGAGGGATAGAAAAGAGGGGCACCCCCCCCCCCCCCCCTCCACTCCCACGGATGGAGCACGAAGTTGGATTTTATTGCTGCAGTATTGTTTTGTATTTGCACCGTGCCACAATTGGCCTAAAATCGTTTGTATTCTACAGTTAATGGCTAGTATCACCGCAGCATTGTACTACCATGGAGAGGGCGTAGTCATCTGTAGCCAGTGCAGCCTAGATCACCAGAGTGTGTGCGCGCACGCGCGCGCGCGCGTGCGTGTGTGTGTGTGTGTGTGTGTTGGTGGTGGTGGTGGTATTGGTGGGGGATGGGGTAGAATTGAAAGAGAATAAGATAGGTAGAGTCTATGTGTACAGGCCTTACTTTACTTTAAATGTAGCCTACATGAAAACGATTGTACACACATTCATGTGCATATGATGCTTGTTTGTTTGGTTGTTGTTGTTGTTTTGTTTAGCAGAGGCATTCATTGTTCATCACACTTTGAGCAAGAGCTGACCAGTGTTACATAATATGTTGATTTCTTGGGGGGGGGGGGGGGGGGGGGCAGACTTCATGGTTCGTTTTTTTCTGGATAAAAATAAACTGATCCTGAGTTAATAGGTTGGGATTTACTTTTTCTTCGGAATAAATCCAATACGGATCAGTTTTCTTTTTTAAAAAATTAAAGAAAGAAAAAAGAATAAAAACCAGAAAGTTAAACTTCTATGTCTTTTCTTTAAAGTAGGCTCCGGCCTTTTGAGGACAAAACAAAGTCTAAGCAAACGCTCAAACAACAAACAAAATGTCTAGGCTATGCGTTTGCTGTCGATATTCATTTATGTTTCGTTTTGATTTATATATAGTTTTCCGGGTTTTTCAAAACTTTTTTTTTTTTGGGGGGGGGGGGAGGGGGTTGAAAACTTGATGATAAAGAACAGTTTTGTTATGTTATAGTAAGTGTCTACCATGATAAAGGGCTGTTGAATATGCCCTTAGGCTTTGTGCTACAGATAATTCATAGAGAAGAAATGTTAACTCCTTTGAATTATCACACACACACACACACACACACACACTTAAAAACAATTTAGTGAGGCTTTTTGATTTGGGGCAGTGAAAACCACAACAAAACAGTATACTTGTTTGTATCTGTGTGAGATTTTCCCCTGTTTACACTGTGTATGGAAAAACAATAGGCCTACTTTATGCAATCGTATCACAGGCAGTGCTTGTTCTGTGTGCAACATGCGCATGTAAAAGAATTCAGGGCAACAAGAGAGTTGGTGAGGAAACAAATACCCATGTTGACAGGAGAAGAAAAAATAATGGGTGGCGCTGTTCTTATGGCGACGTGCTCTTTCCCGGGGAGGAGCGCAGCCCGAAATTCACACAGAGAAATCTGCCGTGGTATACAAATACAAATACGGATGCCTTCAGAAATCCACCAAGAGAGATTACAAGAGAGAAACAGCAGGGATCACTATAAATTCAAACTCAGAAATAACGATCGTCTGTCATGCTTTACGCTCAATAAAGACAACAGCCTGCATTCGAAAATCCGGATCCAATCCAATCCAATCCTGTTGTTTATAGCCCCACCGACCACAGAAGCCATATCAGGGCTGTCACCTCTTCAAATCCGGTTTAACGGCAAAAGAAGCAGTAAAAAATGTGTGGTCCCGAAATGCTGTGGTCTGAAAGGGCATCTGTTGCGTTGTCATCTATACAGGGCCCTGTACGCTACTTGACTACCTGAGTGAACGTAACTGTACTATTTTGTCAGTGCGTGTGTGTGCTTGCGTGCGCGCGCGCGCGCGCGTGTGTGTGTGTGTGTGTGTGTGCATGCGTGTGTGTGTGTGGTGTGTGTGTGTGTGTGTGTGTGTGTGTGTGTGTGTGTGTTGGTCTTGTCTTGGCTGTTTTTTATTCTCCTTATTATTGCTGTAGGTACCGGACTGATACAGTGTATGCTGCTGCTATTGGCACATTGGCATGTTTTTCTTTTGTTTGTTTTGTTTGCTTTGAGAAGTGTAAACAGTGGAGTCTATACCAAGCACACGCAAACTATACTGACAGGCTTGAATTTGAACACAAAATAATAGAGAAAACAGATTGAAAAAGAAACCTGAAATGACTGAAGTCTGCGGATCTGTTTTTATTCGAAGACTGAATCATCTCATTTATCCGTTTACATTGTGATATCCGTGTGTGTGTGTGTGTGTGTGTGTGTGTGTGTGTGTGTGGGTGCGTGCGTGCGTGCTTGCGTGCGTGCGTGCGTGTGTGTGTGTGTGTGTGTGTGTGTAAGAGAGAGAGAGAGAGAGAGAGAGAGAGATTGAGAGAGAAAGAGAGAGTTCTGGCACGCTCCACACAGAGGAATAACAAACCGAACAACTTCCTTGAACAAGTATTTCCCATATATCTGCTGTCATATTATTCCATCCTTTTTTTTTCTCTCTCTCTAAACAATACATAGTATTCCACCAAATAGCTGTCAACTATTGAAACAAGCAGAATAAGCGCAGGCCATTTTCAGACACATCTTCCAAGTCCATGAATAAATAATCCTTGAGCAAGAAGACATCTGGAGAGGAAGAGCTCAGGAGGTCAAAATCATGCAATAATAAATGGCTGTGCGGCAACTGAGCCAGAGGAGAACCCATTTCTCAATCAGCCATGATGGAAAGAACCCGGATGTGTTTTGGAATCCGTTGTTTTTATCACCAGAACTAGTGACACTTGAGTCAGATGTGGAGGTGTGCGTTGTTTGGCCTCCGAGTCACCTCAGGTCAGTTGGCTTCTTCTTCTTTGAATAGCAGGCGTTTGGGGGAACTTGCCAGCAGCAACCTGAAGAAGAAAAAACAGGAAAGATGTTTTTTTCTGGTGACTGTTTATTCACAGCTGCATGTTATTTTTGTAGTAAACAAAAAAGGCAAAGAATTTGTGGCGTATAAGTAATAGTTAATCCGCACATTTCCAGTCAAGAAATACATAACACATAGATAACCTATAAAGTATGAACACAGCTTTTACTCTTAGGCTCCCTCTTTCTTTCTTTCTTTCTTTCTTTCTCACCCTTCTATTAAATTTATCTCTGCGATTTAAAGCTAGTCTCTTATTTCTTTATCAGTCCCTTACTTTCTTTGTCTATGTTTGCAAAAGGCAACAAAGAGAAGAGAGAGAGAGAGAGAGAGAGAGAGAGAGAGACAGACAGACAGACAGACAGACAGACAGACAGACAGACAGAGAGAGCAAAAATAATATCCAAACTTGACCCCCCCCTCCCCCCCCTCCTTTCAAAACTACTTTTTTTTTTCCACCAACCTGTACCAGAGTGCCGCCATGAGGCCACCCAGCAGAGGCCCCACCCAGTACACGTAGTGGTTTCTCCAGACCTGGGGGGTGCTGAAGCCCATCATCACTGCAGGCCCGAAGCTACAGGCTGGATTCATTGAAGCCCCTGTCAACAAGTTCCTGCAGGAGAAAAAGAGGAAGAAGGAGGAGAAGAAGGAGGAGAAGAAAGAGGAAGGAGGAGGAAGAGAAGGAGGAGGAAGAGGAGGAGGAGGAGAAGAAGAAAAAGAAGAAGATGATGATGATGAAGAGGAAGAAGAAAGAAGGAAAAGAAGGAGAAGTAGCAGAAGAAGAAGAGGAGAAGAAGAAGAAAAAGAAGAAGAAGAAGGAAAGGAGAAGTAGCAGAAGAAAAAGAAGGAGAAGAAGCAGAAGAAGAAGAAGGAGGAGGAGGAAGTGAAGGGGGAGGAAAGGAGGAGGAGGAGAAGAAGACGAAGAAGAAGAAGATAATGATGAAGAAGAAGAAGAAGAAAGAATGAAAAGAAGAAGTAGCAGAAGAAAAAGAAGGAGAAGGAGAAGAAGAAGGGGAGGAGGAGGAGGAGGAAAAGAAGGAGGAGGAGAAGAAGAAGAAGAAGAAGAGTATCAACAGGAAAGTCATAACTTCGTAATGGGGAGTTTATCACCTTCAGCAGAAGGTATACAGGACAGTAGGGGCTAAAACTGTATCCCGTTTATGGATGTATAGATTGTTATGCACTCTATAAAACATATTTTCGTTTATTGATGTAATAAAAAGCACAGATTTTCTGTTTTCAGGTTTCTTTTCATTTCACTGTTATTTTTTAAAACTTTCTTGTCAAAAAGTGAAACGAGGTTTGAAGCAGCTTTTGCAGATGCAGACGGTTGTTTTACCACCAAGCTTTAAGATGGTACTGATAAAACACATCCCCACCACAAAAACAAACAAACACCCTAGACTTGTCCTCCTGCCAGGAAATCCAGAATAAGTGATCAGATTAAATGAGAAATGAAGAATGAGAGAGGGAAAAAAAGGAAAAGAAAAAAAAGCAGACACAACCCACCCTGCCAGACTATCCCGAAAAAATGAACAGAGATAATAAACAAATCAGAAAGGAAGAATGAAAGCAAGAAAGAAAGCTAGAAAGAAAAATACGCAGACAACCTACTCTACCAGCCAGGATATACAGAGAACGTGAACAGATGTATACATAATGGAAAAAAACAACAACAACATAAGCCCAAACTAAACAAAAGAAAAAAACACAGAAGGAAACACAGCAAGCAAGAAAGAAAGAACACTAGACAAGTTGCCACTCCACACTGCCAGGATAGGCAACATAAGTGAACAAATGAATGAATAAGAAACGAAAACCAATTAAAAAAAAACAACTGTGCAGAATAACTGAACAGATAACTAAATAAGAAACGAAGAATTATGAAAAAAATAAAACAGAACAGATTGATAAATAAGAAACGAAAGAATCACCCTCACCCCCAAAACAACAAACAAACAAACAAAACAACAAAACAACAACAAAACAAGCAGACACAAACCCACCCAGCCAGAACATCCAGAATAACGGCAAAGCCAATAGCTATGGGGGCCAGGGCGGCCTTGGTCTTGGGGTCAACAGAGGTCATGAGCACGGTGAGCACGAGCACAGTGGTGAGCACCATCTCACACAGGATGCCCTGCCCCACGGTCACCCCCGGGGCCAGGGCATGAGCCCCTCCACTGATGGCTAGGTAGGCGTCTGCTGGTATGATGGCCTGTGCGGGGCAGAGAGATGTAGCAATGTGTGCTTGTGATTTTTTATTTCTTGCTTCCCTACACTTTCCTCCACCAAATACACCAAACACACACACACACACACACACACACACACACACACACACACACAACACGAGCACTGAGCACTTAAATACAAACACACATGTTGAGAGAGCCAGTGCTTGTTTGTCATTATTTTGATTAAACACAAACCAGTAACGTGAATCTCAGTTTTTGTGGAGGATCCTGAATCAAGCAAACAAGGCTGAGGACCACTTTCTAAACCACATAAAATCAAACACCTCACAGCTGTGCTTCAGCAAACAACGTTCCTTTCGTTTGACAGTGTTTACCCGCTCTGGCAAGTTGTAAACAGCTATGGACCACTCTGTAGATCAATGTGGATCAGGTTCATCATTTTGGACCACTGTATAGAGTCTCATAGATTAGCCATGCCACTAAGGTCCTTTCACAGACCCCTTTTTAGATCACCCCAGATTAGAAACATTACCATGGACTTCGTTCTGTGCCACTCTGAATCTGGTCTATTGTGGGTCATGTTATAGACCACCCTGAATCATCCACTGTGGATCATTTTAAAGACCACTTTGAAGCAGATCCATGATGGGCCATTTTAAAGACCAGTCTGGATTACCATGAACCAGTTTACAGACCACTTTGGATTAGACAAAACACTTTAGATTCCTTTAAGAATCATCCCAGACCATAAAAAAATTACCATAGATCCTTTCCTAAATCTGGGTCAGGCAAATCACCATGATTCCCTTTGTAAACTGTAATCCTGGATTGTTCAAATGAGTATGGATTTCTTTGTGGATCATTCCAGATCAGGGAGAATTACCATAGATCCCTTTGTAAACCATTCTAGATCAAGACAACCACCAGTAGATCCGGTTTGGGGATCACCGGGAATCATCAGGAAAATTATCATTGATCCCTTTGTGAACCTTCCTAAAAATTTTTTTAAAGAAACTACAATAGATTGCCTAGTAGAGCTCTGTATGGAAGGCAAATCACCACAAACTCTGTGTAGACTAGCATAATCAGATTGATGACCATGGAGTATTTTTTGTGTGGACAACCCCAAACCTGACAAATTACAGAGCCTTTGTGGATGACCATGCACAGTCAGGCAAATTACCTGATCCCTTAACAGACCACTAGGGATCAGACCAGTGACTGGGGATCTAATCCCTTTGTAAACCGCTCTAGGCCTACATTAGGCAAACTATCATAGATCCCTTTTCGACTACATTAGATGAGGCAAATGATCAGAGATCCCTTTGTGAACGATTCGGGATCAGGGAAGATAACCACATAATCATTTCTTTGTAGATTAATCACTCTAGATCAGGCAAACTTGCCATAGATCTTTTTGTGGATCTCTCTGGATCAGGCAAATTAGAGTGTACCCCCTTATATACCCCACCCCACCCCACTCATCGCTTATTTTGTCCCCTCAAGTTAGGTGTTTGACTGATTTGTTAAAACATTAACTTCTAAAGCTGTTCAAAACTGCCCCCACCCTGGCCCCACCCACAAAAAGCACAGATGAAACAATCTAAAACAAAGCAAGACAAAACAAAAATACCCTGCACAAACAACAACAACACCAACAACACACACACACACCACAACAACACACACCACACACACCACACACACAAAAACCACCACACACACAAACACACACCCTGAACAACCTTCCCCCCCCCCCTCCCACCTGGGGGAAAAATCCATCAAACACACACCACACAATCAAGCACAACACACACACACACAAAACACACACACACACACACACACACACACACACAAGAAAGAACAAAGACAACCCCCCAAAAAAGATAACAACACACACAAACACACACAACAACACACACACACACACACACACACACACACACACACACACACACACACTTTCTCTGTTAGGATATCTTCCACAACCACCTATTATTACACAGGGCAGCCTACATACACAGTAGTATGTCTCTGCAGGTGCATAATCCATAACAGCGTCAACAAGTGCCGAGCAACACGTGCACAATGTTCGATTGATGGGCTGTGGGTCTGCCGTCACCGAGTAAAGCAGCGGATACTTTACATGATCGATGGCTACTTCACTTTTCCCCCCTGACAGCTGACCTGAGGGGATCGGTAGCACTGACGTTGAATTGAATTTAATGTCAGCACCCGTCATTCCTGTTCGCCTTTTAGGCCTATATAGGTTGGGGGGCTTTTATTGTCAGGGAGGAAAGGGGCCTGGAAGGAAGGAGTGGGTGTGGTGGGTGTGGAGGGTGGTGGTGGTAGTGGGATGGGTGGTGTGTGTGTGTGTGGTGGTGTTGTGTGGTGTGTGTGGTGTGATGTGTGTGGGTGTGTGTGTGGTGTGTGTGTGTGTGTGTGTAAGAATTCTAGCGTGGGTGGCAACCAACAACAACAATAAAAAATTAAGGAAAGTATTTTGATGTGGACAGAGCAAACAAACCAAAAACAACCATGACCTGTATACTGCTATATACAGCTCTCTTTAAAAATGCTGTCTGTCTGTCTGTCTGTCTGTCTGTCTGTCTGTCTGTCTGTCTGTCTGTCTGTCTGTCTCTCTCTCTCTCTCTCTCTCTCTCTCTCTCTCTCTCTCTCTCCTGGTTTATTATATATTGTATAATTTTAATATACCACTCATAATTTCTCATTCTGAGATAATAAACTAATCTTGAGTGTGTGTGGTATGAAAACTCTATTGAAACGTTATGTCATGTAACAAAACTCTTCTATACATATACATTTTCCGGTCAGGTACTTTTTGGTTTTTTGTTTGTTTGAGATCCTATTTTCAGTGTTTCCATTGTGCAACTACGAAAGTGATAAGATCACATTCGTAGGCTAAGAAGTAGTGAAGTGGGAATCTGCCTTCCTATTGTTATAGTGATGAACATGAATTGAGCATGCATTACTTGCTCTCTCTCTCTCTCTCTCTCTCTCTCTCTCTCTCTCTCTCACCTTAGCTAGGGCAGCTCCAATCACACCACCCAGTATCTGGGCCAGGAAGTAGAGGACGCCCTTCAGCAGAGATGTGGCTCCTGCCAACACTGCCCCCACAGTGACTGCAGGGTTAAAGTGACCGCCACTGCACGCGCGCACACACACACACACACACACATTAAAGCCTGTTAAGGTTGACCTTAAAGCAGTGTCCCCTTAGTAATCTCCTGTAGCATTTTATTATGTGATGTTATCCAACAGACTGCCTTTTCCAGGCAGGGACATTTACCCCTCTGTCTCTTATCTCAGAACAGTTGTAGCTGATTTTCAATAGTTTGATGAATAGTTTTCTTCATTGTTTTACCTAATACTGATTACATTCTTATGTTGATAGTTGACAGTTCCATTGTTACATTACTTTCCTATAGTTCTTACCCCCACCTCCCTCTCTCTCTCTTGTCTAAATCACTGTGAATGGACATCAAATTTAAGAAACACACACTTTTTTAAATGGCCATATTGGGTTGAATGGAAGAGCCTGTTCTTATTCTGTGCCTCTAATCTGGTGTCAGATTCTTCAGACAGTGAGCAGGTCTGCCAGCTGGCTTCAGCCCACACATTCCAACCTCAGGGCAGCTCATTAAATAGTTCACAAGAAAAACAAATCAAATTTGCTTGAAAAAAGAAGCAAGAGAATGGACTGGGTAGGCATAAAAAACTAGAAAGAAATGGGATAGAAAGGTAAGGGAAAAGGTGGAAACAAAAGGAGGGATAGAAAAGGGGGAAATTTCTAGCACAGAATTTCCAGAAAGTGAGGATGCTATTTATACAAGTTTTTTTCATTCCTCAGCTAAGTTCCAAAGTTCACCAATAGGGAGACTTTAGCATATGCGACCACCCCCACCCCTACCCCTCCACACACACACACACACAACACACACCACCACCACCACCACCACCACCATTTAGGTAGTTGTATTCTGACTTCTGGGATACAGTTGGGAATCGAACCTACTTCTTTTGCCAGGCCAGTCGGGGGTACCTCCCTGCTCTTTCCGATTTTCAACTGTTGTGGGTTCTTTTGAGGAGTGTTTTAGAACAAGTACCTAATACCAGAGAAAATTAATGAATTTTCTAGATGTGAAGCCATATGAAATTTGGTTTCTCAATAATCTTCTGTGATCTGAACAATACACTTACTGTCACATCAGCAAGCTCTCACATTTTTGGAAAACCAGATGACAAATGACCTTTTCCTTGTCTTTAAAAACTGCATTATGTATTTCAAGTGAGGTGAAAATAAAAGAAACAAACAAGACTGGTAGACCTTACAGATGGAATGACAGAACTAGTTTCTCATTTTTGATTATCTTCATTGGGTGGCATCATGAACAGGCCATGACTGACCTTTGTGAGTTGAGCAATAAATATCTATTTAAGACAAGATTATTCAAAACAGCAGATCTTTTCTGTGAGTGAGGGCTTCCTGATATACTGCTTCCCTCATGCTGCTAGTGTACCTATTGTCTGTCCATTTGCTTCTTTAGGTCAATGTAAAACCACTGTCAAAAGGACTTGAGACACTTTTTAAAAACTTTTATTGTGGTCACTGATGAGTTAACTGCACTCTTAGCGCCCATGATAACTGAACAGAGGTAATAATAGCAAAACAAGCTTCTGAGAACATTAAGTTGAGATCTCAAAAGATGAATTCTTCTTTCTTTTACACTATCTCAGTATCTGCATCAAACTGTAAACGCTTATGCTCTTCTACTCAAGTAATGCTGTGGGCTACTTTTGACTGAGTGTACCACAACTGCTATAACGGTCTGCACATATACTAGTGTTGATGCTGCTGCCAGTACTACTGCCACTGCTACAACACTGGCATCCTTGGGATGACACTATAAACTGAGGCCGTGTGCGAACACATGCAGAACATCTTGCTCACACATTAAATCCTGTTTCGCTTTTCAAAAGAGTAGGCCATTGTGTGCCGGTGGGAACAGATGATAAAATTTACAAAACCTGCATACACACAGGGACAGGATGTAAAAATTAATAAAAAGCACATAAGTGCTTCATTCCATTATCCTCGATTTAAAATTTTTTTTTAAAGTCATCTGAGCGCTTTGATTTGTTGCTTTACAAGATTCAACGCTTTAAAAATTCCATACATTATTATTATTATTATTATTATTATCAATAACATCAGGTATCATTGCTACCACATTTCTATCATTTGAACACCAATTACTGCCACTGTTATGATGTTGCTGCCCAAGTAGTTTACAGTCACAATCCAACTGCTCCTAATCTCCTGTTGTAGATTTTCTGTTCTCAGGAACAGTTCATGACATCAATCTGTTTAAAAAACCACATGCTACAGCAAAAAGCAAAAACAAAACAATAGAAATGAAGAAGAACAAGAGGGGAAATTCATAAAAATTATCTAAAACAACAACAAACCAACATCAGTTCTCACATTTTTGGCACAAGTATACCTTTGAATGATGGACCACCTAGGCCTACCTGATAGAGCCAAAGCAAGTGACCAGCAGGACAATGGCCAGCCCATGTCCAAGAGCAATGCCAGGTCCAGAGTAGGGCACAGCACCTGTAGGGGACTGGGCTCCCGACATCAGAACACTCAAACATCCCAAACACACAAACACTGTCACTCCGAAAAATTCTGCCAAAACTGGACGAACAAATGCCTCATATTTCCCATGGTGTTCATCACCATTGTTAACCAGCTTTGTCCCTTCTCCATTCAGCATGCTTGGTAAGTCTTTTTGCTATACTGTTCAGTTCCAAACAACTGAGTACAGCCGAAACTCTCTCTCTCTCTCTCTCCACCACACACAGGAGAAGAAAGCTTTAGGAGGAATAATGGTAGCAGATGTTTACATGTTTCCCTGCTTGCAACAATGCCGTCAATAGTGGAAGAACAATTTTTAGCACTCTTGTTTTGCCTGTGTGGGTAGGTCAGTCAACCATTGATTATTTTCTCCACCAATCAGGGAGCAGAGTATCAGCTTTGTGGGACAATAATTGGATGAAGTATAAGCCTAGATGTTGTCCATTATATGACTAACTGGAGAACAAAGATCTAGGCCATATTTCTTTTTTACTGTCAGTTTTGGTTTTGTTTGTTTGATTATCAACTCAAAAAGCATTTGACATGTGTCTGGTATCCTCCTCCCACTTCCCCTCTAGCAGCACCAAAATGATACTGTCACCTGCATACTTTTTTCTGGGCTTTGTTTTATGGGACTTTTTTGTTTTGTTTTGTTTTGTTTATTTTTTGTTGTCATTGAAATGTTCATTACCAATCTGTGAAGAACTAAGTAGGTAAAATCTGATACTAGTATTAAGTGTGTGATTGAATGAAACCATATTGGTTTCAAGTTGGTCACAGTATTATTATATGCACATTCATCCCTATGCCATGAAAAAAATCAATGCAATATTGGTATTGACACCAGTGCTGTTGTTGTTGTGTTGTTGTGTTGTTGTGCGTTCCCCAGCTTTACACTCTGGGGGTCACCCAGAACATGCACTCTGCCTCACTCATCCCACCTGGGAATCACTGTGAGATAGGAAGCACACCGGATGGAAGTTTGCGTGTATGACTATTTTCAAGTACCTCGCCAAATAGGCAGCCATACTCCGACTTCAGAGGATTTTTTTCTTCTTTAAAAGAAGAGTGCAGGTTGTTATGTTAAGAGCTTGTCATGGCTGAAGGCAATCTCAACACAACATTTTACAACATAACATTTTAGTGTAGGCCTTGGCAATTAGCTGGCATCAATAACTGACACAGCTTTTGGCCTGGGCCAAGACACCAGTGCTGTGAAAGTTACTTCGATCCAACACAATGGCCACCCTCAGGGGTGAGCGTGGGGAGATCAGAGAGAAGATGGGCTGACAGATTGATAAAAAAAACAACCCAACAACAACAACAAACGGGCTGGTGATGATGTGGGACAAAAGTAGCAGAGAAAAGTTTATGATTAGACTGGATAGTGCGTGTGTGTGTGTGTTTGTGTACGTGTGTGTGTGTATGTGTGTGCCATGGTGTATGACAGTTCAAGACCTGTCTTCTCTAGCATTTTGTGGTGTGGCTGCCAATCCAAACTTGGCACCTCTGAAGATTTCAAGAGGATGAAGTGGAGCAAGGCATCAGAGACCTCAGCTTCTCTGGGGTCCAGCATATTGAGAATGGTGCCCATCTCCTCTCCCTTGCTGTTTTACCTTCCCTGACCCTAAAGAGGGCAGGTACCCATTTACAGCTAGGTGAACTGTACTAAAGCAAAGGCATGCAAATGGTCACCCATCCACTTGGTAACCACCCTCAATGCTGCACGATATAGGCCTTGAGAAAGCTATTCTGTCCCCAAACTGTGTATATGTACACTTGAACCTAACCATATAATTATTAGAGTTGGTTGCATATATCCTCACAACATGAACTTGCACACTCATGCCCAAACATCCATTCCCCTCCCAAAAAGAACACATATGCCAACCCATCCCCCCCAAAACACACACACATACACACACACACACACACACACACACACACACACACACACACTTAAACCAAATGAAGTCAAATGTTTTTAATAAGATGTTCCTGTTTATTGTTCTTCGATTTACTCATCGCATACAGTTCTTTCTTTCAACAAAAAACGGCATTAATGTATCAAATCTCTGTTGTATAAATACAAACCTGACCAAAAATTGTTGGCAAAGTTCTTTGTTTCTGTTATGGTATTGACAGTAATGTGCAGCCCACTTCTGTTTTTACCTGATATACATGTGCAAGAGGATAGAGTGCAATGCATCTTCAGACTTTAAAAATAAATGTGTGCCCTTGTGATGAAATAAGTGTGTGTGTGTGTGTGTGTGTGTGTGTGCATGCTTGGGTTTATGTATGCTTACATGCATGCAAGTAGAGTAGTTTTATTATTTTCTTATGAATGTGTGCTTGCATACTGACCAAATCAATACAGAGAAATTTATGGACTTGAAAAAAGAAATTGCCCACAATCCCCTAGTATGGATGTGACCTGGGAACTTGCATATGTTAGAAGAGGAAAGATTCCTATAACTTGAGATTGTGATGTCATCTGAGTTGCTAACATTTTCTGACTAGATGCAATGTGAAGGGATTGTACTGGTCAGATGTGTATGAAACATGGTTAAACATGAAGCCAACACACTGCTACTGTGTGTTTGTCAGGCTAGTGTGTGTCACTTTTTGAAGAATGTAAGGTTACTTCTGTTGCTGAAATTTAAACAGCAATAGTTAAGACTAAGGCCCCAAATACATACAGGCCTTAAGAGTTAAGTTGGCACTGGACCTGCATGTGTCACTTGTTTTTTGAGCATGTAGAGCCAAAATGTTTTGACACTGCAAGGTGCAGATTCCTGACAATCATACCACAGAAAAAAGGCGTAAGATCAGTTGACAATGATCGACCAGATTGCTTGACATGTTGATAACATATATTGCAAACATTTTTGAGCATGGAACATGAAGTTATTGGAAACCTGATTTCACCAAAATAAAACATCAGAAAAATAGTTCTTGCTGAGTCTTGCAATCACTCTCACCAGCTATGGACCCCACCACAGAATGGTATTACAGAACACTGGAGTTCAGAACTTTTTTCCTTTCACTCACTGTTTTAGCAAGGTGAAAAAAAACCTTGTGGTGGCGTAAACAGCTGGTAAGATAGACAATATTTTCTGATACTTTTGAGCAACTTGGTTGACTTTTTAAAAATTATTATTAGAAAATGTTAGTGTGAGTGTAGTAAGTATATGTGTTTATCATCATGGTAAGGTGAATACTTTTAAAAGTCTAAGAGTAGGCATGTGTGTGTGTATGTATGTGTGTGTGTACATTAGAATAGCTGTTTGTCAAGGTATGTACAATCAGCATGCCCTATAAAAGCACATACACATATCTTTAAATACACACGAAATTATGTTTACCTGGGAGATACTTATTTTCACAAGTGAAGCACAGAAAACCAGCTGTCAGCAGAATCTCTTTACAAATCTACCCACATAGAGAGAACCATCACTTCAAAGCAATACACATTCTCTTTCTGTATTTTCCACACCATTTTCACATAATCAGTAAAGCCCACATCTACAGCAAAAAACCAAATTCCTTAAATATTGTATATCACAGACTTTGAATAGAGTGTAATTATGCCAATGCTAGGAAAGCTTATTTTCTGTTTGTGTTGTAAGGCAGCCCATGATGTGTGTCAAGTAGTAAACTGGCCAAAAAATAAATTCTTATATCAAAGATAAAAATATCAAATTATTTTTCCTTTGAAGCAAAGTAATGATAGACGAAGGAAGGCTACCAAAATGATCTTTGAATTACCTCTCTCCCCTAAAGAAAAAAAGTCAAGACCTGAATGTTCTTTGCAAGTTCTTTTTCGATTTGCTATTTTGCAGACCACATAATTCCAATTATCAAAACATCTAAAACTCTCCCAGCAAAGCATTAAGAAAAAAACACAACACCAACAATCTCTCACATCTTGCTTGCAAATTGTTGAAAATAATGTTATAATCTCCTCTGTATCCAAAAACGAATGCATATAAATTGCTTCTCTCAAATGAGTTATCAAATCTGAAAAGCCAAGTTGTCAGGTCTGCATAGTATTTTGTCACCAGCCGATGGAATGTTTGGGAGAATGGTGAGGCAAAAGTTTGTCCCAGGGGCAGGATTGAGGTGGGAGGAAGTTTTTGTGAGCACCGTCGGGTGTAGACCAGGACAGGAAGGGCTGGTTAACTCTTCTCTTGCTCTTTGTCCTCTGCTTTGTCTTCCTCAGCTGAAAAACACACCCCACAGCCATGAGATTTCATGTTCATCATGAGCAACAGTATCTACATTAACGGAAAAAATGTTTTGATTCCATGCACAGTTTGACATTCTACAGTAAAAGCTGATGACCTATGCAGTAGTAACTTATATCTTCATACAAAAAGAAGTTTAAGTTGTATGAAATTACCATTTATTGATAACGTCAATATAACAAAAACATCAAGCAAAAGTTTTGCCTTGATTCTTTTCATGCTGAAAAAGCATTGCATTTTGTACTTGGTTTAGAGTTGAGGTAAAAGATAGTTTTACATCAATCAGTTATGATTTTTTGTGTTTGAAGGAAATATATGCAATCATAGCAATATGGGAATGCACCATAATATCCATCGCCATAACAGATGATCATTTAGATTCATCTTATTACTGAGGAGTCATTTTTCCATGCTTATGATATTAATATATCATGTTCAAAGAGACTTGAGTTATGAGCCTTTACTTTTTTGTTGTCTGCAATGAAAAACTGCAAAAACAAAATTAACACTACCTACAGATATATCTGATTAACCCCATAGAATATTCAAATTATTCCACGATGAAAGGCAGTTCAACTCTCAACAAACACAAACAAACAAAATGAAAACAACAATGGCCGGCCTTAAACTGATTGAATCAGCTGCTTTACATGCAGCATTTCCTATCTCCTTCTTACCCACCTCCACCCCAGTCTACTCAAGTCCTCTATTCTTTTCTCCAGGAACACAAGTCTTTATATGTATCAGCTCACAATAAAGACGAGCAAGTAGAAGCTGCTACCACCCTCCTCCGTGAAACATCTTATACAACAACATTCAAAACAGGATACAATGATTAGAACACGCCTATACTGTTCACAAGAAAACACCATTGATACAACATAGAATATATGGACATAAGAGGTACAGCACACACCACAGTAATCCCTGTTCAAACACACATCATATCAAGCACTGGTACACATGCAACACTACTGACATTGCAGTCAGGACAATCAACACTCTCAACTGCTGGATTCAAGATAAATTAAAATAATGAAACTCTGGGAAAAAAAATGCACACAAGGAAGAACTGAACAAAGCAATCTTTTGTCAGTGAATGGAGGTTCATCATCTTGGAGACCACATACAAGACATGAATCTATAGCATCAATGAGCCATAGTGTAGTTTCATTCTGTTGATATTTATCGGAACATATGTTGCTTTGAAGAAAGCAAACTTCATCAAACTGATGATGATGAAATTGCAAAATTATACTAACCATACTATCATCACTGGTCAGAAACTTAACATTGAAGTGCAGCAGAAATCAGAAGAAACACAACTGGTATAGCCACAGAATGAACAATGACTCTGTATGATGAAACATACTATCTGTGTATCTCCACAGTGAGCATTAATTCAATAAGATAAAGTCTGTATACTTTTCGATAACAAGGACACAAACTTCAATATTTTATTGTTTCCATCCAATATCTACACACACACACGCACGCACGCACACACACACACAAACATATACGCACACACACACACATGCACACGCATGTATGTAAAACACATGCACACATCTATCATATATTATGAATTCATTAGACAATGACACACAACATCTACAAACCAAGGTAGCTAGGAGAAAAAGATTCATTCTTTTGCACTTGACCATAAAATTGTGAGCAGCTTACACATACCTGCTGTGTTAAGAACATGACTTGTTATTACCCATCATTAGCTGCCATTAGTTTCAAAGCTTGTACTTGAGTATACATGAAGTAGTTAGTTCAAGCTACAAAAAAATAAAAAAAGAAGCGTTGCCTTCATTTTTTTCGGACATTATCATCAAAATGTGATGAGCTAAATAAGCACAGGTGCACTTGCTTGCATCTTTTTGTTTCTCCTTATTAGCAGTATGTCTAGTTTTTAATATTTTTCTTTGCTTATTTTGTTGTGGTTGTTGCATGTGGTGTGTGTGTGTGTGTGTGTGTGTATGTGTGTGTGTGTGTGTGTGGTGTGTGTGTGTGTGTGTGTGTGTGTGTGTGTGTGTGTGTGTGTGTGTGTGTGAGAGACAGAGAGACAGAGAGAGAGAGAGCATATATACATATGCATGTATTTACAAACACATTCATATGTATGTATGCATCTGTGCATTCACATGTGCTTATGCATGTGCAAATGTTCATATGTGCCTGTCTGTTTCCTTTTTCCTGTTGGAGTTTTTTCTTTCTCTTTTTTTCCCTTCTTTTGTAGGACCAGCTATGATGCCATGAACCGATCACTCCTTTTCTCCTGCTTCAGAAATGTCAGTTCTCCTGCATCTTCCTGTTCTCCTTCTTTTCTCCTAACTCTGTGGGGATTCATTGGGACACTTCACTGAAGAGTTGCTCACCAAAGTCCTCCATTTATACTGGTTGTGTGCCAAAGCCTGGCTCTCTGCAGACAGTGCCTCTGTCTCTTGTACAATGTCATCTTGTTTAGCTCTCTACTCTCTTCTGTAACAGTTCTGTGGAGAACGGCTAAGTGAGGCAGCTGGATTTGTTTACATGGCCAAACCAACGTAGGTTTTTCTTGCTGTGTCCGCAGATCTCCATAAAGGCTAATAATACAGTGTTGGAGGGTTTAGTGCTTTTGTTCCATTGGTTACCGGTGTATCTATCCACAAACTGAACACACAGAAATTAGTGAGGCTGAGGCTATCTCCAGCAGAGTTTCTTAAGATTTGGGATTAAAATTATCTCTAACACTTATAACTATAAATGGATGTAAATCAGTATATGTTGTATGCAGTACTGTCTCTTCCTAGTGTTACTGGGGACTAAAATGAGATCAAAATAAAACACAAAACCAAACAACCTTCCCCCATCTCCCCCCCCCCCAAAAAAAAAAAAAACAAATGCCTTCTTTTCAGAACCCTCCCCCCCCCCCCCCCCCCAGCAAAATCTCCAGCAGAACAACTGTAAGAGTCAGCTTTGGAGTATTGCTTAATTATCAGAACCAGCATTATCTTACAATGTGCACCTGCTTTTCCACCACTATCGTATCCCTCAAGACAGATTGTGGCTATCTTCAATGGTAAGGTAAAAAAAAAAAAAGTTTCAAGTATGGAGGAACAAGAATTTACACGGGCAATAAATTTGTCACAAAAGGTGTGAAGCAGGTAGGTTATATACATCATCTACATTTCCCAGCTACCAAGATAAACAATGACATTATTACAACACACTGCGGTTGTTAAGGGTCACCTACATCATCAAACCAACAACAAACAAACAGTACTATCAGTGTTTTTCAGAATGAGTCTGACTTTGAACAATATGTTTAAAGTCAGCAAACAAATCATGACTAGGGAATATAAGTAAGAACAGATTGCCTACCAACCACAACAACCAATCCATATCAACTATGCCAAACATGACCACAGAAGCCTCAAAGCCACATGACTAAGTTGGGATATATATATGTTTAAGGAGACTATGGTTGATGGAGGGTATTTCACATGCTTTTGGATACAGGGAACACACCAACAACTATGGGGGAAAATGAACATGTTAAATTTGCAGCATATCTCTCAGTTCTAAGTTTTACACTCTTTTTGTTGTTGTTGTCATCTTTCTCATCTTTTTTTGTATCCTATTTCTTTTCAGGTGAGCCTTTCAAACATTTTGAAATCACACCACCTGAGGCTTCATGGCTAAACAACTTTGAATACAACAAAACAATTAAGATACTCTCAGTAACTGTTGGTCACCAAATATTTGTAGGGAATGTTTGCCTATCAGTCATTTTGGTGTAAGCAAGAAAGAAACAAAGTCTGAAAAATCACTGTACCATACAATCTCCTGAAAGACATATTGCAGTTTCTCTCTTTTGCTAAACTGTGCAGTAATGCTATTTTATGTCCAATGGTTGTCTGTGAGTGTTGTTTAGGAGAAGGTTTTCACTATTTTTCTGTCAAGAATAGTTAAATCAACCAGCCTGGGTAAACCTGTTTCATACGAACATATGACAAACTAGAAATGACAAATTAACCGTCAATAAAAGAAAACTGCAAATCACAGTTGACTTCTTCTAAAGATTTCAACAAACAAAAAAAAGAAAGAAAGAAAATGACAAACAAGACAGAACTTAACAAAACCAAAAAAAGACCAAAAAATGCAGTTAAAATATTATTAGTATCATCGTGACAAGCATTAAAATTTCAAGCCTTTCTTGTATCCGGTAAATAAAGAATGTTTTCGATTTTTATACAGGATGAAAACATTGGATCTGCTGCCACTTCACCAGTTTAGTTGCCTTTAAAACCTCTGTTAGTAAAGTATACATACACATGAACAGAAGATCAAGTTCCCCAAAGACTAACACAACCATGCCAAGGATTATGTTTTGCATTAGGACACAGGAGCAAGGCTGCAGTATGGGGAGTGGAGCACAGAAGGGCACTGCGGCTACACGGAACACCTCGGATACATGGTGGAAAAGGCTTTTCTACACAAGCCAAGCTTTGCTCTCCTCATACTTTTTCGCCCCGTCAGCCTGAGCTGCCTCATCATCTGATTTCTGCATGCTTTCCTCCTGCTTGTCTGAGGGTGGCTCTTCTTTGTTTGCAGGTGAGTCTGCTCCTTTGTTTGAGGCTGGTTCTTCTGCCTGTTCTTTGTCAGAGGCTGGCTCTTCTGTTGGTTCCCTGCTCGGGGCTGGCTCTTCCGTTTTGCTAACTGCCGGTTCATTCTTTGTGTCTGGTTCTTTTGTTGGTTTTTTGCTTCCAGCCGGGTCCTCTCCTCCTTTACTGGCAGCGGCTGGTTCTTTGCTAGAGGCTGGTTCTTCTGCTTTTTCTGCTGCTGACTTTTTGGCAGATGGTGGTCTGTCTACATGACAAGATACATACAATGACATAAAAGGTTGTTTACTTCCAGCCAGCCTGGTGAAAAATAAATCAGCTTTCAAAAGCACTCCAGCAGACTACGTAGTCAGACAAAATTCTGATGAAGATGAAGATGAAGAACATACATCTGAATAAGCAATGCAAAGTGAATGTTCTGAAGTGTCTACTAATGCAAGCAATACAAATTTGAATTTCAGAAAATCCAAATTTTTTTGTTTTACATATTAGTTCTAAATATTACATGAACTCAATAAGCAGCAACTACTGGTATCAACTCCTGAAAAAGAAAAGTTATTCAAAGAAATTAGTGCATAAACTATGTTTGACTAACAGAAAAAAGTTCAGTGTATAGAATGGCATCACTAACTAATAATAACTTAAAGCATAAAAATGTGTAAAATCCAGGCAAAATAGACATATATTTTCTTCAGTATCTCAATTCAAATGCATAAACCACCATTGTTTTTTCTAAAAAAGCAAAACAGTTCAGCAAATATATCATAACTACATCGCTAACTGAAGCATACAAACAATGGATAAAATCCAGGCAGAAAGCTTCTAACGACATAGGCCTTGTGAGTTTAGTGGCATCAACTTTGCTGCGTGTGCTTGTAGAATAGAAGACTGTGAGCTACAAACTTTAAGACCTTAGGTCTTGCTGATGAGTTGTGAGGTGAGGTCTAGTGTTTGTTGCCATTGCCGTGATGTTTGTCTTCCTGTTCCTCGTCTTTCTTGTGGTCATCCTTGTCCTGCATGGAACCTTTTCTGTGGCCTTTCTTCTTGCCCCTTTCGTCATCACTTTTGCCATCGCTATCATCGTCCTTGTCCTTCTTTTCGGCTGTCTTTGCTATCTCTTTTCTCTTCTTTCTTATTTTTCTTGTTATCCTCTTTGCTATGCTTGCGGCCATGGCCATGTTTTTTACCGTGCCCTTTTCCTGGCGAATGAAGATTTACACAATGGTAAGAAGATTAAAATGTTGGAAATAACATCTATTGGGAAAATGATCCTTTCTCTCGCTTTTTTCATGGTGTGTGAGTGTGTGTGTGTGTGTGTGAGTGTGAGTGTGTGTATGTGAGTGTGAGTGTGTGTGTGCATGCATGTATGTGTGTGTGTGCGTGCGTGCGTGCATGCATGTTTATTTGCAAGCACATGTATGTGTCCTATGCATACAGACCCATGTTACTTTGACATAATTCACCTCAAACATATGGAAGCAGACAAATAAACTCAACTATACAGTAACTATTAATCAGACAGGGAATTGATGGACACAGGATGTCAGACATAGCTTTGTCTTTGTTGCACGATATTGACAGCCTTATGATGGCAAAATGATAACAATGCTTTGAAACAACTTCAACTTCTCCCATAACTCCTTCAGGAGTCATTGGGACTAGCACACAAAAACTTTCAAGCAGATCGAACCAGCTTGGTGGAGCCCATCTCTCTTCAGGTCAAGGATTGCATGCTGGGTATGTCTGTATCATCGTCACCACTGGTCATATAGCTGCTTTCTAACTTACAGTAAGTGGCTGGAGCTTTACAGTGTATATGATAAGATCTTATGCGAGTGTTTGTAGATACAAGTTTTTGGATGGGTCATAGTTTTACTGAAGGATTTGTAGGAGAATAGAGATGGAACCCATTTTATGTCAACTCCATAGAAAGAATCCTTTCAGACAAATCCTTCAGTGGTGACTCAAACCCAGGCCTTCAGGTGACTGTCAGTCACAAAACTGATGTTCTAACCACTAAGATGTTCAGTTCTCCCCATCCCCCCACCCCTCACCCATTTACACACACACACACTTACAAAAAAGGGGGTGGGGGAGAAATAAAAGACAGAAAAAAAGCAGAATGGGACACATTTCTCCTTGTTTATACAAGAATCATTCTCAAGATTTAACTTTATGATGCAGCATTAAACCACATAAAAATACAAATATCATACTTTGAACACAACATTCTGCAACTCTACCATATAACAACATACAAAGATGGGAAGCAGAAGTGAAAGAGAGAAGAGAAAAAGTAGAGAAATAAAAAACAAGGGGGGGGGGGGGGGGGGAGACAAGAGAGAAATTTCACATATTATGGAAGTACATAATCCCACCTGAAATAACGAGAAAACACAATGACCAGACAACAAAAGCTTGCCATTCAGGTTTATACCTTCTTCATCAAAATCATCTTCATACCGTTCAGGCTCTCTCTCCTTCTCTGCTGGTCAGGCCAGAGAAATTGTACATCATTACTTTTATTTCTGTTTGATTGAGACAGAACGCCAGGTAGTTTGGTTGATTTGATGTCTGAATAGAATGTTTTTGAAGGTGTCATTTGATAATGAAAAAAAAACCCCTCACTGTTCATAAAAGGCTTATCAAATACAACAGGAAATCAGAAATACATCCTGATAGCTTTTGGAATAGCTGCAAAGCTTAAACACACACACACACACACACACACACACACACACACACACACACACACACACACACACACACACACACACACACTACTCTACACAGAAAAGATACAAAGATATACATACACACATGTGCCCACAAACACTTAAACACACTTAAACCCTGCATTTTCTGAGAATACCATTGACAAAGTTTTGAAAAAAGTAAAGCTAACGTTTGACATTGCTAAAGGTTTATTGTTAAGTCCTATAGGGCACTTATTGTAGTTGTAGTTCTGTTTGAATTTCTTTTTTTCTTTCTTTCTTAAAAATGTTGTTCTTAATCTGTTTATGTTAAGAATACTATTTGTGTATTTTCCTTGTTATAACTCTTTATTACACACACACACACACATACACCCACACACCCACACTTGCACCACACAGAGTAGATCTATCTATCTGTCTGTCTATCTATCAATCTATCTATCCATCTCTTTCATTCAGTCTCCTATTTTAGGGCCGTCTGGTATCACTTAAAGTGGAAAGACGTTAAATTGAAACACACAAACTCACACAGGCAAACACGGACACACACATCAACACACAAACACACACACACACACACACCTACTCACACAAACACACACACACACATTAACAACACCATCTACAAAAAACTGGCAGGACAGAGAGAGGAAAAAACCCCTCATATATAAAGTGGCAATAAGAAAACAGAGAGATAAAATTAGATAAAAAACATATATAATGAAGGAGACACTAAAAACAGAGAGAGAGACAGGCAGACAGACAGACAGACAGACAGACAGAGACAGAAACCTAGGTGAAAACTTTTTTTTAAGGAAAAAGTTAGGAAACAAAGGAAAAAACACAAACAAAAACAAACTAAAAACCATTTAGAGAGAAAACCTAACTCACTTATCACAGCTACTTCAAGAGACCCTTAGAAAAAACAAACAAACAAACACTGCAACCTTTCAAAACCCCTCCCAAAAAAAAGACAACCAAAAATGACCCCTCAAAAAAGAGAAGAAAAAAAAAAGAAAGAAAGAAAGAAATCAAAACACCAAAACAAAAACCCAACAGCAACAACAACCACCAAAACTCTCCCCAAAACCCGTCAACCAAAAACTCCACCTCCCCAAAGAAAGCCCACCACTCCAAAAACCCACACACACACACACACACACACACACACACACACACACACACACACACACACACACACACACACACACACACACACACACAACACACACACTACACACACACACACACACACACACACCACAACACCCACACACACACACACACTACACACACACACACACCACAACACCCACACACACACAACACAACACAACACAACACAACACAACACAACACAACACAACACACACACACACAACAGAGAAAGAAAAGCATTCCTGACCTTTCCCAGCAGAGCCAGGTGATTTCTTCCCATCGACCTCAGCCTCCCCTTCCTGCTGGTCCTTGTCCTCATCCTGCACGCCCTGCACGATGCGACTGTTGACCTCCTCCAAGGCTTTCTTGATGGCCGTCTGGGCCGACGTGTCCTTCAGCTCCTCCGCGATCTCCTTCGCCCGTTCGAAGGAGTCGGCAGCGGCTTGCAGTTCATTGCACTTCACTGTTAAAAGAAAGGGATGCGGAGTGTTTCGTGTGAAGGTTTATTGTATGTGTGTGTATGTATATACATATATGCTGTTTGATTTGTTTTGGTGCACTGTTGGTGGGGGGGGGGGGGGGGGGGGGGGGGTTACAGCATCAGCATTGTTGTCTAAAACTCATCTGATACTGTAGACTTCAGTCAGATTCAGATTCAGAATATTTTATTGCCATTTAAGTCATGTACACTTATTTGACACAACAAAACAGTGCTAAGCTGTTAGGTTTAGGTTTAGGGGATTTTTTTTCCTCCAGAATTTACAATGGTTTCATTCCATTCCTCTGCAAATCTCAGAACTATAAAAACTGGGCTTCCATGGACCAATGCATACATAATATTTTGCACATAATTCAAAACCTACCATGTACATGCATATATAGTGTCTAGCACATACTTCAAAACCTACCATGGACCAATGCATCCATACATCTGGTATATACTTCAAAACCTACCATGGACCAATGCATCCATACATCTGGTACATACTTCAAAACCTATCATGGCCCTCTCTCTCTCTCTCCCCCTCTCCTCCCCTCCCCTTCCATCCCTCCCTCATTCTAATATGGCGCAGTCTTAAAATCATCTTCCGCTTCATCAGTCACATGGTTTCCTCTCCAGCTCTTTCATCCCTGCACTCCTCTCACTCACTCACTCACTCACTCACTCACTCACTCACTCACTCACTCACCTTCAGCTTGAGCGATGAGAACCGTGGCATGCAACTGCCACCCTCTGTCATCGGCCTCTTGTGCCGCCGCTAACGACTTCTCCCCAAAGTCCTTGGCGTCAGAGAACTGGCCCAGCTCCAGATGGCATCGGCCGATCTCATGGAACAGCCAGGTGCTCTCCAGGGCAGACTTGCTCTTGGGCAACTTCTTCTCCCATCTGGTGCAGAGAGATTGACCCCCTTGTGGTGAAGGTTGTTTGTCTTTGAGTTCGTTTGCATTGCAGGGTGAATTTTGCAGTGTAGTAGTGTATGGTGTTGCGTCACATGGTGAAGTTTGTATTGTATTGTGTTGCGTTGTATTGCGTTGTTTTGTATTGTGTTATGTTCTGTTGTTTTGGTATTGTGTTGTATTTGTACCCCGGTGAGGTTTGTGTTGTGTTGTGTGTTTTTGAAGTGTGGTGTGTTTTGCTGCGTAAGGCTGAGTTGTATTTGGCTGTGTTGTCTTGGTTTGGGCTGACTTGTGCTTTGTTGTGTTGTGTTGTCCTGGGTTGGGGTGTACGTCATTGTGTTGTCTTGGGGTAAGTTGTATTTTGTTGTGTTGCCTTGGGTTGTACTGTGTGCGGTTGTTTGGGTTGGGTTGTACTGCACTGAACTGCATTGTACTATACTGAATTATTGTATGTTGTATCTATACTTAAGTAACGTAGTATGTTGTTGTATTATGCTATGCTGCATTAGATTGTATTGTACTGTATTGAATTACATTGCACTGTAAGGTATTGTTCTGTACTTAACTGCACTGTACAGTATTTTATCTCTACCCCTTTCAGTCACAGCAGATTTGTCTACATGAAACTTTCTGGGGAGGGCACTGAGTAACTAGTGCCGCACCACCCTTGTGCCATGTATCGCTTGTTTATTCAATATGTATGACAGATCATAACCAGGCTACTCCTGCACACAGCACAGTTTTGATACTCACAACACGATAGCATCTTCGTATTTGCCCATCCTAGCTTTCGTCCTTCCCAGGTTGTCTAAAGCTCTGGATTCGGCTTCATCTATGCCACTGAAAAAGATGAAAAGAACACAAAAAGATGTACATGAAAAAAAGTTGATGTTAAAATCAACAGTTCTCTTTTCTTTACTTTTGTCTGTCCTTTATTTTATTTTGGGAGGTGAGGGTGGGGTGGGGATGGGGATTCAAATAAAGGCAGACCCAGCTTTGCTAATGTAAATGTTAAAAACCTAACTTTTCATCAGTTCTGCAGTCCTTCTCACCAGCTACTGTATTTCTGCTGGTTCTTTTTGCATACATTTTAAGCTGTTGGTGCCCTCCATTTTCTGTTTACTCTCTATATCATCATCAGGGTTGACATGTCACTCACTGAAAATTCTCTTTATCTTTACGTGTGCTTTTTAGTTACATACTTCTTTTAAAAAAATGTTTAACAAGTAGCTAGTAAGGCTGCTGTAAACAAGAATAAACTGGAATCTGGAAATGTAGAAAAAAAGAAGAATGATTTGGAATCATAAGCATAAAGACCATGGCAAAGACTATGTAAAAAAACATATATATACAAAAACAGATTTTCAAACTTTGTTGACAAGAACAATGCCTAAACATGGAATTTTAAAACTTAGAGGCAAACTCTGTAGCAGCTGATAAAGATCCCATTAGACCCTGTGGAAAAATTTTTTTTCTGACATATCACATGACAGGTGATACCAGTACCCACTACTATTCTTAAACAGCCAAGTCTTTGTCATAGGGCTCCGAGGCTTCTCTAGATTTGTTAGTGAAAGCGCTCATGGGTGCTATTACAGGAAATAACTATGTTCATCATGTAGTTTACAGAATACAATACAACACCACACTGCGCAACACTCACTTGTATGGCTAAGTTATTTTTGTGGGGGTTTTTGGTCATAGTAGTATTCCAAGACTTCCTTATAACCGCACGTGAAAGTATTCGTGAAAGATATCACAGGAAATGTTTCCATCATGCAACACGTTTATCCACCACACTGCGGTGTACTCACTCGCGCTGGCCGATGGCCAGGTCTTTGTCGTGGTACTCCAGGGCCTCTTTGTACTTGCCCAGCTCCAGGTAGGCGTTGCCCATGCAGCTGTACAGGTTAGCTTCCAGGGCTGGCTTGTTCTTCATGCTGTCTTCGCCCCATGACTGCACCTTGTTCAGCGTCTTCTGCGACTTCTTCAGACTCTCTTCGTATTTCCATTGGCCTGAGCTGTATATCATACAGTTAGAAAATCAGTATTGTACTTGCTGGGTTGCACAAGAATGGCTTGAGTTGTACACAGTGCAGATTGAAAACAAGTGCTGTACATGTTGGGTCACACAAGCATAGCTTGAGCTGTACATCATGCAGATTGAAAACAAGTATGCTGGGTTGCACAAGAAATACAAAGTTTACTTTCCTAAAACAGCTGTGCTGATGAACTTGGATTTCCTTGTTTACTTGATTGTGATATCACCTGAACTGTCTGTTTCAGTTTCAGTTGTTTTTTAAAAACTTTCTTTTTTATATAAGGAACTTGCACTTCTAAATCACATAAGGGACAACAGAAACATGAAAAGAATTTTTCTTTGTGTGTGTACATGTGAGTGTGTTGGTGAAAAAGAGGAAGATGAGAAAGACAGAGAAAGAGAAGAAAGAGACAGACGGGGAACAGAAAGACAGAGAGAGGGAGATGAGGAAAGGAGAAAGGGAGAGAGAGAGATAGAGAGAAATATATAGAGAGAGTGTGGAATCTTCTGCATGTGTATATAGATGAAGGGAACTAAAACACTGGCAGGTCTGCACTTTAAGCTTATTTGTGAGGTTGCAAAAATCCTTACCCATATTTCACTAGATGCTGTGCTGAGATTTGAATCCACGACTTTATGGAACCAGGGAATTGAAACCAAACTTTCTTAACCACCTGGCTATATCATCCATCATTCCCCTGTTTAATGCATTGTCTTTCCAAAAATTTTACAGAAAAAAAAGAAACAGGGATAGAAAAAGTGCTGACCTTCATCAATTTCCTCCAGCCGCTGCAGGATGTACTTCATGTGATCCTTCTCATCACTACGACCACTTCCAGCACTCTGCTGCAGGCGCTGTCGTCGACGGTCGCGTTCACGAGCGTACATGGGCTTCTGCTGGCGCCAGAAATCGGCACGAAGGCTGAGGTATTCCAGACAATCCACTGCCCGGCCTTTGATGTAGCGATCAGCTTCCTGGCTCTCTTCATTGGCTGTCAGGCCTGTTGACAAGGATATATGAAAAATGACAAAAAATTTTTAAAAGAAAAAACAAGAAATTTTGCACCTGTCAAGGTAGCGTACATGCACACAACAAAACATTTTTGGTTTCAACAGCATTTGTAATGCTGCATGCGAAAATCATGGACAAGTCACCAGCTGTAGTTTCGTACTGCACGCTGTTAAAGTGAACACCGCTATAGCTGCGGTCACTGATCACCTGGAGACTCCAACGTGTGTATCTCAAAAAGTAATAAAGATAATTGAAATCTGGTTTTTTGTGTCTTGTTCAGAATGATCTCTTCTTTTAGATTACTCTTCAATCTCATTTTCTGAATTTGGACCCTTATCCATGATTTTTGAAGAATAGGTGTCACAAAAATATAAGCATTATCTTGACAGAGCGATGAGTATACTTATAAAAGTCATGCCATAACGAAACATTGTCTGTTTGTTTGATACGTAAATGCAGTCGTGATTTAGGGTTGTTTTGTGATTTTTTAACAAGCAAGAAATGACACATTTTGTTTCTAAGAAGGCAAGCAGAGATGAAAAAAAAAATAAAGAAACTTGTTTAAATGTATTTCAGTATTTTTGTGGGCTTATGTACTGACTGGTGAGTTGTGTAAATAACTCTGACCTGAAATTATGTGGTTTTGTCCTGTTACAAGTCAAAATGAGAGAGAGAGAGAGAGAAAGAGAGAGAGAAAGAGAGAGCGAGGTCAAATGATGAGTATTACAGAAAGGGCGGCCGATAAGTGAAGGGGTGGAATTAGTATTTGGTGGTTAAAGATTTATAAACTTAATATCGAAAAGAAATAAGCACTCGTGCTGTTCTGTATACAGTCAGTCACGTAGTAATATTCGCTTATTCTAAATTTGATCACTGTTTCACTGGCACACTCAATGGCTATATCCGGGAAAAGCAGACAAAGATTAAGCTGTTACAGTTTTAATGATGTTTCTCCCAATGCCTAATCGAAGCACAAAATGTACTCAGTTTATGTTCATCAATGGAAGCAGAGGTCGAATAAGTGAGAGAGAAGAGAGAGAGAAGAGAGAGAGAGAGGGAGAGAGAAGATGAGGAGAAAGGGGAAGGGGGGGGGAGGTGGAGAGGGAGAGAGAGAGAGAGAGAAAGACAGACAGAAAGAAAGAGAAGAGAGAGAGAGAGACAGAGGACAGGAGAGAGACAGAGGAGACACAGAGAGACAGAGACAGAGAGACAGACAGACAGACTGAGACAGATAGATAGAGACAGACAGAGACAGAGAGAAAGAATGTGCATCTGTGTATGTCTCTGTGTCTATATATGTCTGTATGTACATGCCATTACACAAACCGTATGATCCTCTAAAAGCCTTGTAATGCTAGAAACAAGTGCACTGTTCCATGCAGAGAAGAAGCCTAACCATGACAATAACCTCAAAACATAACAGGAAACAATCATAAAATTGAAAAGCTTTGGCTTTTTCTTTATCAACTGCAGTAATTGTAAATAAAACATCTTTATTTATTTATTATTGATTCATTCTTTTATTTTGAGGATAACGGAATAAGCACTCTTGTGCTTTTTTTTAAAATCCAGTCCCAGTGTGTATGCAGTTTTAAGTCATTGAGATAAAAATTAAACCAAAACAACAAAAACAGTACATGCATAGTCAATTCAATTAAATGATAACGGAAGGTAAACAAGAAACCATGAAATTTTTTTAACTTTACTTTTTTTGAAGTGTGGAGAGCTCCAAATCTGCAATTGTAGCAAACAATTATCCAAACTTGCTTTTATGTCTCTCACAAAAACTGGTACGTTTGTGTGTTTGGTAGTAGTAGTATGTTCTTTCAAGCCAGAAGGCCCATAGAGCCGGAGCTTATCCCGGTTTCTGTAGCGTTAAGTGAACTGATGGTTTTTTTCACCACCCCTGTGACAGGACGCTAGTCTGTTGCCAGATACTTCCCTAGCAGAGCTGGTACCCACTTGTACACCTGGGTGGAGTGAGGAAAATAGGAGTAAAGTGTCTTTCCCAAGGACACAACACCGAGCCGAGCGGGGATCGAACCCGCGACCTCTGGATCACGAGTTGACCGCCTAAACCACTCGACCACGGTGCCTCCGTGTGTTTGGTATTTCTGTTAAAAAATAATTGTTAGTATTCCTTAATATATTTAGAGTTAGTTTTTGTATTCCTGGGATTAATTTTGTAAATAATGTCTGGTCCAAAGTGATAACTATGGTGTTTGGCCCTTAGCACATTATTGGGATACGCATGTGTTGAGTATGGCATAAGTAAAAAAAAAAATGTATTCAGAAAAATAAAGTAAAGTTAAAACACATTTTAATACCTCCGATATTTGATGAAGATTATACAAACATCTTTCAAAATCTTTGGAGAATTAGTTAAAAGTGTACAAGTGTGCATTATGCTCATATTCTGCATCCATTTTAAAAAAAAAATCTTAGAAATAGTACAGTATTCATATCTGACTTCTCTTTCACAATATTTTTATAGGAATGTATAAGACTCACTTGACAAAAGGCACTGAAAAATGACAATGGAAAAGTCCAAAATGATATCTAATGAAAAAGAAAAAAGAAAAGAAAACCAAGTAATACATAACACACAAAGAAAATCCACACAAACATGAAACAAACAAAGGTAGAAGAGGTAATGTGATAAAACAAACAACTATTCTAATAAGAGAAAAACAGCAGCAAAACAAGATAGTTTCGGAGCAAACTAGTTAAGACTGATAGATTCTTTACCTGAACTTTTTCTTTTAAAGGGAAAATAAAATTCTTAAAAGTAGCAGATAAACTTTGCTGAGAGTGAAAGAGTGACTTTTTTAATCCATAAAGTAAATTTCAGGTTCTTTATTTTCAGCATGGGTTTCTTTTTTAATAGTATCTAGTCAAAAACAAAATAGTATCTAGTCAAAATATGCCACAGAGAGAGACAGACAGACAGAGAGACAGAGACAGAAAGAGAGCAACAACAACAACAAAACTGAAGGGGAAAGAAGAATAAAAGAAGTGAATAAGGAAAAAAACATTAACAGACTGCAAAAAAGGAGAGGAAAAGGAAGAAAGACAAGAAAAGAATATGACTCCATCAGAAAGAAAGCAAAAAGAACAAGAAAGAAAACCAAGAAGAAAAAACAAAAAGAAAATGGGAAAACAGAAAAGAAAGAAAGAAAGCTTCATAAGAAAGAGAAAAGACAGAAAGAAAGACAAAAAGAAAGAAAACTTCAAAAGAAAGATTCAGAAGGACAAAAGAAAAGAAAGAAAGAAAAAAAAATGCATGCTATCCAACAGCAGTATTTCTCTCCATGATCCATTTAAAACTAAAAAGCCAAAAAGGGCTTATGTACTAAAACAATTTTATTCTTGCTTGTCAAGCGGAAATACAAAGTCCAGCAAGAAGAAGAGGCACTTTCACTTCATGAAGAGACTGATCCATTTACCTTTCCCTGGAAGTTTTGTTTCTTTTTCTGTTGAAGTCATTGATTTCATCAGTTGAAAGCATCTGTGTGAGTGTGTGTGTGAGTGTGTGTGTGTAGATATATATCTGTATATGTGTATGTATGAGCATATGCATATATACATGTATGTACGTGTAATTAGACAAGTGCACATGTAAAGGCAAAATATTAATCCAATAGAAACTTTTGTTTTTAAATTTAAGGTGTTTTTCTAAGGTTTTTTTTTTAATGACATAAAGCAAACAAGAAAAAACTAAACAAAAATATACAAATGACATTTGTGTAACACAATCAAGAACAAGGCTCTGACCTTGCTTTTTTTATAAAACAAAACAAAACAGACAAAGCAGCTAGTGTCGAAGCGATTTTGATCAATACTCCCCCCTCTCTCCCCATAAAAAAACAAAAACAACAACCAAAAAAACCCACACAAAACAACCAACCAGCCAAACAAAAAAGATTGATCAAGTTACTGTTACGTTACCCTCATATACAAACCAAACATTTATGAACACAAAGTGACAGACACACACACACACACACACACACACACACTTTTATATATATATATATATATATATATATATATATATATATATATTATATATATTATATAATCATACATACAACTGATCAAAACAAACCCAACCCCAAACACAAATGAAGCGTCGTCAAGACACATCTGTGACTTACTGTCGTAGAGTTTCTCCAAGAAAGCGTGGTCATTGTAGAGTTCTCCCAGCAGCTGCTTGGTGGTCTTGGTGGACCCCCCATTCTGCGGTTTGGTGCGCTCCTTTTTCTCCTCCCGCTTCTGCACCTGGGAGGGTTTGCTGTAGCCCCTCTGCTGCTGCTTCTGCTTCTGCGGAATGACAGGGGGATAGACCACAGAGCTGACTGTGAGAAAGGCGGTTTGAGTTTAGTGGAAGAGTTTATCGACACCAAGATACAGACTGAAAAAAAATGTATGTTTGGACCCTGTCTGGTATGTGATAGTTGGTTTGTTGTTGTTGTAAGTTGATAGAAAAACACAAAATTTATATAAATACATTTTTAAAAAAAGTTTCCTACCTGCTGTAGTTGATGCACATCGAAAAAGTGTGTGATCTTTCTTTTTTATTTTATATGTATATCTTTTTTGTTGTTTGTTTTGTTATTTGTTTTTGTATTTCTTTGTTTGGTTTGTTGTTGCTTTTTCAGGGGGGGGGGGGAGGGGGGGGAGGGGGGTAGTGCTTCATGTTTTTCCAAATTGAGAAAATTTTGTACTTTTGGCAAAAGTTTTGAATACCTTCCATAAAATAATCAACTATCCCTCCTCTACTGTTTTTTCTCTCCCTCTCTCTTTCTTACAGATGTACACATACATAGAAATGTTTGCATGCATGCACAAGCATGGGCTTACACCCACACAAAACTACACCAAACCAACACACACACACACACACACACACACACATACACACACACACACGTTAAAGGAACAAAACTGTTTACTGCATCTGAACTGTCTATGATAACTCAGTCTGGCAGTTTAAAATCTGTTTTTATTTCAAATGAAAGATATTTTGAGATTACTTTGGAAGAGGTAAAACCTTGGTATAAACTGTAAAAGATTATGTCAGATTCAGCTGATATACTGATTGTCATATTATGATAAAGTACACACATAAAATTTCCCTTTTTGGGAGGGTGTTCAGTACATCAAAAATATTTCTCAGTTCCATCATAATGTGAAGAGTAAATATTTTTATTAAGTTTTTATTGTTGTTGTATCATATCAGACACAATGATTTTATTTGTTTTGAAGTAAAAAAAAAATTCTGTTAACATTAAACACTACCATGATCCTCAAAATTATATAACAGCATCATCATGATCACCATCATCATCATCACCATCACCATCATCATCATCAAGATTTTCTTCATTGTTACTCTCATCATTATCACTATGCATACAAAAACCCTTTCCAGTTTCACAATCAAAATCATGAAAAATCACAGATTGTTCAAACTTGCATTCCAATCACACATTAATGTATCACACTACCATTCAGCTTTTTTTTAAACATACAAAACAACATTAAAGCAAAAACAGTATTTGATCTTAATTATGGCATTTTTCATCATTAAAAAGTACTAAGTTAAAACAAAAAACAACAAGTAGACAACAACAACAACAACAACAACAACTGGTTGACCATTACATCTGGCTAAGCCAGAATATCAATTATCTATATCAGAATGTGACCTCAGCTTTTTGTAAGGAAACAAACAAAATACTGATAAGAACTAGAATAATTTGTTACATCACAAATTATGAATGATGACATCAAAATTGGTTTGCAGAGAACACTTTATGAACAAAAGAGTTCATAAGTAACTGCCTTTGTTATTGCAATAAAATCCTGTGTCTGTTCAAACATTATTAACCCAAACTTGCACACAGTTTCAAATAAATATTGACAATCAATTTCTTAAAAAAAGAATTCCAACTTGCAAAGCTTTTATTTCAATGAAGATCCTCCAAACACATATGCACACCACACACACACACACACACACACACACACACCACACACACACACACACACACACACACACACACACACACACACACACACACACATAAGGCTAACAATATGTAGGTTGTTTCCTTTACTTCACACAACAAAATGGAAAAAGAATGGTATTTAGATTATGATTTAGTGGGGTTTTTGTTTTTCACTCACAAAAATGTGCATGCAATGCTACCTAGACAAATAAAGAAAAATGTAAGTTTGGTCAATATTTAAATTAAAAGAATTAGAGTAAATGATCTGAAAATAAAATAAAATAAACCAAACCACCAAACAGATCGTTATAACTAATTTATATGAATTTTTCCAACATCGGAATAACTGAAATACTCCACATCAGTTAAGAATAACATAAAACAGAATTAACAGAGAAAAGACCCAGTTTATCCTATTACTAAGTAAAACATGGTAAAAAGAAAACAAACAATAACAAAAACAGGAAAAAACATAAGTTTAGTCAGTATATTAAGTAACAGAACAACTATGTAAACAACCAAAGATCATAAGAAAATGAAACTTTCAACCCAACCCCAAATAAACATAATATAACCTGAAAGTTAACACATATACACCATTTTGTTCAGAAAGACACAACAAGAGACAGGAAACATATTTTGAACTATACAGGTTAAAACTATAATACCATGATGTTTCAGATGTCTGCAGACTTTTTTTGGTTAACAGAAATCAGAATACGTCACTAAGAGTATATCAATGACTGCCTTCCTGGGAGATTAGTACACAGTTTCCAAGAATGATTTCAGAGGATGACATGAAGGAATCTGGCTGTTTTACCTTCTTTTTATCCTGAAATAAGCATGCACAATGAAGTCAACCCACAGGATTTGAACTGATCTCATAGTGACATAACACTAATTAGTCTAACGTTGAGCAAACATGTACTGATTTCTTTTCACTTTTATGTAATCTTAAAATCTAAACAACACACACAGCATTTCACACTGATGTTTTACGTCTTTAGCACATCACGTTGTATGCAAGGTATAGTGCTTCAAAACCAAACACTGAAACAAACATTGTGCAGAGTGAGGCTGTTAATCAAGTTAAATCAATGTCTTTATCAACACACTGTTTCTTTTTAAGTTTGTTCTGTGCTCCATCTGACCTGCTCCAGAAATGAAGTGCTCCTGGAGGTTAAAAGACAAAAAATCAAATGAAATAGCTGATCCACAACAACACTTAATTAACCAAACACTGAAACCTTACATTTATGTTTTGATCCTCCAATCATCAGAATGAACCCTATTTTGGTCTCTCTTTTTTTGCACTCCTTCAAACAAAAAGTAATAACCTAAATCACACTGACAAGATCAAACTGGTTCATTATGTAATCTAGAAAGATGATTAAATGTATGTTTTATGACTAGAAGTATGCTATGAACGTGTGGGTTTTTTACCATGATAAATAGTCTCCTTCAGAAATTAACAGGACGAAAAAGAAACATATTGATTAATGGTAAGGATGCCATATATGGAAAGAAAAGTGCACCCATAATCCAAAATACTTCTTACACCTCAATTCTATCTGAAAAGCTAAATTGCAATCATTGGCCTGATTCTTATTCATTTCAAACATATCCTACAGGAAATTTCCTTATTGATGCTATACATATATATATATAAAGGGTAATCCTTCAAAACGTGCTCTCTGAGCCCTAGTACATTATATACAGGGGGAAAAAATCTGTTATAAAGAAAGAAAATATTACCTCATCTTGCTTGTAGAAAAACGTCAAGTCTCCAGAAGCCTCCAACTTCACTGCATCTGGAGCTTTAAACAAAGAAGCAAATTTAAAGTGCAACATTTGTATACTGATTCTGATAATCATCAAACAAAAAATACCATGAATCTATTATATGTCATAACTGGAGAAAAAACATCTAGTTTTTATTCATCTTTGTTTTCAGCTACATAAAAAGTTTTTTCAACTTGAACAAACACCTGCAGTAAGATGTTTTGATTGATTATGCAGGTGATAATTTTTCATCATTTTGCTTACATTGAATGCACAAAAAGAGAAGCATGTTTGTTTGTGCCTGTATGAACACACACACAACACACGCACACATGCACAACATGCATGTATGCACTGACATTTTTATTCTGATTATGAGTTTTGTGTCTGAATATCACCACACTGACCTGGCAACATTGCTAGGTCACTTTTGGCTGGTGACCCCAAGGCAGCCCAACATTGATAATTATCTTCTTATGAAAATCTATCAAACTGTGTGCGTGCGTGCAGGCATGCATATGCGTGTGTGTATGCAAGCATGCTTGTGTATGTGCATACATGTGTATACTTTTTTTTTTTATCCTACTGGTATCATACTTCCAATACTGTTGTTGATGGCTTCTTGAGACTTTTGGATTCCCAGTCGGAACTCTTGGAGCTCTGGCCTCAGCTTGTGGCCTCTGTGGTAAAACACCAGTGCGTTTTCAAAGTCTCCCTTTTGGTAGAGAGCCTCTGCTTTAGTGCACAGTGCCTGTTGAAAATAACAGATGACAACTAAAAGATCTGAAAAACAAAATAAAACCAAATAAACCCAAGCCCTCACCAAACACAGTGAAAGGCTTTAACATCTTATCTGTCTCAAGGAGGCAAAGGTTTTGAACAAGTTACTTTGTGATTAATTCCCTTTATGCTGCTGTCCATGAGGGAAACTTCATATTGATAAAACAGTATTTTTTGTCCTTTTTAACTGTATTTTTGCTTCCATGATGAGCTAGAATAGAACTGCCTTGTTCTAAAAACTTTCTTACCTTGTATAATCTCAGAATTTGGGAAACAAATCTCAAAAACTGGAAAAGCAGCTGATATATTACTCTTGATATCTAACTTACAAGTGAATAAAAAATATGTAACTAAATATTATACAGATACATATAAGTAAATAGAATTGTCATCCACACTGTGGATTAAAACAAATAGTTTAGAATTACAATTACATCTCGGAGAAACATGATTTTGTGCACTTAATTTCTATCACTGTTTCAGCCTGTCTTTTTAAATACAAATGCTGATTATCACAAAAGGTTTAGCTGCATTGTCTAAAGTATCAAATAGGTTAATGAAAGAAAGTGGAATAAAATAAATTGTTTTAAAAAATAACAAAATTCATTTTAGACACTCACTTTAAATTGCAAAGATAGGTCAATAACAGTGGAAAGATTTGCACAAACATTTTCATGTACATGAACACAAATATACACATATACAGACACACAGAGGCCCACACACAGACACACACTAAATATACTATATAATATAAAATAGTTTTAAAAAAAAGAACAACACACACACACACAAACACACACACGCACACACACACACACACACACACACACACAAAAGAATACGAACCCGAATATCTTTTCCCTTGCCCTCTTCCTCATTTTCCAGAGCAGACTCAGAATCTGCCAAAGCTGCTGCTGAGTTGCCCAGGTTGAGGAAACACTTGGCTCTGGCCACCAGACAGGTTTTGTCCCCCGGCCTCATCTCCAACGCCTGTGTACAGTGTCAATGTGTTTGATGAACACTGATAACACATATCTATAATTATGTAGGCCAGCTAACTGACTGCCCTTAGGCCATAAGAAACATAGCAAAGAGAGAAGTATGGATACAAAAGCTGATACTGTATTTTGGCTTGATTTCTCCCTTTCATACCCAAACTTTTCCCCCATCCACTAGATCTTAAGTGGTGGTCTGGGAGCTAGTCTTTCAGATGTGATGATAAACCGAGGTCCCGTGTGCTACATACATGCATTCAGCACATGTACAGAAATCTATGGTAACAAGACAGTTGTCTCTGGCTAAAACTCTGTAGAAGGAAGTCACTCTGATATAGAAAAATACACACATCATGCTGACAGGAAAATCTTTTTAAAAGAGAAAAAATTAAAAGGGTGGTGCTGCTCCTGTGGTGCTCTGGAGAGACCATCCCAAATTTTATGCAGAGAAATTATCTGCTATGATTGAAAGTAGTATATAAAGCAATACAAGAAATACAATACAACTCTCTCTGTCTCTCTCTCAAACACACACACACACACACACAAATGCACACACACACATGCACACACACATGCACACACACACACACACACACACACACACACACACACACACACACACACACACACACAAACACACACACACTTCTTCAGATGAGACTACAAACCAAGATCCTGTGAGAAAACACATGCAGAACATCATGTGTACATATTAAAACCTGTTCCACCTTTTGGAAGAGTAACCCATTTATGCCAGTGGGAATGGATGACAACATTTGCATGCGCAAGGAAACTGGATGTGAAAAAAGCACATGACTGCTTATTCCATTATCCTTGAAATACAATGATGGGAATAATAATAATAATAATAATAATAATGATGATGATGATAAAATACATAATAATAGAGATCAATATATACCAAACACACAACACACACACACACACACACATCAAACACACACACACCACACACACACATTCAACACACACACACACACACACATTCACACACACACACACCACACACACACACACACACATTCAACACACACACACACACATTCAAACACACACACACACACACACTTCCCATCGTCGTGCCGTAGCCATTTGTTAATGAAGTACCAATGTTGTTATTCTGCCTGCAAAAGCTCTAGTACCGGGAAATCTACTGTGAACTAAAGTTTCGTCAGGCACTTACTTTTGTGAAGCTCTCAATAGCGCGTTGGTACTGCTTGACGTGCACGAAGTGCTCGCCTTCATCTCGCAGTGTTTCAAAAGTTCCCACTGTCGCCTGCTCATCTGTCCCTGCATCACTCTCACTGTCTCGTCTGCCCCGGCCTTTCGGCATTTTGCTTGATAAATTAAAAAGTCAAAAGAGAAGAAAAGGAGAAAGACTACACAACCCGAGCACTGACTTGATCCCAGATGTATCTCGCTTCAAACTTCCGTTGCTATAGGTAACGTCCGCAGTTTCGACTATTGACTGAAATTAGTTATATTGACTAAAACCAGTTTTTCTTAGCTGAAACGTCGAGGACAAAATGTTTGGATTGTAAAAGCAATATATTGACAAAAATTATTTTTCGAAAATCAAAGTATTTCATATTGTATCTTTGTGTAGGAATGTAGCGTAATTTGGTCAACCATGCCAATAATGGGAAGGAGGAAGGAGGACCAGCAGAGAACTCCCTATGATCCACTCACTTCTACCTAGTTAATTTTACTTCATTTTTATTTCGGATCTTAGATCTAGTTCTTGATTTCATGTTTGTAGAGGAGGTGCGGGCAGTGATAGGAAGAACCGCAGCTGTTTTTTTTTTTTTTTTAATCCCAAACACAAAAATTAATAATATAAAAAGGTCAGGTCTCCATGGCTACGATTCATTCACTCTGACACTGTGTTTGTTTGCATCAACAACACTTATGAGTAATGCTATTACACTGTTCTGCCTGTTTTAGATCACCACATGCACCACTGGACTCCATCATCAAATTGGCCAGAGAACCACCAAGAGAGCTAGGCATTATAAAGATGTCCCATGTCTGCACTAGTATAGCAGCTTGACAATTTTATGACTTCTTGGGTCCTCAGTGTCTCTCGTTGGTAGCCCAGCGATGTCAGCTTGACGCTGATAGTCACTTTTATGGCTTTCAGTTGGGAAAATAGACCTGAAGATGCACAAGCATGTAGCCTGAGTGTGTTCATGGTTAACTCATTACTTCCACTGGGGTGGGAGGTCAAATAATAGCCTTTTGCTTTTTTAGAGGCCGAGGCGTCAGCCGTCGGTATAGAATAGAAGAAGAAGAACAACAACAACAACAACAACTTCACAACAATAACAACCAAACTACAACTTGACAGCAACCGTAACAAGCCACCACCACCATCACCACAACCCCCACTATCATCACCACCACTAACAATAACAATAGGCCTAACAACAATAACAAGCCACCACCAACAACAGCAACAACAACCATATCATGAATGATTATCATTCATCCAACCAGCCTAGTTTAACTGAAAACAATGCAAAATTGAGGGGATATAGAGAGTGACTTGGTGAGTGATAGTGGCGATCAAGGTGGTTCGATTGTAGATGGACAGTCATCATAGTCAATCAGTCTCATGACTCTAACAAGAACTTCTGCGAGTTCAGAGACATTTTTCCTCACCAGCTAAACTATTGACAATGAGGTGAGACAAAACCATCCCTTTGATATATCGAAACATCCCCTTTTCTGTCGTTCTTTATTTTGTTTTCCGTACCTTTTATCCTCTCTCTCGATATCTAAGAGAGATATTTTCTGCCTTCCTAGTCCATTCTCCTACCTGTTATAAAACAAATCTGACGAATGTATTGTGGGATTTTTTACATGAGTTTTTTTTTAATGAGCTGCTCTGTTGTCGGAATTGGCCGGCAGACAGACCTCCCGCAAAGTTACATGCACAGGAGAACACTAAACACTGCGTATCCCACCTAGCAAGGGAACCTGAAGAAGAAGAGAAGGACACTAATGAGGTGCTTCAGTATCAGGACATGAACTCGCGCCCTGGGATTGTATTGTAGCCACTGAGTTATAAATATAATATCCATATAGGATGTCTACGATTGTATCCGATCACGGGTCCCATGCTCTAACAGTCACTGAAATACTCCGCCTTGATCTGTGTTGAGAAACCTACTGAGGTTTATCTGTCTCCTCAATCTCTATACTCTACTCTACTGCTATTTCTGCATTAATACAATATCTATACTATGTGAGAAACCAAGAAAACAGTCTTGCGGGTATAGATCGAATGTACAGAAGACGCATTGTAGCTGTTATCTGTTTCTGAAAAGACGTGACCCTGAATATTACTACCATACTGGATGATAACCCTGTGTGATATCAACACTGCTGACACTAAGTATCGCAGCCACTAGCCTAGCTGCGCTGCTACATGTATATAAAGTCGGACATCTGAATTTTGTTGATGCTAAAAATCAGTCACCGTCAAGATGATCAAGTATCAAAGTGCTGACTAATTCATAAGGATCCAAAAGTAAGCAATAGGCCTAAGGCCTAACATTTATATAACAATTACAAGGATAAAAACTCAGTCTCCACGTTTAGAGTACTTGAACAGGGAGCAGGATTCCTGACGTGGCACTGATTGGTCATGAGACTTAGCGTCCAGCATATAGAACATCTTGCGCACACGTTAAATCCTGTTCCGCTTTTTGAAAGAGTAGGCCATTGTGCGCCGGTGGGAACAGATAACAACATTTACAAAACCGTATACACACGGGGACTGGATGTAAAAAAAAGCACATGAGTGCTTATTCCATTATCCTCGATATAAAAAAAAAAGTAATCTGAGCACTTTGATTTGTTGCTTTACAAGATTCAGAGCTATATAAATTCCATACATTATTATTATTATTATTATTTAAAATGTGATAGCGGTGTGTGTGTGT
>CM054135.1:55030866-55093366 GCA_028751875.1 Rapana venosa
CAGCAAACGATGTTCATGCCCATTCTACAGTGTTGTCTGTCCATTGTTTTATGTTTGCTTGTTTGTTGTTGTTTCTACCTACCGCTTTAACTCTTTATCTCGACGGCCAATAGTTATCTGCAAAACAGGTTCAGAAAGGTCATCCAGTTTAATCTTCAGTTTAATTAACGTGGCCACACCAACATACCTTTCTTCTCGTGACTGAAGTTGGCATGTAGGCTAGATCTTAGTGTGGACTGACACACTGTCTGACGGCCTGGCACACTTGTTCAGAGATGATAGACTATCAAGTGTTTAGTACCTTGCAATAACATTTATTTACAGGGCTTGGATCAGTAGGCTACTTCTCTTTGTTAGGGTCCACGTCTCCCATATTTACAGACCAGCAAACTTGGCCATTGTACTTTCAGCTCTCGATCTTTCTCTTTTCTCCCCAGCCCACATCCCTTATTCATCCATCCCCATGCCCTTCTTTCCCTCTCACTCAATTCTTTTTTTTTTAAAGTGGAAATCTGTCTCTTATTTCCTTTAGTTCTTCCTGCTCATGGACTGACTGTCCCTCCTGTCACACACAGCATATTCCCTTGATAAGTCATTTGGCTTTTTTGCATTCGCTCCTGGGCCCATGGGGTATGTTCAATTGTCGCGTTTAATTCTGGGAGTCTGTTCTTTCTTCTCCTCTGTAGGTTGTGTATATTCTATGCCTAGCGGTGGAGCACTCTCGAGTTTCAACAAGCCACGCTGTTGCTGTCATAGATCATGGCATGGTCAGTGTGTATGTTTATTCAGCTGGGGTCAGCTGTTATGGTGTACATAGAAGGAGATAATGAGGAGAGCTAGCCTCTAAACATCTGTGTTGACATGGTGATAGGCTTCTGGCCGATCTGGAGGTTTAAGACAACAGTTGGTCTGCATATTATAATTTGTTATCATCTTGATGTCTGAGATGGCAACAATCTCTACAAGGAACACCCACCAGTGTTGTCATGATGTAAACCGATACCGTAAAATGTAGACTATGTCCGATACCGTAAAAATTGTCTTTATCAGGTAAACACACACACACACACACACACACACACACACACACACACACAACACACACACACACACACACACACACACACACACACACACACACACACACACACACACGTCAGTCACACACTCGCCGAGGGAGGGAGGGGTGTGTGTGGGAAGGTTAGGGGGGGGGGGGGGGGGGGGGGAACGGAATAAAAGTGATCGGAGACAAGGGATCGGATTTGGCAGTGGAAAAAAAACCCGTGCAGAAAACAGGATTAAAGATATCAAGCCTAGCATTTTATATATAAAAACTTTTTGATATGTTTATTGTTTTTCCGCTTTTTTTGCTTTGTTTTGTTTTTAACTTTCACATGCTTTATACTACGCTTATCCTGCACTAACACCTCATCTCCCTGATGTACTTTTACCAAAGTTTAAAAGCAGATGCCCTATTTCTAACTGGATCCTGCAGGTGTACCCCCAGTACCGGTCCTCACGCAAGTCCTGGGGCATCAACGCTCTGGGAACACTGGTGGTGGAGGTGGAGGACGAGAAAGGGAACGTGGGGGTGGGGGTGACCATAGGAGGCGGCCCTGGCTGTCAGCTGGTGGAGGGACACCTCAGCCGCTTCGTGGAGGGACAGGACCCGCGAAACGTGGAGCTGATGTGGGACCAGATGTTCCGGGCCACGCTCAACTACGGCCGCAAAGGTCTGCCTCTCCAGGCCATCTCTGCAGTGGATCTGGCGCTGTGGGACCTGCTGGGCAAGGTAGGGGACACCCAGCAGCTGGAGGTTTAGGGCAAGGCCTGTGTGTCGTGCAATGACGGCAGACCCTCCATGTGCTGAGCTGCTGAGAATGTCCTTTTTGATTAGAATCCCGTGGTGTTATCTGATCGAGGGACTGTATTAACCAATCGCTACCATCAAGTAGTTCTATCTCTGAGTTTAAAAAAAAAAAGTTATGTCTCTGAGTTCTAGAGATATAGGCTACTGCAACAGAACGTTTTTGCTTAGAGAAGTTGTAAGTGGGTGTGAGTGGTATTGGACTGATCAGTTGCCTATATACATCCGTGATGTCATATTGTATCGTATGATACGATGTCATATAGTATACACACAGAGACACATAATAAGAGAGAGAGAGAGAGAGAGAGAGAGAGAGAGAGAGAGAGAGAGAGAGAGAGAGAGAGAGAGAGAGAGAGAGAGAGAGAGAGAGAGAGAGAGAGAGAGAGCGAGCACGAGTTTTATCCTGTTGCCGTGAGCTACATGAGAAATCTGTCGTTTGTTACAGTCTCATCATTTCAATAATCTGCCAGTTCGTCTTACATCCCTGAGTTCAGTAAATCTGGGTAAAAAAACCCCAACCAAACACAAATAAAACCACCCTCACCTCTCTCTATATAAAAACCAACCACCAACAACAACACCAGAAAGAACAGCAACAACGACATGAGTTACAACTTCCGCGACACTACAGGCAACAACAACAACAACAACAAACAACCTTATGCCAATAACAACCACGGCAACGAAGGACGACAACAAACACTAACAACAACAGAACTTCACCACCAACTCACCCCAAAAAAAGAACACTTGCCCTTTGCAGGAACGCGGAGAGCCAGTGTACCAGCTGCTGGGCGGGAAGACCAAGCCCCGCCTGCCTGTCTACTGCACCACAGCACGTCCCGATGTGGCCCAGAAGCTAGGCTTCGTGGCCGCCAAGATCCCCTGTCCTCACGGGCCGGCCGAGGGCGACGAGGGTCTGGAGAAGAACGTGCAGTTCTTCCAGAAATGGCGGGAAACGGTGGGTCCCAAGTTCCCGCTCATGCTGGACTGCTACATGGCTCTGACAGCCACGTACGCGGCTCGTCTGGCCAAGAGGCTGGAACCCCTGGGGCTGAAATGGATGGAGGAGTTTCTTCCCCCTGATGACTATGCTGGGTATCAGCAGGTGAGCTGGGAGGATGGCTGTTGTGGCGGATTTGTTCCCCTTGTCATCCCATATAAATTAAGAAAGAAAGAAAAATGACATTCTCAGAGTCCATTGGTTTTAGAGTGTTATTTTGGTGATATAGAGTAGGATGAAATAGCTTTACTCCCTTTCATCCCATGTGTGTGTGTGTGTGGGGGTGGGGGGGGGGGGGGGGGGGGGTCCGCCTAAAACGCAGATTAAAAGTTTTACATAAAACAAACAAATCAACAACCAGTAGACAGGAGGTCGATCTGTTCAACTGCGCAGTACATATTAAGTAGTATACATGCTCATCATGTGTTTTCTCTGTCCCTTTGTCTCTACTGTCTGTCTATCTTTGAGTCTGCTTCCTAACAGAAACAGAATCCCCTTTTAAAGAAAACAACTTCTGTGCTGTCTTCTTTCTCTTTCCTGCCACTGTGTTTGGTCTTGGTCCTCTGCTTCCTTCTCGTCTTCTTTCTTTTTCTATCAGCTCATTCTTCTTTTATTTGTTCTTAAATCCCAGTCCACTTTTCTACATATTTTTTGTTGAAGCAAACACCAAATTAGTATTGATTGTCTTTGTTTTGTGGTTTTCTTTTGTTGTTGTTTTTAAAAAAAAATCTCTTCACGTTTTCCACCAGGTGAGGGAATCACTACGAAGCAGCAGCGTTCTCCTTACCACAGGGGAACACGAATACACCCGGTATGGCTTTAGGCAGCTGCTCTCCTCCCGCTGTGTGGACATCCTACAGCCCGACATCACCTGGGTGGGGGGCATGACAGAAGCCAGACGGGTAGTGGCCATGGCAGCGGCAGAAAACGTGCCCGTGATCCCGCACGGCTCCAGCGTCTACTCCTACCACCTGCAGTATGCCTTCAACAACTGTCCGGTGGCCGAGTTCATCAACATGAGCCCCAAGGCTGATCAGATCATCCCTTACTTCGGAGGCCTGTTTCCTGATGAACCGCTGCCCAAGGACGGGTTCATTGACCTGCCGGACAAACCGGGTTTCGGGGTGACCCTGGACAAGTCTGGCCTGACCAGACCCTTCCCTCGCTCCGAGGAGGAGTCCCGGAAGCAGGCTCTGGCCAATATTAATGCCCCTGTTCCCGAGAAACCTGTCTTTCCATTTTGATAGGCATAGCGGCTTTCTTCACGAAGCCAGTAAGTACATCATCTGCAGAGCATCCCGCGTGATATGAAGAAGACTTTTCAGAACTGATTGATAGGCTGTTGTTTGTTTGTGTTAGCGTTGCTGTTGTTGTTTTTTTTAAAAATCAAATTTGCTTGCTATTTTGTTTTGTTAGTTTTTCTTCTTCTTCTTCTTCTTCTTCTTCTTCTTCTTCTTCTTCTTCTTCTTCTTCTTCTTCTTCTTCGTCTTAGCCTGTATGCGACATAAGCCTAATCAAATATTTTTGTTTTCTCTGTCTTCTATCTGCAATGTTACACTTTTTTGGTGTTTCTTTGTTTTACTGTTTTTTTTGTTTTGTTTTTTAAAGAAGCATTCAAATTACCTTATCTGTCTTCTGCATGTTATAATGTAATATATATGCGCGAGAGAAGTGAGTTGTTGTTGTTGTTTCTACTGTTGCTGTCATCGTTGTTCTTTTATTGGCCTGTTTGTTTTGTTAAATAGTTGCCTTTGGTACACTCACTTTCTTGTCAGTTGTTCCCATCCTCTTACTACAGCACCAGACACAAGTCAACTTGTGAAGCATTAAGCCTATAACTGATCATAAAGTGTCCTGGAGATTTCTGTTAAAAAAATTGGTAAAGAAAAGAAAAGAAAATAAAGAAAAAAAGCATCATGTTGTAAAACATTGATTTTTGTCTTTTTTTTTTTCGCTCTCTCCTCAAGTTTTCCTCCACTTTTCTTCTTTTCCGTTGTTAGGGGGAAAAATCATAATATGTTTTGAAAATAAAGCTACCCAAGAACCCAAACTTTCAAAATGATTGACAAATATTAGCAAAGTGTCAAGTCCTATATCTACATTACTATGTTGTCCTGCTTTGAAATATCATATTGAGATTGTCTCGTTCATTGCAGCTCTCAGAAAAAAAAATCTGTACACTCAATTAGAGGGGGAAAAAAGCTTCTTTGAAGTAGGAATATAGCTGCTATGCCCATAATTATACAGTGAGGTATTTGTAAAACAGCCACACAAAGTGTATCTCTAATCTCACAGTAATTCTCAGGTGTGATGACTGAGACAGGATGCATAATAATTATTCTGGTTAACTCCATGGGTGTTAAGCTAGAGAACGCCCAACAACAACACTAAACAAATGATTTGTACTTCTGTCAAGTCGAGGATCTGGTGTCTCACTGATTTGCTATGGCAGAGTATACAGCAATGCATGCAGTATTCCCAGCAATCCAACTTGATCAGGCTTGTCTTCTAGGTGTTTGCAACTGCCTATTAGGGTGTGAATGAAAAAGCGAGACAGAAATAAATCAGTCTTGCACACAGGTAGCATGCACACTCGCACACACTCATACACACAGACGTGTGTGTGTGTGGGCATGCGTGAGATATCCACACTGACAGCCCACTCATACAGGGCAATCTGGGCTCTCTCTCTCTCCTCTCCCTCTCTCTCTCTCTCAACTAATGGAGCTATTTCATTTAAAGAAAACAGTGTAGACCTCAATGTACTGGGGTTTTAATAATTATTTTTTTCCAGACTCAATAAACATACTGTTTACAGTAGATTATTTTGTCTCATTTTTTGGATGGCACCATGTTCTCATTAGTCATATTTTGGTAGTTGCTATTATTATGTCATGTTTTGTTTTGGCTTTGTCTTGTTTGACCCCTTTCTAGGCGCTGGAGGCCTGTCAAATAAATTTTGTTCATTGCGCTCTCTCTCTCTCTCTCTCTCTCTCTCTCTCTCTCAAGCTGACTCAATACTGACATGCCTTCACTGTGCACTGTGTCTAGTCGGCGGGAGCATCATTTGAATGTGCCACACTACACACCCACTGTGGAGACTCACCAGCTGTCTCTGACAGCACATATACACACATGCATATAAAAAATTATATGGCTTGCATGTGCACGCATGTGCACAAGGCCCCCCCCCCCCCACACACACACACACATGTACACACACATATATACCCATGCACACAAAGGCACACACATATATACCTATGCACACAAAGGAACACACATACATATATACCCATGCACACAAAGGCACACACATATATACCCATGCACACAAAGGCACACACATATATACCCATGCACACAAAGGCACACACATATATACCCATGCACACAAAGGCACACACATATATACCCATGCACACAAAGGCACACACATATATACCCATGCACACAAAGGCACACACATATATACCCATGCACACAAAGGCACACACATATATACCAATGCACACAAAGGCACGCACCCACACATACGCACTTGTGCACACAAGGCATGCTGCATGCGCACACCAAGGTCATGTGTGCAAATGCTGTACACACATTTAAAACCTGTTCAGCTTTTGAGAAAAGTAGGCCAATGTGTGCTGGTGGGAATGGATGACAACATTTATAAACCTGCATACACATGGGGACTGGATGTAAAACAAAAAAGCACATGAGTGCTTATTCTATTATCTTCGAAATAAAAGAATACAGTAAAAATAAAAAACACACAAACACAACATCAACACATACACACACACACACACACACACACACTCACACACACACACACACACACACACACACACACACACACACACACACACACACACACAGGGCACAATTTTTTGTTGTCTACTGATGCACACCTACATGTGTATGGGACCCCACAGCTCAGTAGGTCCCCGAACAGCTGGGTTAAAAAGCCCAATGAGGGTGGCTACCCAGTGGGCGTTCTGTCAACTGCCTGTAGGAATCTCAGACTGTAGGTCCAGGCTACTGAAGCCAATAGGCGAACACATGGTCACCCAGCCACTTGATAAGTTGGGGACAGGATAGCTCAGTGGTCAGAGCACTCAGAGCACTCGCTTTCCCCCAGCCAAGTTAAGCAGCTGTAAATGGGTACCTGCCCTTTTTAGGGTCAGGGAAGGTAAAGCAGCCAGGGAGAGGAGATGGGCACCGCCCTCAATATGCTGGCCCCTGGTTAAGCTTAAGAGGCTGACATCTCCCCAGCATGGGTTATAAGAACACCTTTACCTACACACACACACACACACACATACAGGCATGTGTGCACGCACAGACCACACACACACACACTTGCACACACACATATACCCCACATGCTCTTGCCCCCATCCCCCCCCCCCCCCCCCCCCCATCATGAATGCCTGTGCACAAGCATGCGAGCGAGCGTGTGTGCACACACCCACCCACACACACACGTGCGCCCACAGACACACACACATGCCCGCGCGCACACACACACATGCGCGCGCACACGCACATGCGGGCACACACACATACACACATGCCTCACACGGGCTCGCCGCGCCCACACACATATGCTTGGACAGCCAAGCACAGGCTCTCTCCTGTGCAGGAAAAGGCACATACACACAAAGTGCATAGCACACACACACAAACACACACAGCAGGATGAAAAAAAGTTGGATAAACTTAATCTTTTACCCTCAATAAAGATCATTTTGACTTGACTTGATCTTATGCACTAAACCCTGTGTCAATTAGGCCTAGGCCTAAAGCCGACAATGCAACAAGCTAAACCTGTTGAATAAATGATTGATCTACACACTGCAATCACTGGGATTTTACTGTCCCCCAAAAGTTTCTGAGCCTGTCTCATCAGACCAAGGAAAGTTGCCCTCGTAATAAGTAGAAATAGTCTTATATACGCCCCCCCCCCCCCCCCCCCCCCTTTTTTTCAATATTTTTTTTTTACTTGCATGGGAGAATGTTTCTAGGCACACACAGCATGTTGTGAAAATAACAGAAAGAAAAAAGAAAACGTTACTTAAACAATGCATCAAATATCATCATTGATCAACATGTATATTTTTCAAATAGTTTCGTTTTTGGTGGCGAACAATTACTAAAGTCGTTGATGTTTACATTGGGAACCAGTAGTGTGTGCATGCAGGATTTTGAATTTGAGATCTTCGGATGACCCAGTTTGCCATGGCAGCGTGGGGGTCGGCGTTCGAAACGACACGCCATTCTCAACCAATCATAATGCTCGGTACGATTTACAAGTCTCCTTTTGGTTCGAAGGCTTGGGGAGTCAGTCGCTTTAGTGTGGGAGGGAACATCAGTTAGCTAATTCAAAGTCACTGTTCGACTGTGTTGACGAATGAAACAAGACAGTGTGCAAGGTAAGTTTTTGTTTGATTGAAATGCAAACAAATGAAGTAATGATATGCTGCATGAGAAGTTTGGTCCGGTGGAAAATGATCGACGGCCCTAATGTGAGATGAAAAGTGAAAGTCCCTCCACAAAATTTGCATCACAGTTTAAGTTTTGGTTGGCTCCTTACTTTTTGGATGATTGTTTGAGAGAAAATGTAGAAGTTTGCGATTTCTGTTTAACACCGCAATGTAGTTTCTTGTCCTTCGATGCTAGGCTAAGAGAGATCACATTGTACATTTTAATCGAGAAGAGTTTGAAACGCTCCAAACGTTTTGTTAGGCCTTGGCCTAGTACATGTGCACTCGCGCGCGCGCGTGTTCCAGCCAGTACGCGCGCGCGCACACAACACACGCACAAATACACAAATGTGCTTGCACACGCGCGCGCACACACACATACACACATGGTCACACACACACACGCGCGCGCACAACACACACACAACACACACACACACGAGCGCGCGCGCATGCACTCTCTTTCTCTTCTTCTCCTCTCTCTCTCTCTCTCTCTCTCTCTCTCTCATCAACCAGTTATGTAGGCCTAGCCTATGTTGTGATCATAGGCCTGAATGAAACAAGTCCCACACAACCCCATCAATGCCAATTATTGTTTTTATGACTTAGCTAATATGATTAGTAGTAGGTCCACAGGCAATTGTGCTGTGCATGCTATTGGTACTGTATGTAATAAATGTTAGGGACTGCCTGTCCTGAGCCAAGCTGTGGCTTAGGCCTAGGTCCTACTAAATTCCCAGTTTAAAATAATTTATTAAGTGTTATTGACTAAATTGGTTCAGACTGCTTTATATCATAAAACCATGATTGGCTGTTCTCTACTATTTGTAACATTGGCTGTTCTCTACTATTTGTAAATGTAATATTAAATAATTGAAGGTGATATTAAAGATATGAGGCTTCAGTTCTGTGACAAAGAGTAGAACTTTGATCCATCTCATCCCATGATACATCTTTTGTTGTTCTTGAGAGTAAGCCAGTTAGGGCCAGTTGTAGGAAGGGTACAAACATACATAGCCTATATCCAGCATGAACTCTGTGCACTGAAGACATTCACTTATTCAGCACTGGGGTAGAAGCAGTACATTGCAATTGCACGCACCCCAGATGCCTGAAAAATCTACAAAAGTATAATTACTGAACTCCAACAATAAGTTGTTAGCCAAGATATAGAATTCAGTCTTGTTCACTTTACCTTACACTGCAACAATTTAAATTTTAGTGGAAACGCTTTTACAAATTAAAAACAAGCAACTGTTTCAAGTTGCTTGCTCAGTTTCTGGTTTTGACGGTTGAAACTCATAACTGTAGCTTACCAGTTTGTATTGCCTGTAGTGCTATTGTCATAATCATTGTACTGGTTGTAGGCTTGCTGCCACTGTGTAACTTAGTTAAGGCCTTCTAATTGTGTGGCCCATAGAATTATGTAAAAAAAAAAATTTGGTTTTATTAACCCCCTAGTCACACTTCAGTATGTGTTACCTCTAGTTATTTCTAGTTCTACTGTTGTCTCCATCATACTTTTTGGTTTATTTGTTTTTTTGGGGGGATTAAAAATAGTTTCTTTTACTAGAACTATAATCTTAGATTTAAGAATCTGTAAGTGTAACTAAGTGTACTGTAAGCTATCAAGTATCATCTGAGGGTGAAACCTTAAACCTGAGCAGGAACTGAACACAGAAAGTGTTCTTTCATGCCAAACACTGAAACAGTGAAGACTGCCCAGGATAGGAATGAGCTCCCCACAGCTGTTGCAGTGGACTCCTTTGTTGCCTTAAGCTGTTCAGGTCAGGGGTGCCCCATAGTCTGGAGCAGAACAGAGTACTGCTATGTTTTGAGGAGGAGGGGAGTATCATGTATTGCCAGTCATGTATCAGAGTTTTTGTTTCCTTTTTCTTTTAGATCATGGGGTTAGTTAACCGCTGCTAGATGAAAAGCAAAAGCTGTGGCTTGCTGATAAAGCGCTACATTGTGCACAGAATGATAAGATTAAGAATCATGGTCCAATAGCTAGTCAGCTTTATTCTCATCTGTCTGGGGTTTTTCCTCAACCAGCAACTATTTCAATGCAGGGGTTCATTCAAAAGTTGGGAGGCCACGGGTTCAAATCCTGTCAGACGGAGAGATTTTTGAGATTCAGGCTTCAGCCAGAGCTGAGGGTGTCACTGGTTCAGGCAGTGGGAGCGTGTGTAGTGAGATTGGAAGAAAACTATGGGAGTAGCAGCACTGGTTTGCCCCAGAAAAGGCAGGCCCCCCCCCCAATCCCCCTTATGTTCTCTTATGACCCCCTCCCCCCCCCTTTTTTTTTTTTTAAAGAGGGGAGGGGGATCTTTGTTCAGTCCTTGTATCATCTTTTATTGTTCTTGAAGCTCTGAGGTTCACTAATGGTGAGATTTTTGTGTATGCAACTATTTCTGCTCACCATTAAAAGGTAGAGCTCTGCATTCTGACTTTGGTGATGTTTTCGTCATATGATAATGACTTTTCTTGTGTGCAGCTCATTTGGAAACCTCCTCAGAGATGTCAAGTCCCAAAAGAAGTGCAGAAGCCTGTTATCGACCACGTACAAGAAGCAGTGTGACCATTCGACACCTCCCACCTGAAATTTTGACGAGCATCTTCATACGCTTGCATATCCGTGATTTTTTGTCAGTTCGAAAAGTGAGTTACGCGTTTTAGAATCAGAAGATTTAACTTAGCTTCAAGTTCCAAAACCTTGGCTTTCATGATGGAAAATTCATGTTAGATAGAAACTGTGTATTTGTAAATATTTCATTATTCTTTTATATGTTTTTATAGTAGACAGTAGCTGTAAATGGGTACCTGCCTCTTTAGGGTCAGGGAAGGTAAAGCAGCGAAGGAGAGGTGGTGTGCGCCGGCCTCAATATGCTGGCCCCTTGAGAGGTTGAGGTCTCTGATGCCTCAGCCCCCTATGACCGCATAGGTCATGGGACACCTTCACCTTTAGACAGTAATTGAAAGTTGACATTTGACTGTATAAATCAAAAGACAGCAAAACAAAACAAAGCAAGCATATGAAGATGATAGCAAGTAAACTCTGCAGAAAGATTTTGAGTCAAGATCGTGTAATCTTGTTGATGGTGCAGCCGGACTGCAGCTGGACTGTTTTGGTAAAACACATTCTAATTACTAATTAGTGAAAAGTCTTGAAACCTATATTAACACCTTTTATCATTGTGAAATATGCAGATCATTGATTTTTTCCTGTTTGAAATTTAATTTGGGTTGCTCTCCCAGGATAGAGTATTATATGTAGTGCGGTACAATCCCTTTTTTTCTCATCTTGTCAGATTGGGTTTGGGGTTTTTGTTAAGTTTTTGGTTGAAAGACAATAAAGTGTCTAGATTTTTTTTGCTTACCATCAAATCGTGCCATGCACATCTGTCATTGTGGGTCCCTGTAGGTGTACTTCAAGATTATCACTCGCTATTAGTATGTTGTACACAGGGCCTTTGCCGGCTTTGGCATCTGAAGAACTTGCTCTCAGAATGTCACTCAAGGTCTACATACAACATGGGTTGAAAAAAGCCCCAAATATGCGGCATGGGTTCTGATTAGGTGGGTACATTCTCCTCATAGTCATAGCTACCAATCCATGATTCACAAAGAATTTTTTCAGATTTTTCTTTAAAAAAACTACTACTACAAGATTTACATAAAATTATCTGAAATAATCGTTTCAGATGCAGATCTGTCATGACCTTCAACTTGAAATTAATAATGCAAGCAATAACTGTTTTTGTTTGGTTTGGTGTTGTTGTTTTTTTTCAATCTTAACATGCACACACTTTTTATTCATTGCTTAATCACTAATAAGAAAATTCAGGTATTCCTCTCTTTCCTGGAAATAGAACTGGCTTTCATAGTACAAATTGTAACAACACATGTAATAATCATATTGCTTTCCTGAATGGAAATATGTTATTCCAGCTTGTCTTGGATTAGATATTATGAATCATTTGATTGATTTATGTATATTTATCAGTTTGTCCATTTAAATTAAAAAAAATTATTGTTGTTTAGGTGTGCAAGGATTACAATGAGATTGCAAATCAGCATACTGTGTGGCAACACATAAGTTTCTTCAAGACCTGGCCAAGTACAGATTGTCTCCATCAGCACTTCGTCAGGTAAGTTGGAGATTGTCTGATTGGAAGTCTGACAAAATCATACAGTTACGTCAGAAATATACTCTGCCAACAAACACAAGACACAGATTTTGCTTTCACATGCTGTCATTCCCCCTTTGGGGGGGTTCCAGGGTTCTGTTAGTACAAATAAAATAGCATCCCTACCTTCTGTAAATTCTGAGCTAGGAATTCCCTCTTTTCTATCCCTCTCTTTGTTCTTTTAACTTCCTGTCTCTCACCTCCTTGTCTGTTTTCTGCCTTCTTGGTCCATTCTCCTGCCTTTTTTTCTTTTTCTGAACAAGACTTAAAAGATAACAGTTGTCTCCCATGCCATAGTCAGATGTGCTGTTTTTCATAATTCTTGATATTTCTGCTTTTTTCTTTTTTTTTAAACATCATTCTTCAGTTTTGTTGTCATTACATAAACATGGTATAATTATATATTGATATCATCAAACCTTACCAGAAAAGAGGGAATAGGGAGATAGAATAGTGACATTCTGGAGACGGAAAATACAAAAGCTAGACGGTTTACAGACTAACAGTCACAGACAAATGGCAAGAAACATGACACGTATCTACCAATATTTACTTACTTAGGCCCATCACTCTCCCTGGAGCATAGGCCGCCGACAGTCTGCCAGAGTCCTCTGTCCTGGGCTATTCTCTCCAGCTGTCTCCAGGTATATCCCATCTTCTTGGTTTCCGCCTCAAGGTCACGTCGCCAGGTGTTTCTTGGCCTTCCTCTTTTTCGTTTTCCCTGGGGGCCAAGCAATGTGAGGTTGTAGCTTTTCGTCTCTGCTGCTACTTGTGTTGTTTTTCCCGTCTCATACATGGTCCTCACATTCCATGTTCTGACGTTGATGGTCCTGGTCGATAAAAGGGGGGTCGGCCTTGTGGCTTCTGTAGACTCGTGGCTTTCACCACACGGCGTCATACATCCTCTTGGCGAGGACCCTTCCTCTCCCAGGGCAGTAGTCTCTTGGTCCGTTGTTGGTGTTTCTGTAGCAAGCTTTGTTTTCACGGGGTGGGGTTGCTAGCCCCATGCCCAACCCTCCTCCTTTTTTATCTGGGCTTGGGACCGGCCATGGCGGAGTTCCCAATATATACACTGTTTATTAAAAAAAAAGCTGGACAAATAGACATCTTTCTTTCTTATTTGCTTCATATATGACAAGAACTGAGATTATGACAAATGTTGCAATCTGATGCTGGTATGGCAGGGGTATGAAGACCTTTTCAAACATTGGTGTTTGCAGCATCATAGACAGAATTGAACACCAGTCCAATCCAGTCTTGTGTGTAGAGAGTTCTAAGCAGGAATTTAGGTCACCATTCCAATTCCTAGCCCCACCTGATTCGGCACCAGGAACGGAATCCTAGACTTATTCCTATTGTCTTTAGTATCCCTAAAGTAAAGAGGAATAGGGCTCGCCTACTAAATGGGCTGGGAGTGATAAATGGGGGATAGAAAGAGGATAGAAGAAAAATAGAAAAGAAATATAAAGGGAGGAAGAAAGAAAGTAGTAGTGAATATTAAATTACCACAACTCACTCAGCAGTCACACTGAATATACGGTGAATGTAACGAAACAACATTCATTCAATGGACTCTCCAGACCAAGCAAGTTGGGTTCACAACTATATTTTACTACTGACAACTACTACTCAACTATATCCATACACCAATTGTACTACAAGTACAATTCAAAATACAAACTATTCTTTTACTTTTGTCCAGTCCTCAAAACATGTTCAGTCTTCCTCAAACACAACCAGTTAAGAATCCGTCTCAGATCAGAGACCAAAAGATTAACAAAATGGTAAAACAGATCAGAAGAAAGAACCCCCCCCCCCAAAAGACCAGTGTTCCTGAAATAAAAAGGACCAGACAACCAATAACATGTTTGATCTCTCCTGTGCGAAGATTAACATAACCATAATTCAGATCATCCCCAATGACTTTCCAATGTCATTGCACCTGTTTTAGAATTGCTAAATCATTCCTCACAAAAAATTGAAAGTTAACGTTCTTAGTGACAAAAATCATTACGAAAACCACAATTAGGCCTTCACACCCAAATTATATATAGAGCCATAACCTGAATATTTTCAGCATTTTATTAGCTGAACAATATTTTACCCAAAAGTTAACAAGAAAGACAATGAGTAAGCTCAAATTTGCCACATTGCTTTCTTTCAGAAAAATCAATACGAAGTTCACATGCTCAAATCCTTCTTAAATGAAATTAAACAGGTATCTCATAAACCTTTCAAAACTATTTTAGATAAAGCTTAAGTTAACTTAAAAAAAGATGGTTTAAAAAGCAAGTTAGCCCATACCTCTCTGCTTCACTGCTCAGGAAGAAATGAGGGTTTGACTGATAGGAAGTTCAGAAGTCAAGGGAAAATCACTCTTATGGCACAAAGGAGTCATTTCCCTTTATTATGCCTAGTAACACCAAACACAAGAGTACCCTTTTGTGCGAGGTGTTACATGTGTATAGCAGCAATGTCAGCTCATGAACTATGGGATAAGTTACAGCAGAGAATTATCAGAGACTTTTATGGCTCATTGACTTGGGTCTGAATATGTATTATGCATAACTGAATTGTAATGTGTGTCTGTTTTTTTTCACTTGAAAATCTCTTACTAGTTTGGCTATTGCTGTGAAAGATGTCATAAGATGTTGGATTGTGTGAGCAGTTGGTTAATGCTGGAAAATTGTCAAAACAAGCAACCTTTTAATAATATCATCCCTCTGCTGTCCAGATTGACCGTGACTGACTGATCCAACTTCGAAAAGACTGGATTGACCAAGACTGACCAGTGACCTCCAGTAGTAGGTCAGCAACTGTTGCATATCCCGTAATGCAATTGTGAAAGGATACTCTCCCGGAAGGGAACTCCTTGGATGCTATTTTGAATTTTGTTTAAAGAGTGTTGATCATGGGGTTTAGCTGCTGTGAATTGGGGGGGTTGGTGGGGTTGCATGTGCATCTTGTGCGCATATTAAAACCTATTCCGCTTTTCAGAAGAATAAGCTCATGGTGTGCAGGCAGGAACAAACGACAACATTTTAAAAATACATGCACGCTGCTGGTGTCATATTTAGATATCATCTCAGAAGTCAGAATGTGGCTACCAGGCAAAAATGGCCACATTCTCAAAAAATCGCGCCATTTTCAATATCGGAGCTCTAGCTGAGAAACGAACAGAATTCATGTGTATTACAAAGGATTAAAATTTATTATATGAAAAAAAGTTTACTGTTACACTGTTCGAATAATTGTGTGCAGTAAAATTCTTATTTCCGATTTGGAGAGTGACACCCTAGAAAAGACATTGTCATCATAAAATCTATTCTTAGGAGTGAAAATGGTGGAAGAATATATTGCTATGGACAAATTGTGTGTACCATAATCGGGTTGTATTAAGATTGTGTGTGTTTGTGTGTGTGCGTGCGCATCTTTGTTTGTGTGCAGGGCTGCCAAACATGACAACTTTGAGGCTCTTGTCAAGTTAGCATTTTCAAGATTATACAATGACAGATGTGAGTGTATATATGTATACTACAGCAATAGTTTTGTTGTTGTTGTTGTTTTTTGGTAGCTACTTTTGTTTTTGTATGACTTGTAGTGGGTATTGTTGCAAATTTGTGGGGTAGGAGGCATTGTTCAAAGAATTGCATAGAAACTTGCTCTGAAACTTAAAATTGTACTGTGCACAGATTGTTTAAAATATACATCAATTTCAACGTGCAAGGTTTTCAGATGTGCTCGTAACCAGTCATGATAAACTAATATCTAATGCATGTCATATCTTAGAAGTCTTGAAATTATTACGGCTTGATATGAAATTCCCGAAGACAAAAATTGTGATAGCTGAATATCTTGCACACTTGTTAAAAAGCTGTGCTGCCTTTCAGAAGAATAGGCCATTGCATTATTGGAGTGTCTTGTTTTGTTTTTTAAATTGTTTTTCTGGCTGTGGGCATTCCAATATACTTAATTTCTTTTGTGATTCTTTTCTGCTGTTTCAAGTCTTCCTTGATGTAGTTTGAAATCTTAATTGACAATTTTATTTATTCATTGATCATGCTGTGTAAAATGTGTAGTGTTTGGAAACATGCAGCAGCAGTTTACTCTACTAGTGTGTGTGGTACGTCTTCCATTTAAAGCTAAACAATTCTTTCCTACCTTGTTGGCTGTGTGTGTGTGTGTATTCCAGTTGAATTCCAATTCCAAGTAGTTTATTATCTCAGAACAAAGAAGTTCATGTAGGTTTATGTGTTTGAAATACGTTTCAGTGTGTGTGTGTGTGCGTGCATGTGTGTGTGTGTGTGCACGTGTGTGTGTTTGTGCACATGTGTGTGTTTTTGTGTACGCGTGTGTGTGTGCATGCGTGTGTGTGTGTGTGTATATGTGTGTGTGTGCGTGCGTGCATGCATTATTGACGTGTGTGCATTGTTGACGTGTGTGTGTGTGTGCATGCGTTATTGATATCTCGCCCATTGTCTTCACACCACAGTGCCACAGAACGAGAAGCAGGTGAGTCTTGAGGAGCAGGCGGATCAAGCTGCCAGGTATTTCTGGGAGGCGGAGAAGTTGTCCACAGCCACCTTCTCCTGGGTCTTTCTGCGACCTCCCTGGGCTCCAAACCAACCCAGCTGTAAAGTGTTCGTCCTTCATAACCTCATGGAACAGGCCGTGATCAGGAAATTGAAAGTAAGTCAACATGGGAATAGTCTAGAGGGTAGTCCTGTCCGCTTTTCTCCAGTCTCGTAATGAGGTCCTTTGCTGGGGTTTTTGTTCATTTGGGGTGGGGGAGGGGGGTGCATACATATCAGGACTACCATCTTTTCTTTCTCTCTTTTAAAATTTTGTTTATTTGTAAAGAGTTGCATCTCTTGTATACTCAGCTTTCTCTGCTTTTTCCAACCATCTTTTAAGAATCAAAGTAAATTTGAGAATCTTAGTAATCATGATCATAGGAGTGAAAAGGTAAAGGTGTCCCATAACCTATAAGGTTATAGGGGACCTCACTTTTCTAGGGGCCAGCACATTGAGGGTAGTGCCTATCTCCTCTCTGTCGCTGCTTTACCTTTCCTGACCCTGAAGAGGCAGGTGCCCATTTACAGCTGGGTGAACTGGAGGACTATACTGAAACCAAGGCGCGCAAACAATCACCCATCCAACTTGTAACCATGTTCGATGCTGCTTAACCTTGGCTATGGGGAAAGTGAGTGCTCCGACCACTGAGCTATCCTGTCCTAATATCATAGAAGTAACCATAGAAATATCCATAACCAATTTGAACAGAGAGAGATGGAGAAGGCTCATCAATGTCAAACCTCCTCTGGGAGAAACATGACAAAAAATGAAGAAGAAGGAGAATTTGAACTCATCATTGCTGAAGTAATAAATATCCATGAAGCTGGAATGTGGCTACCTTAATGGTGGGCTAGTGGTGACATACGCAAAATCTCGCCCTTGGTGAACCTCAGAGCTCCAGCTCAGGAACAAGGTAAAAAAACAACCACCCCTAAAAGTAATAAATACACAAAATTTAAACAAACTGGTTGTGGGTTTGGTGTGCAGAAATCCAAGAGCAAGATTGCATTGTGTATTGGTCGTACACTGCAGTTTAGGGAGAAGAAGGAGGAGGAGGCAGCTTCCTACATCAGGTATGCAGCTGAGCTAGGACTGCATGAGGCCCAAGTCCGGCAGTGGGAACTCCAGTATTCCAAGGATGTGTCTGCAAGAGTAAGTTCCCACTTGTGTCATGGTCATCAGTGTTAAGTTTCCAGTCTTTCCGTGTGTGTCATCTTCATCAACATGTTTTTAAACATTGTAAGTTATTGTATGTTTCAAGTAACCTCATTCTCAGAAATATAAAGAAAGGCTTATCAGCCTGGATCTGCAAGACTTTCATAACTGTCATATGATTGAGAATAACATTTTGTTTGTGTTTTTTTTTTATAAATAAAAAGAAATCGAAACTTTTGACAGTTCAATTAAGACATGACTGTACTGTTTAAAAGAGTTTTGATTTAGTCAGCAATATGTTAACTACACAGTCTCTTTTTATAATTAAAGAATGACAGCCTGCACTTATCAGATGAAACAAAACTGAGGGGGTTAGGGGGGATGAAATTTTTATACAAAATGAACCCAATGTTGCTGGTGTTTCATCATGTTCAGATCATGATTTCTGTGTGAAAATCTTGTCTTCTATTGAAAATTGTACAGAAATGCAGGAATGACTAACTGCCACTGCTAGCATTATGTTACGTTAGGTTCCATGCTGTAGCAAGTCTCTCTTTCTTCTCTGTCCTAGTGTACAAATTCAGCGCGAGAGCTGGCTGCTGTTCGAGAACTGAGGAGCCTGGTGAAGCAGAAGCCAACTGTCATGACCCAGCTGATGTTGTGCAAATGTTACGTCAAGGGCATGCTGGGAGGGTACGATTGGTGGCAGGCGGTGACCTTCACCCGTCAGGTCTTCCAGTCATCCCGCCCTATCAGTACTTCTCCTGTGTGGGTCTCGCCCACCTCTCAAACGTGTTCTGAAAGGTAAATAATAATAATAATAATAATAAATGGAACTTACATAGCGCTATATCTTGCAAAGACAAATCAAAGCGCATGCATTCAACCTAATCTTACACAGTCATGCATTCAATGATAAATAATCAATAGTTTAAACAAACAGATAAATGAGAAATACTGTGGTTTTTTTTGTTTTTTTAAAAATATCTGTGAAGTTGTCAGGGTGCTTGTGTTTTTGTTTGTTTGCGGTAATTTCTCAGCTAGAGCTTCGAGGGTTACCAGTGGTGAGATTTTGTGTATGTGACCGTTTTTACCTGCCATTAATTAACCAGTTCGCTGCCTATAAGACATCAGCTGACGTCCTAGGCAAAGTGCTTCTCCAGTGCCTATAGGACGTCAGGATTGAAGTCAAATGGTTTTAGCCACTTGGCTATCGCATCCATCGTATCAAGTGAATGACAAATGCATTGATGATGGTGGTGGTGTCGTCAGGTACATCCTGGTGGACTGGTTGGTGGAGGTGGCCAACAACCTCAAGATGCCGACGCTGTTCCTGCTGAACACTGTGGCCATCGTGGACCGATGCCTCCTGGCTCACAAGTTCCGCAAAACGGAGATCCAGCTGCTCGGGGTGACGGCCCTTCTCATCACCTCCAGGTCAGTAACGTCTGTCTGTCTGTCACTTGCCTGTGGGCTTGTCTCCAGGTCAGTAACGTCTGTCTGTCACTTCTCTGTGGGCTTGTCTCCAGGTCAGTAACGTCTGTCTGTCACTTGTCTGTGGGCTTGTCTCCAGGTCAGTAATGTCTGTCACTTGTCTGTGGGCTTGCCTCCAGGTCAGAAACGTTAGTCTGTGGCTCTTGTCCATTTTCTCTGTGGTTTTGTCTGTGTCAGAAATGTCTGTGTGCCACTTGTCTGTGGGCTCGCCTTCAGGTCAGAAATGTTAGACTATGGCTTGGTCTGTATTCTGTGGTTTTGTCTGTGGCTCTGGCTGTTGTCTGTAGCTTTTACTGTTGTGTCTGGCTCTGTCTGTTACTGTTGTCTGGGACTCTGATGTCTGGGGCTCTGTTTGTTGTCTGTGGCTGTGGTCTGTACTTTAAAGTTGACCTGGTAGATTGTCAACATCTCCACCTGTAATTCCTAGACACCGCTGGCTGATATTCAAACCCACAGGAAAACATTTCGTGGACCCATGGGATTGAAGTCACACAGTCTTGACCATACAGCTGCAGTGTCTGTCACATACATGATCCTTCCAGAAAAAACAATAAAACTGCTGTAGAGGTTGGTATTTGTTGGGTTTTTGTGTGTGTGTGGGGTTTTACGAATTTTTGTATACAGTTATATGTGTAGAAGAACAGTAGCTCTTAGTTTTACTGATAGTTCTATCATTCAGCTCAGAGTGTGATGATAACATGAGGCATGTGAAGACAAAGGCAAAGTGGGTGTGACATGGTGAACGCATTGTACACAGGTACATGGCCAGCGACATTCTGACCATCAGAGAAGCGGTGTGGTTCACAGACAACACCTACGCCTATGAGAATGTGGTGGAGATGATGGGCCACATCGTCAGCATCCTGAAAGGGAACATCAGGGTGAGTGAGCGAGTGTCAAGTCAGAGAGAGTCAGTGTTGTTAGAGAGGGTTCTAGCTGTATCATACGTTATGGCAGACATCTGTTGATTTTTTGATATAAACAAGTTGAACAGAAATCAGATATGTGTGGGCTAGATTGTTTGTAAAAAAGAGGATGTTTCTGAAAAAAGGTTGATTTCATTCTCAAAATAAAGGGTCAGAATGATTTTTTAGATACGAGCAAGTGGAATATAAATCAGATATGTGTAGGCTAGATTTTTTTGTCTGTGAAAAAGAGGACATTTCTGAGAAAAGGTTGATTTCATTCTCAAAATAAAGGGTCAGGATGTGAATGCTACTAGCATCTGAAAAGTGAAAAACTCCTGAGCCTTGCAGTTTGAAGGTCGTTGTTGCATTTAGATTGTAATGTGAATCAGTTTTAGACAATATTGAATAATTGCGATAAAGTTTAACTTTTTTTTTCTTTCCATTCCTTGGCTAGAGCTGCAAGGTTCATCAATGGTGATATTTTGTATATGTGACTGTTTCTGTCCATCAAGAAAGTACTTGTAAGCCTTCTGACTTTGGGGATTGCTTTGCTTATTAAAAATTCAGAATGGGGGAAACTGCATCCAAAATGTGTTGAAATATTTGTAATGCAAGCAGTCACATCATTGCTAATACCTGAGTTAGCTTTCAATATTCGAGAAGCAAGCAGTCAGATTGCTGATACCCGTGTGACCTTTATTTAGTCATTTTTTTCCTTTTCTTTTTTTGGGGTCACATGCAAGGCCAAGTATAAGAAGTCAGGCTCGCTGCTGAATAGTGTGAAGAGTGCCTGACCTGGTTGTTGCAGCAAATGACCTCTCATGACTATGTGGGAGCTCTGGAGTCTATGCTGTGCCTGGGGAGCTATGAGCTGTGTGTGCTGGACTACATCACTGAACTGTCCATGCTGCACGACTTCATGACCCTCTACAGCCCTGCTGTCAGGGCGGCTGCCTTGATCGTCATGGTCCGCATCTTGGTGAATATGGGTCAGTACCTATACGCTGTTTTTGTGTGTGTGTGTGTCTTGTCTTTTTTCTGCTCATGCGGGATCTTTGTTGTCTACACTGTGGCTCTGTGTGATGTCTGTGACTTTGTCTGTTGTCCGTGGCTTTGTCTGTTGTCTGTGGCTTTGTCTGTTCGTGGCTTTGTCTCTTGTGTGTGGCTTTGTCTTGTGTGTGGCTATGTTGACCCTGGTTTTGTCTTGTCTTGTCTGTGGCTGTGTTCATGGTTTTGTTTGTGGTTTTGTCTGTTGTCTGTGGCTTTGTCTGTTGTCCGTGACTTTGTGGTTGTGTCTGTGGCTCTGTTGTCCATGGCGTATCTGTTGTCCATGGCTTTGCCTGTGGCTACGTTGTCCGTGGTTTTGTCTGCTGTCTGTGGCTATGTTTTCCATGGCTTTGTCTGTTGCTCATGGCTTTGTCTGTTGCTCTGTTGCTCATGGCTTTGTCTGTTGTCTATGGCTCTGTTGTCCGTGGCTTTGACTGTTGTCCTTGGCTCTGTTGTCTGGTTCTGTCTGTTGTCTGTGGTTCTGTCTGGCTTTGTCTGTTGTGTGTATGTCTTGTTACAGTGCTCAAAGCATGCTGAATCAAGCAGTAGATTAAATGGTAGGACTCTGTGACGTATTGTTGTTCTGCATCTCCCGTCCACGTTTGTAGCGTTACAGAATTCCTGTCAAAGATCTTCATGTTGACAGTTTTAGTGATTGTGCCATGAAGACGACTGCAGATGCGTCAGAATGGTAATAATGATAATGTTCATAACAATGATAGATATGCCCTAGTAATAACAAATTAGTGGTCCAGAGTTAATACACCTGTCTAGAAAGTGAGAAGTTAGGGTTCAATCCCTGTTTGAGCCCGAAAATTGCTCCCCTTCCCCCGCCCCATATCTATTAGACCTGGATTGGTGGTGTCAGGGGTCTAGTCTTTTTGGATTGGAAAATAAACACTGCAATGTGCATTCAGCGCATGTAAAAGCCAACGGCAACAAGAGAGTTGTCTCTGGCAAAATTGTGGGAAAAGGCTATCTGATAGGGAAATAAATGCACATGAAAACAGGTGAAGAAAAAAAAAAGTAATGGGTGGCACTGTTCTTGTAGTGTCATGCTGTCCTCAGGGAGAGGAACCCAAATGCCATGTAGAGAAGTCTGTGACTGAATGTGGTTACAGTACAATACAATCTTCTCTCGTTTGGTTTTTTTGTTTGGGAGAAATAGTGGCAAGTCCTTTCCAGCTTCTCTTGTGGGCTGTACAGCTTAGTTTGCAGGGTCATCTCTGTCAGCCACACAATCTTCCTCAGGTCGCTGAAGGATGTGCTCACCAGTCTGGTTGTCTTTACCGCAGGCACACAGGGGAGAAGGAACAAGTTTCAGCTTTGTGGACATGTGGTGATTTAGCTTGTTGTGTGCAGTGCGGAGTCTTAAAATTATAACTTGTTCTTCTCTTTTGCGATAGTATCCTTCTCTGCTCTGGGTCGGTTATTGATTTGATGATAAGTACAACACAATACTATTCAAGGCAGTGCAATGCAATGGCGTGACATGCTGTACATTACAGTACGTCACATCATGGTTCAGTACAATGCAATACAATGGTAGATGTGGCATGATGATGAAGGTAGATGAAGTGCTGATGATGGTCAGTGTGTGGTGTGACAGGTGACGTGTGGCCCAGTGCACTGGAGAATGTGACAGGATTCGCTCTCAAAGACCTGTCACCCTGTGTGTGGAGCATCAATGCCTGGTGAGTGAGAGGCTGGAGTCGATGTGGAGACAGCTGGAAAGTTTCATGTATGAATTCAGATCAAAACATGGCGAGGCATGGCTTCATCCAGCCAGTGGTGTGTATATATCTCAAAAGTATGATCTTTTGATCCAGAAGGCCCATAAAGCCGGAGCTTATCCCAGTTTCTGTAGCGTTAAGCGAACTGATGGTTTTTCACCACCCCTGTGACAGGACGCTAGTCTGTCGCCAGATACTTCCCCAGCAGAGCTGGTACCCACTTGTACACCTGGGTGGAGTGAGGAAAATAGGAGTAAAATGTCTTTCCCAAGGACACAATACCGAGCCGAGCGGGGATTGAACCCACGACCTCTGGATCACGAGTCGACCGCCTAGACCACTCGACCATGGTGCCTCCTGTATATATCTCAACAACTCTTAAATTCACATACTTTTGGAAACTGCATTAGTCTAATAAACAACAAGTGTTTCTACTTAAGGTACAAGGGATGGTTAAGCAGAATTTTCTTTGTTTCTTTTAAAAAAACCAAAATCAGATCATTGAAAAGTAGGCAGAGAGTATCAAGGTGTTGATTTTTTTCTTTTTCTGAATAATGGTTTATTAACATTACTGAGCAAATATTTCTGAATATATTTTTTGCCAAGATCTGTTGTCAGTTAGGTAGAAGGTCTAAATCAACCAGCATGATCGATGATGTGAGGAACTGAGGACTGATTCTGAAACAAGTGCAGTATTGATCAAAGATGGGTTGTTTTTGTCATCAAGGGATGATTGGTCAAAGATTTGTCATGGAACTTTTCCTGTTGTTCATGCTGAGTGTGTGATTTTCTTCATTGTTGTTTGTGGCAGTATTGTGGAGGAAGTAAAGTATGACAACCAGAACGTCCCTTTGGAGGCCGTGAGACAACGCTTTATGGGTGAAGACTGCGTCTATGACCTGTCCCACATCAAGGTACTGCATTTCTGAAAGGAACATGGGTGGAGGTTAGATGTTTCACAAGGGTTATTTTGTAACCTGGTCTAGATTTTTGTTTTGCATGTTGACTAATTTCATGAGCTTTTTTATTTATTTATTTTTAATGCATTGTATAGGGAATGTTTTGACAGTGAGTTACGGTTGAAATGGCTTGCTGATTGATAGTATATGATTGTAAGTGAAAGGGTTAAACTGGCTCTTTGGAAATTTGAGGAGGGGATGGAATGACCAGGATTTAGGGGTAAGTAGTTTTGGTAATTACTGTTTCAGGGGAAAAAAAGATGACACCAAGAATGGTTAAGACCAGCACTGCAAACAGGCCTTTGGGTGTGGAGATAACGTCATGCGCTGTGTACACCCTTCATCATTCATTCATACATTTATTGTCTTTTGTTTGTGTGTTTCACAGTGTCAGGAGCGAGAAATACTGCAAGAGAAGTTGGGAGAGAGGGGGCCGACAGGGCCGTTGTCCATATTTGGGCACAAGCTGAACAAGGCGGAGCAACTGATTTGCTCCCCGTCCCGGGGAAAGCAGCGCTCCAGGAGGTAAGGCAGCCATTGTTGTTATTTATTTATTTTATTTATTATTTAAATTTTTAAAATATTCTTTTATATCGAGGATAATGCAATAAGCACTTATGTGCTTTTTTACACCCAGTCCCCGTGGGTATGCGGATTTGTGAATTCTGTCATCTGTTCCCACTGGCACACAATGGCCTACTCTTACGAAAAGCGGAACAGGATTTAATGTGTGCCAAGATGTTCTACATGCATTTGCACATGGAACCTCGGTTTATAGTCTCATCCGAAGGACTTTGGGGAGAGTGGAGTCTGCACTGATGTTAACTCCAGAGGAAAATATCCCCTTGAACGGGAATCGAACCCGGGTCGTCAGATTGCGAGCGCAATGTTCTAACCACTAGGCTATCCCGTCCCCTATTGTGGTTGAGTGAGACTGCTAGCTGCAGAATGAAGAGTGATTGATTGACTGCTTCATTCATTTAAAAATGACACCCCCTTTCCCACCCCAAACCAACCCATACACATTTTTGTGGTGGCATGTTCCCCAGCTTAACACTGGGAGGGGGGTGTTCAACTAGAATGTGCACTCAGACTCACTCATCCCACCTGGGAATCACTCACTGCATGAAAAGTTTGAATGTGTGGCTGTTTTTAGAGTACCCCACATATAGGCAGCCATACTCTGACTTAAGAGGATTTTTTTCTCCTTTTTGAAAAAAGGAGAGTGCAGATTGTTATGTTAAGAGCTTGTCATGGTTGAAGACAATGTCAGCATTTTACAACATACATAAACAACATTTTGATGTAGGCCTTGGCACTTTGCATATATCAATGAATGTCAAAGAATTTGTCCTGGACCAACAGTTTGTTGTAAGCAGGATTATTAATTTGAAAGAATAAACGCAAAGTCTACTTTGAGTGATAGACCCTTTAAAGCATCCAACAAAATTTAATAGTCTAACGATATATTGTAAGAGCTATGTAATGATTATTAGTCATAGGAATGTTATATGTAAAGCACTAGTTGGTTTTTTTAACATAGCTCTTATTATGTATTTTTAAACTGTTTGTTTGATGCTTCAAAGAGTCTTAGACTCCAAGTACACTGTGTTTATTCAAGATTAGATTCCAAGTACACATTGTGTTTAGTCTTAGACCCCCCCCAAATTTTTAAAAAAGAAAGAAAAGAAAAGAAAGGAAGAAGAAATTGTTCGTGTGCTGCTACAACATATAGCACGGCACCACCACACCTTAATTAAGAGTTTTTTGCCAGGCAGTGCTGGAGACTCATCTTTGCTCAGCACTGTAGGTATTCAATTTCTGATGGAAAGCGTTAATGAAGAAACGGTCACAGCAAGAGACGTGCATTATCCAGGAGGGCTGATTGATGTAGCAGGTGTATTGCTTGTCCCCCTTATTTGGGTGGAATTTAGCTGGGTTTTTTTAATGTTGTTACTTTGGGATTTTTTTTCCTTTTTCGTTTTTGTTATTATCTTTCTTTTGTTTGGTGGATCTAGGATGTTGAATTTTGTGTGTGTGACAGATGAAATATTCCAAAATATAGGTATTGCTTAAAGAAGAGGTTGGTAAGTGTCCAGTGAAAGAATTCATGTGACATATCAGAGAGAGATCTTCCACTTCATCCTTTATTATTCCTGCACAGCCCTTTATACCCTCAGCACATAAGTTGGAGAATTTTGTTACCATAAATTTTTAAAAATCCCTCACTTGATATCAGGAAGCAGATCTTAGCCATTGCTGGGAGTTTTACATTGACTGTAGGTTACCTTGGCGAGCAAGGTGAATGCAATCTTTTACTTCAGAACAAACCACTACCACACAAACATTACTGCATAGAGATGCAAGCTGAAAAATGGAGAGAGAAAACAAACTGAGCATTTTTTCCCCCCGCTAAGTGCAGTTGTTTACCTGGGCTCTTCACTTGCAGAATGTCCGTGGTGGAACGACCCAGTCGTGAGGATGCTGCCACCCCCCCTGTGGAACTGGATGCCTCAGGCTATGAAGGAGACTACGACTACGACAGTGACCCTTTTGATCTGAATGGTACAGTGGTTCTCCTTGTACTTCCATTGTAATTTTCTTTTGTCTCTGCCGTTTTCAGGCTTGGTTGGTTTGGTTCTTTTCTTAAAATTTTTTTTTTATAATGAAGAGGTGATATAGTGAGCAGAATATTCCATATTCCATATCATTCACCAGACAAATGTTTCATCCAAAGCATCATGACCTTGATGGTTGGCAGAACTACATGCAACAAGATTGAAGGATTCCTAACTCTGTGACTTGATGGCCTTATGACGTCAAACGCAATCCTGGCACGGCATGCTGCAAATGACGGGTAAAAAGAGAACTGAGTTTTCCTGCCACGATTATTGCTCACATAAACGAGACTCTCACGAGAGTTGCTGTCTTTGTGTTAACAAGATGGCGCCATGTTGTCTGCACTTTTTTTTACTGTGTCCAAATCGCTAAAGTTGTAAGCAAATTAAGAATGTTCAAAGTTTGCTAAAAAAAAAAAAAAATATATAGTTATTGGCAATGGTTAGGATGTGCGCTGAGAGATGATTTGGACCTCTATAGAGCAGATTTAAAGGCTTTTTCCATTGGAATATTGTTAAGACTGATTGAGCAGATGGGGCAGAGTGGCCTAGAGGCTGTTGCTTACAAGTTTGATAGAAGAAATCGTGATTGCCGTACCGATAGCAAAAAATGATGAGGCGTCATGATTCAATTTTTTTGGATAAACAGCTGCATGAATGCAAAAAGTGCCTGGCCCAGCATGTACTTTATTTAATGTAGAATGCAGAAAATAACATTTCGTGCAGTAAAAGATAGTATAAATATATTTACACTTTTTGTGTGTGTTGTGACTATTGAAAGTTGTAAAAATTACTTGACAGGGTTTGTGTAAATGAATGTATTAGGTGACCTCAGAGTGACAAGGGCTGAAGCGTGCAGGGTATTTCCATGTTGTGCACGTAGTACTTGAAATATTTTAGTTTTGTAAGTTTAATCTCAATATAAGACGAAGGGTGGCAGGATGGTGAAGACATTCGCCTGCCAACAAGTAAAAGTGTGAAGTTCTGGGTTTGATTCCCAACGTCACTCTTTCTTCCCAGTTTGACCAAAAAAATCAAACTGAATGTCAAAGCCCTTCTCATGAGACCATAAACCAAGGCCCCGTGTGCGAACACACGCAGAACGTCTTGCGCTCACATTAAAAATCCATTCCGCCTTTTGGAAAAGTAGGCCATTGTGTGCCGGTAGGAACAGATGACAGAAAAACCCCCAGCATGCACATAGGTGTGGTGTTTAGACACCATCCCCGAATTCGGAACGCGGCTACCTAAATGGTGGAGGAGGGAAAAAAACCGGTCGCATACGCATAAATCTCACCATTGGTGAACCTCAGAGCTCTAGTCGAGGGGGAAAAAAAAAGTTAAATTTTTTTTTAAAATCTCGGATATTGCATGAAAAGGCCTGCTGAGCCCTGAGGCAGCGTGGATGATAGGTTGGGCAGTAGATGGGACTGGGCTGCAAACTGCTTGTTACACTGGTGGTGTGGTGTGTTGTCACTATCCACAGCCACACTGGTGGTGTGGTGTGTTGTCACTATCCACAGCCACACTGGTGGTGTGGTGTGTTGTCACTATCCACAGCCACACTGGTGGTGTGGTGTGTTGTCACTATCCACAGCCACACTGGTGGTGTGTTGTCACTATCCACAGCCACACTGGTGGTGTGGTGTGTTTTCACTATCCACAGCCACACTGGTGGTGTGTTGTCACTATCCACAGCCACACTGGTGGTGTGGTGTGTTGTGTTGTCACTATCCACAGCCATACTGGTGGTGTGGTGTGTTGTCACTATCCACAGCCACACTGGTGGTGTGGTGTGTTGTCACTATCCCCAGCCACACTGGTGGTGTGGTGTGTTGTCACTATCCACAGCCACACTGGTGGTGTGGTGTGTTGTCACTGTCCACAGCCACATTGGTATTGTCACTCTGTACCACCGTCAGAGCTTGTGTCTACTGTGAGCTGTCTGTGTAAGACTGCCAAGGGGCCACATCCAGGCAAAATATTGCACTGTGAGGAACTGAACATTTGCTGGAACGTTTTTGTTTATTTTGTATATATTGCTTTTTCTCTTTTGTTCATGTTGGATTTAAAAAAAAAAAAAAGATGGAATAGAAAACAGATGATGTGTGACCATTTTTTTGGGTGGTACCATGACTAAACACTTGTTTTATATTTATTTATTATTTTTTTTATTGCAGAATCATTCAGAAGCGAGGATACAGAGGAAGAGCCGAGGACAGATTCTTCTTTCCTGGAGATGTCCTCTGAACCAGACCGCCCTCCCCATTTCATCTCGGACTGTTCTTGGGCAGCCTTGCACTCCCCCTACAGGATCAAGATCAACATCTCCAACATGTCCTGTTCCACCTCTGCCTCCTCAGGCTTAGGCTCCTCAGGTGCTTCAGCTTCTGCCTCCAGATCCTCAGCCAGTTCCACCTCAGGGTATTCTGACACGTCTCATCAGGAGTGTGCAGTCTCGGAGGAGGAAGTTCGTTCGTTGGGTTTTTCTTTTGTTGAGGAGTTGTCATCACAGGATGAAGGAGATGGTAGTGAAAACATGAGTGAGCGCAAGGACAGCAATGCAGCCTCACTGCCATACCCCACCATGGAGTCCTCGGCTGGAGCACCAAGCAGGGGAAGACGTCATGACCATGTGGACCTTGACTCTGAGCAGGAGGACTATGGGGTTCTGAATGAAGCTTTTTATGAAACTGATATAGAACAGCCCAGCACTAGCAAATCATATCCTCTTTTACAGAGCCAGTATTTAAGCCCTGCAGACGTGGGCAAGAGCAGCCAGAACCTGAGGAAGAAACACATGTCTGAAGATCTTGTGAACACAGACAGCCTGGAGGGAGAAGAAGAGAGGAGCATCTCCAGGCCACAGACAAGGGGGATGTCAGCAAGCTATGCTCTCAGTGCCACCAACAAACCCGTCAGCCAGTGTACGGAAGGGTACAGCCAGGGCTTCTCTGTGCAGCAGGAACTTCATCAGTCTTCTTGTAGTTCTGCAGCTGAGCAGAACAGTGCCCTAATGTCCAGAAAGCAGACAGTGGGAAGAGACGCATTAGAAACAAGCAGGTGTCCAGCGGCCTCTGCTGAAAGCACCGAGTCTAGCACTGCCTCAAACAGCACTGCAAAGAGGCGAATCACTCCCATCACCCATGGTGGTGAATCCCTCAGTCTCCCGGTGACATTACCTACCCCTAGTCCTCAGCAGCCACGTACTTCTGTGCCAGACGCCGACAGTGCAACTGCCCGTCGAAACAGCCTGCGTTCCAGTGCTAGGACTTTAGTGCAGCTTCAGGAAAGTGCCACATTACACAGTGACAGTGAAGATAAGAAATGTGAGTGCGTTGATGGTCATGAGTCGCGACAGAGGTGCTTTCTGTTCCGTCAGAGTCAGTGCATTCCAGTTGTTAATGATCCAGAGGGAAAAGGTGAAGAGGTGTTGTCTGCCTCGACCAAAAGGAAAAGTCCCCGTTTTCCTGCTCTGGGAGCCTCTCCAGACTGTGTGCAGTTCAAAAGGCAAAGACGCTCTTCCACCCACTATAGCAGCTCATAAATATGTCTAGTATTTGATCTTTGTTATTATTTTTTTTCATTTGTTAAATTATATATTTGTACCCTATATTTGTCTTGTATATTATAAGCTCCAGTGATGTTCTGTGCCTTCATTCCGGGCCTAGTTACGGGCCTTTAATCAGGAGTCGTTTATTCTACTTTATGTCTGTTCTGCCAAATTGTTTACTTTATATTTGTGCATGTGTTTTTTAAAAAATTTATGTTTATTTCTTGTACTTCTCTATGAAATTATGACACTTTAGTACATTACTCCCTTGAAGTCAAAATTGGTGTTGACTGATCTCAATTAGCAGTATTTATGAAATGGTGATTTGAGAAGTATCAGTAGTATGTTGTCTGTGTGTTGGGAGAAACACTCAACTCTGTTCCTTCAGTGTGACTATGGGCATAATTTGTGTTGTATTTTGTGTGAAGTTATGTCTGTGAAGATATCATGGGATACAGATGCAAGAAGAAAAGGATGCAGGATTTTTTTTGGATTTTTTTTTTTACAGTTAAGTCATTTCAGGTAAGGTTTCCTTTCTATGTTGAGATAAATAAAATAAAGGTCTGTGTCAATGGTAAGATAAAAGATACAATGAATCATCTCAAACTCTCAGGTTACAGAACGTTTTGTGGCCTGTATACCAAAAGCAACGTGGAGGAGGACTGTAGAAGGTGAGATGAAGGCCATGCAGCACTCTTGGGGATCAGTGACTAGGTTAGCCCAGGATAGGCAGGAGTGGAAGCGCTTTGTTGCTGCCCTACACACCACTGGGTGTAATGGTTAATGATGATGATTGTGGCCTATATGGCCTCAAGGAAGGCCATGTATCTTAAAGATCAAGCTGATATCTTCAGTCCCTAAATCAGATATCTCCTGTGAGATGTGAAATATGAATACAGAAACAACTGTCACCTTCAGTACTGATGGTGAAGCTCTGAAGAAAAATCCGTTTCATCATGGTTCATGCTTACAGAGCCTCCCATCTGCTGCTGTGTAGGAAGAGGATCACATGGGTAGCTCATGTAGGTCTGTCTCTTGGGTCACCTGTCTCAAGTGACTGCTAGATTCTTATCTGGTTTCTTGGTTCAATTTCAACGGTGGTCACAAACTCTCATGATTCAGCTTCAATGGTGGTCACAGACTAGTCTCAGGGTACATCTCTTTGCATGATCTCCAGTGCCATCTCTGTGATCTTTCTCCTGACATTGGTAGATTCAGTGGTTGGGATCTTTGCACTGTTCAAGCAGATCATCTTGTGACCAGTATCTTTTCTGTTGCCCAACAACTGTCAAGGGTGGATTTTTCGTTACTGTCATTGTATCCATTCTTGTGTGATGCTTCTTGTTGTCTTTTTCAGCCTCTTGACTCGCTCTGACCAAAAAAAAGTGTCCCAACAACTGAATGTTAGTGTTTTAGGTGGTGAGTTGAACAAGGTCATGTAGGTGACGAAGGTGAATGTAAATGATTAACTGGTTGAGTTGTTGCTTAGTCTGAAGTGTAGATTTATCTGTTGGTGAATTTATTGTTTCAAAAGAGTAAAAGATAAATGCAAGTTGTCCATCTCTATTTCTTCTGTGAATTTAACACTGATGTCTTGTGGAATTGAGATGTTCTGTGAATTTGTTCAACTTTGTGTTTATAACCTTTTTCAACGAAAGGTCCACACACTTATTCCATCTCTTTGGTTCGTGAAGAAATGTTTGTTTGCAAAACTTGTTAATAATCATGCAAGTGGGAGGGGAAGGTTCAGACTCAAAGCTATCTTACTGTTGTATTTATGCCCAAGATGAGAATTGTGTGCTTATTCATATGGCCTGTAGGGCTGTGTCAGAAAGTGATCTCTATATCGGCAAACTCAAAACATGTATGTGTTCAACAAGGGATTGTAATACATGTTATGTCTTCATCATGTAACATGATATCCTTCAGTTGTGCTTGAAAATTAAGGACCCTCTTAGTAAATCTGAGGATCTCCACAGCTTGTGCCATTCAAAATCCTCTTGCCAGTTATGCTGTTGAAGAAAAAACAAGACTATCATCTCATGTGTGTTGAGAAAATATAGTACCAAAATTTTTTTGGTGGTTATTTCTTATTCATTTAAATTTTGTTGGTGTAACTTTTATCATTGAAATGGAGACTAGAAATATATCACTTTGGTTTGTTATGCTGTTTAAAACAGTAAAGAGTGATTTGTTAATTGTTTTTCTGTTGTAAACTAATGTTTCTTTCATGTGTATTTTCTTCAGTTTGTTTACTTTTTTTGGTTTTCTACATACAATCGATCATTTCTGTAAACAGTTTTATTTGTATACCACTTTAAGTCAACGACAAGTTTCTTTGTGTGAAATTCAGGCTGCTCTCTCCAGGGAGAATGCATTGCCACAAGAGCAGCACCACCCATTATTTTATTTATTTATTTTCCAGTCTGCTTGTGTACTTGTTTTCCTATGAAATTTGCTTCTTTTCTGAAGAATTTTGCAAGGGACAACTCTTGTTCCTGTGGCTTCTTTTAAATGCACTGAATGAGCATTGCACGTGGGACTTATTTTATTTTGGTCTTATTTGATAGACTAGCAACCAGACCATCGCTCATGGACTAGTGAATGGAAATGAAAGTTTCAAGCACTAACGGGGATCAAACCCACGCTTTTCACTTTCTGGGCAGGTGTGTTACCTCTTAGGCTCTACCAATCCAGGTATTTTTCCATTTTAGCTTTCTGACCTCAAAAAGTTTAATTCATAGAGCATGATCCAAGAACAGAAGCAGTAGTAAAGAGTGGTTTTTACTGGTTCTTCAGTAAGATAATTATTTTCTGCCTTTGTTTCTTACCCCTCACTCAGAGTCATTATTCTGCTTCATGCAAAGTCCTTTTTCAACAGATTTCCGTGTTTCTTTACTCAGGTTAGTGTACCTCCCCTAGCAAGATTGTCATTCCAGCTCTGTTCTGTTCTTAACTTGTGTAAAGTTTTGGTTTTCAGTTGGGTATCTACCCCTAACAGTATGGTGAAGAAAATACATGGAGACTATGCCATCATCGTGTTCCCCATTTCTTACATTTGGCAGCGACTTGTTGGTCTATACTGGGTAATGGAAACTCACGGCATTCTATGATCGCAGTGTCTTTTATTTGTTGTACAGAAGAGAAAAAAACTGCAAATGAACTTAAAAAAACAGCATAATTCAGTAAAGGTTATGGTAAGTACTAACACAATTTTCCCAGGCCACTGATAATATTAGTGTTCAGATAGATATACATGATGTGCAATAGGCTTGTAGTGTATACTGATGGTGCATTTTGGTTTGCTTGTGTGTGTGTGTTTTGTTTGTATGTTTAATTTATGACTTTTTTTTGTTTTTGCTTTTTTCAACTGTCTGACATCTTTACTGCATACCACAGATCAATACTGCACAACATTTTTTTTGTTTTTTTCATCATTATATAAAAATAGAGAAATAAGCCTATATTACATAGAGTTAAAAAAAAAAAAGTGGAAATGTATATGTAACAACTTTATTCTTCCTGTGTTCGTTTTTCTCTAAATAAAATGTTTTTGAAGTTGAAATAATTTGAAAGCTTTAATTAATTTACTTTCAATGTGTTGTTCAAGAAAAGTTGTAAGTAAAAACCGTTTTCTGTGTGTGCATGCAAGGCTGAACATCGTGAATGATTTCTGAAATGAAAATATGCTGAGTGACCAAATCAATAAGAAAAGACACCAGTTGATGAATCAATTCCCTTTTTTGTCCCGTTTTGTGTTGTTACTGTATGAGAGATTAGTTTTGATTCAATGAGAGATTCTGCGTTTTCACTGCATTTTTGCATGGAAACGGACATCAGGAGTTGTTTGTTTATGAGTTTGCCTCAGAGATCAGATACCTTGTTTGATAGATATTATTTATACATTGCTTACGCAGCAAACTTAGGCAGCAGTTCTGAAGAGGTCCTTCTATCTTTTTCTTTTTTCTTTTTCTGTTTTTGTTGTTGATTCTGTGTGATGTTACCTCAAACCATGATCAGTGGTTGTTGGTTATATGTTTCTTGATATTATTCATGGCTGTTAACGATTCCAGTCACTTTTTGTGAAAGTCCAGAGAGTTTATTGATATATCGTACAAGATGTGTTTTGCTAGTTTGAAAAGGTGAGCATTTTTAAAAAAACACCTGTGTGCAGTGTTGTTAGTTGTAGCAGTCACTGATGGCACATTTCACTGAAGGGAGGACTAGGCAGCTTGAGATTACTCAGGTTCAGATTTTGTTGTATTTCTTAATCTTATTTTAGTGTAATTTATATAATATATTTAGTTTTTTATTTGTTCTATATTGTATTGCAATAGACATTGAGAGAGTGAGAATTTCAAACATTGCTTTGACCTTTTTGTGTGTGTGTGTGTAATTATTTTTGTATGTTTGGTTTTAATTAATATCGTTGTTGACTTACTAGCCCTTTGAGCTACAGATGGACTGAATCTGATCACACAGTGAAGTGACAATGACAATGACAAATTCTTTTATTTCGAGGATAATGAATAAGCACCCATGTGCCTTTTTACAATCAGTCCCCGCCCTCAGGGATATATAAGAGAAAGAGAGAGACACAGAGAGAGTGTATGTGTTGGGGTGGAATTGAACCTAAGACTGTTCGAGTTTTTTATCCACCTGCTGGACTGAGAATGTGACTGAGAAACAGTCAGCAGAAGCTTGCTAGGCTGTGTTCAGGAGAAATCAGATAAATGATCACAGTGTAAAAGTGAAGAAAGAGATAGGCTGTTTTGCCTGTTTGCTTCTGTACTGTGTAAGAGATAAGCTGTTTGTTGCTCTACTGTGTAAGAGATAATGATAATAATAATAAATGGAATTCATATAGTGCTATATCTTGCAAAAACAAATCAAAGCGCTTGATGGGCTGTTTCGTCTGTTTGCTGCTGTACTGTGTAAGAGATGGGATGTTTTGCCTGTTTGCTGCTGCACTGTGTAAGAGATAGGCTGTTTTGTCGTTTGCTGCTGTACTGTGTAAGAGATAGGCTGTTTTGTCGTTTGCTGCTGTACTGTGTAAGAGATAGGATGTTTTGTCGTTTGCTGCTGTACTGTGTAAGAGATAGGATGTTTTGTCGTTTTGCTGCTGTACTGTGTAAGAGATAGGCTGTTTTGTCTGTTTGCTGCTGTACTGTGTAAGAGATAGGCTGTTTTCTGCTGTACTGTAGGAGATAGGATTTTAATCTGTTTGCTGCTAACACTGGTGCGTATTTTTGTGGACCCTAAAATCAAAAGAGCTGATTTTCTTTTCCTTTTTTTTCTTCTGTCTTTTAGTCTTTCTGTTTGTTTTGTTTTATTTTTAATTTTAATAAAATTGGGACAGGTAGGATCAAATGATTGCAATCAGTGTGTCTTTTGCTTTTTATTTATGAAAAATATTTTGGGGTGTATTTTAAATCTGTTGCATAAATGTTAATATGTGCAAGATTTCAGTTATTAATATGTGTGTGTGGCATAAGTTATCTGACACCTCAGGAGGCTTAATATGCTGCTTCTCACAGATGCAATAATTAGCTAGTCTAGAGCCTGCTTTACATTGCCACTTAAAACAACAATGATAGTTGCTTTTTAAAATTTAATTTGTTTAGTGTGAAAATGTGGGCATAATTGGCACCAGTGCATAAATGGCACCAGTGCATGCTGATCCTATGATACCCCTCCCCCTCCACACACACATGTGCATGCTCACACACACATGCACATGCACACACACACTCCACGAAAATTAATCCTTTGTGGTTTACTTTATTCCTACAGTGGTACAGCATCTTTCTCAGTATTTATTATGTTTGTAACCTCCCTTCTCCCCCTTCAGTATGAATTGTTTTAGATTTGTGATTTGTGTCAGTCTAATTTAATCAGTCATCCTTGTGCTACAAGATACTTAATCAAAAGGGTACCATGGATTCCATATTGTACAATGCAATCATACCTGTTTATATGGATTGCAATGCCAGGAATTGATTTGAACACATTGTTTAAGTTTATGCAAATATTAATAATTTATGCATACAGGCACACATGTATTGGAATCAATGTACTCAGTAAAATGTGGACTGCATTATGCTTGCATCTGTTTGTTATTTTAAGGTATTTAGCATGAAAATGGAAATATCTTATGAAGTGGATAAGTGAAAATGAAGTGTAAAATATCATGATGTGGATGATCAGTGACTGCTTGGTGCCTGAGCATGTAGTGCAACATGAATTGATGTGTTCCTTTGAAGTATGGCTGCTTGTATATGGCAAAGTATTTGAAAACATACACGCAAACTGATAATCCAGTATGTACTCTCACACTGGTTCCCAGATGTGCTGTGACCCTCAGGGTGCTAAAGCTGTGAAAAGCTCAGTAACTACAAATGTGTTATTAATTTACAGGTTTTTTTGGCCAATATTAAAAGCCACAAGACTGCACATGATCAGAGTAGGTAAAGTATAAGACAGATTAAAAGTTTGGGTTGATGAATTGAAAAGGTGGAAGTGAGTTTGTTCTACTAGATCAGAACTTGTTTCTGTGAAACAGGGGCCTACTGTGTAATCAGTGCAGCATAAATGTGACTTTAAAAACATGACTTAAAGCTGCCTTTGTCATATGTGTGGTTTGTTTTGTGTGTAGACTGTGACAGCATAGTTCTTTTCTTATGATCCACTGCGGACACTTGAGAGGTTGATCGTCTTCCAAGCTGCCTCATTACAGATTTGATCATGTGAGTGCATGTCTTCATAGAAGTGACATTGTGTGTGTGTGTATAATTCTGAATGTGAAAAGGTTACTGATTGTGTGTGTATATGGTCTTGGACCTGAACATGCATGTGTCAAATATGTGCAGCTTTGTCAGAGTATGTTTGATCCAGGCTTTGAGCATAATATATGTTTTACTCTGTGGGCAGTTACAAGTAGGCTACTTGTAAGCATTTTAGTGTGTGTGTGGTTTAATCCTGGACTTGATTGTATATATAATTATACAAGTTTAATCATGCCTGTGTTTCTAATACCAAATATAAAGAAGTCAGTGTGTGTCTGGTCGTGAGTACCAAAATGTTTATCTTTGTTCTGAATATGGATAGATTAATAATAATGTATGTTATTCTGATTTTGAACGTACTGATTGCCAAAACTGAATATGTTCAATCCTGAAAGTGAATGTACAGTTTGCTGGAACTTGATGTGTTCAATGCTGATTGTGAAGGTACTGTTTGCCCAAACTTGATGTGTTCATCATGAAAGTGAATGTACTGTTTGCCCAAACTGAATCATGATCATGAATGTGAATGCACTACTGACATGTGTCTGATCCTGAATGTGAACATATCATATATGCTCATTGAGTCATGAGATATCATGTGTCCATTCTATGAAATGTCTGAATGCATTTAATTAATTTAGGTGATTGTGGTTCTCCAAAGATGGATAAGTTTTCTAACATTTTGCCCAGGAAGTGTTGCTGACAAAACATTGCCATGATGGTATTCCACCCCTAAGCTCATGCCATTGTGAGGGGGATTGATTTGCTGCATGTTGATTTGCCAGTGTTGTGCCATTTACTGTTCCTACTCGTTTGCTCAGCCATCGGGAGTATTGATTTGAAGTAAACACAAATGTTGCATTTAAATCATGGTGTGGTCTTTCAGTGAACACAGCTGTCATACGTGTGTAATGTGAATGGATGAATGTATGTGTGAGTGCATAATAAAATCTCCACATCATAGTTGTGATCACAGCACTGGACATTAACTCAACACACACATGCCTATAAGAGAACAGACAGATGCTGTCGGAAAGGTAACGGTGACTTGATCCTAAGAAACCGTTCAGCTGCAGAAAGCTGGTGGATGACAAAACTCTCCCACCCAACAAAAGGATGAGCAGACAAAAAAGACCACCTTGTCATCCTGATTTTTAAAGATACATTTTTATATTGAGAAGTACTGATTTCACTTGTCCTTATTTCTTTCTTCATGAAGAGCTTTTAGGACACGACGCTGAATTTTTCAGAAAGTGGGCAAGTTCAACACTTCTTTGAAAAATAGAGGTGTTTTTAAACACACTTGTAAGGTCTTGTGTACATCTAACACAAGTAACCTCAGTTTTTTGTCTCATTTAAAGAAATGGCAAGAAAATGAAGTGAACATCAATAGTAGCTTTAGGGTGAAAATCCCCTTGGTCAGACCTTTCAAGGGAAATCTATTTGAACTCGTAACCTTGGTTATCCTCAGGTCATGAGTTCAATACTCTGAGCACAATGCCATTCTACCTCATTTAGGAATATGCCCACAACCTGGAATGCACATAATTATAATGGAAAATATTGAACGATCACAAGCTATACTACTATCGCTTTTCGCCCTGGATGCTTTATAGATTTGCCCCTGGTTAGTGAAACTATACATAGGTAATACAGAGCAGTGCCATTGTAAGTCTGTCTGGCAGCCGGCCAACAGACCATGTGCAGCTGTCTTGCATGGTACCTATGGCGCTCTGAGGGAGGGTCTGCCCTGACCCCACCACACTGATCAACAAGCTCTACGATGACCAGGAGGTCCTGCAGCATTCTGTCGCTGTCAGTCACAGACTTGAGCTGTCCATCTGTTCAGAGGCAAAAAGAAAGTGCCCAGTTTGACGCCTCTCTAAGGTGTCAGTCCAGCCACAATCCAGCCACAAGTCTGATGAGTCTACATAGGGTGAAAAGTAGTGAGGCCTATGTCACTTGTTCAGTTTTGTTACCAACTTCCCCTATGATAGGATCAAGGATGAAGTTGAGAATAAGTCTTAATGGGTAGATTTTGGAATAAGATTACACACATGCAAATGCACAACCACATGCATATATGCACACACACACACGCACACGCACACATACATACGCACACATCCCAGAAAATTTTGCTTTTGTTTGTTAAAATGTTGCGCTTTGCTCCCTGTCTCTGACTGACTTTGAGAGAGCATTGATAAGCTGACTGCTGAAAGTTACTTTTTCAAGACAGTTACATTGAAACAACTCCACACCGTCCTTTCCCCACATAGAGGAATAAAATACTACTGAATTAATAAATTAAAAAAAGGAGGGCGATGGCTTCTGTATCATGAGAAGAAAGAGCCTTTGCACAGAACATAGCAAACACCCCTTCCCCCCAAAATAAAGAACTAAACTAGTGTAGAAGAAACGGCTTGCCCCCTTGATGGTGAGGAAACAGTCTATGTATAAAAAGAATACAAAAATAATACCGCTGATCAAAAACAAAAACAAAACCCTTCTAAATGATACTAAAAAAAAGTATCCTTAACCCTCCCCTCCTCCCCCCACCTAAAAAACCAACCAACAAACAACTACACACACACATAATATTATAAAACAAAAGAACCTGAAAAAAGACAAAAATGTTTCTCTCCAATGCACATTAATATATACATATGAACATCCCATCTGAATAATAATAGTAAAAAGATGAAGGAACAAAAAAGATTATAATAAACCCTCCCACACCCACACCCAGCTTATTCAATGTACCATTTGGAAATAAACATTTGAAATTTGAATTTCACACACACACACACACACACACAGGTTTATCATATTTAGTGAGTCTTGTTATTTTTAAAAATTTTCCTCATTTGTCTGTATGACTTGAGCTTATGTTATACTGTCTTGATTTGCTTTATCATGTTTTGTTAATCTGGATTAATAAAAAATATCCTCATATATTTTTGTTTTCAACATGTAAATGTCGTTTGAATGCTTTTTGTTGTCAATTTTATTGATTTTTGTTTTTGGTGAGGGCAGGATGAAAAAAAGTTGTGTAAACTTAATCTTTTACCCTCAATAAAGATCATTCTGACTTGATTTGACTTGACACACTCAACTCCACCCCTACTAATTAAGACACAACCAATATTAAATAAAGATTAATGGTTTTTTTTGTTTTTTTTAAACCATAATTGAAAAGAACAATCTGTAACTTCTGTAGAAAGAAAAAAAAATGTGCATCGACCGGGAATCGAACCCGGGTCACCCGCGTGGCAGGCGAGTATTCTACCACTAGACCACCGATGCGTTAGCGAAGTAGTTGTTACAAACAATTATAATCCTAATATTCTTTTGGGTTGCATGTGTACCTACAAATCTGTGTGCCTTATTTCCAATTGATAGGCACACTTGCAACAAAGAAAAATGCCAGAATAGACAGTCGATGTTCTAATAGTGCAATGAAATGCATGTATCCTAACCTGCATTAGTTTGTCAAGGTCTATTTAGTCTTCCATGCACTGTAGTCATTTTCACAATTTGAACTCGTTACCGAGATCGTAAACGGTTGACCAAAACTGCGTGCACAGTTTGACAGGTGGCAGAAGATTCAGATCAACACAGTATTACATTTTAAAGTTGACATATTCTCCAATATTACTTATCATGATCGAAAATGTGGGACCTGTTCTTCAAACCGCTCTGGGCACTTTGTTTACCTGGGGACTGACTGCACTTGGTGCCGGCTTTGTCTTCATCTTTAGCAGCGGACAGGTGGCTACCCATACAATGATAGTAGATACATGTATATCACACACAACAATCATACACATTTTACAATAATTATAAACATCACAGACACACATGATGTTGATTTGCCAGACTCTGTGACACAAAGACTGCTAGAATTTCTACTGCCACTGTGCGCTGCTTTGTCTGTTGGTGTGTGACCATGCTCCCTTTCCAGTTCTCTCTCTGTGCCTCTGTCACTGCATGAACATTCTGTGTGTGTGTGTGTGTGTGTGTGTGTGTGTGTGTGTTTGCAATGTGCAGCTCATCAATACATCCTTGGAGGAGACTATGAGACTATAAACCCAGGCCAGTGTGCAAACACATGCAGAACATCATGCCCACAGTTAAATCCTGTTCCGCTTTTCTTAAGAGTAGGCCATTGTGTGCCTGTGGGAACAGAATTGACAAAACTGCATACACACGGGGACTGGATATAAAAAAGCACATAAGTGCTTATTCCATTATCCTTGATATAAAAGAAAATAAAATCCCAACAATGCAGAGCTGTAAGTCACAGTGGTCATTTGACACTCCAGTCAGAGGACTTGTACACATGTATTCACAAATGCTTACACAGACCTATGTAGTATATGCCTAGTATAGTTAGATCTACACTAGATGTCACCATAAATTCAGAGCTCTGGCAATCATCCCAGTCTAGATGAACTAAGTGAGAGCTGTGTGACCGAGTTGGGATTCCCATTGATTTGTTTGGTTTGATGCCATGATTCTACCTGAAGAAATGATTCTTTGAGGGAGTTTATAACATATATAATATTTTTGCAGAAACATTCAAAACACTGCAGACATTTTTTTAATGCAGAAATTACATCCATATAAGTTCTTCAAATGATAAGAGATCTTGTGTGCAAATTCAGGTGTAACATCTTGAGCACACTTCTGTTAAAAACCCATCCATCTATCACAACAAGTAGGCCAGCTTTGTTTGTTGGTGTGGACAATACAGAATATATACATGTAACATGTAATCTACTCAATAGTAATGGTCTGAATGAAGACTGCTGAGTGCTGAGACAATGTAATAGACTGATACCTCCACCTGACAAAGACTAAGACCATTTGAGGTATAACAGTCAATCCTGCATTGACTATTCAGCATTATGATTACAGAAAACCCCCCACAAGAATTATGTTAAATTCACACAACAGTGTTTTCACGTATCCACAATTCTTTGGCGCTATCACTTACAGTTACTTTCTTGCCATGGACTTAGATTAATGACCTGTAGATAATGTTGAAATGGGACTTCATTATTTCTTTAGAAATAAAAATGTATCAAATTCTAAGAAATTAAATTTTGGCTTTGTTTGCAGAGAAAACTACTGGATGGAAGCCTTGGTTTTGCAGCGGGGGTAAGCTTTTATTTAATTTATTTTCATGATTATAGTAGTATCTGGGGATGGGATCGCCTAGTGGTTAGAGCATTGTGCTCATGATCTGATGGCCTGGGCCTGGGATTGAGCCAGCATGGAGGAGGCCATTTTGTGCTGGCAATAATGGATGACAAAACTAAAAAAAAAATGCATGCATACAGGTGTTGTGTCTAGACACCATTTTTTAAATTGGAATGTGGCTACCTTAATGGTTGCATATATGCAAAACCACATTGGTGAACCTCAGATTTATAGCCAATAAGCAGAAAAAAGAGTAGTATCTATGTGTCCAGCATCGAAAAAGACTATTTAAATTGAAATCACAGATAAAGCATAACATCAGTAGCAACAAAAATTAGTCCAGAGAAAAGTCGTTTTCACTTCTGAATCTTATTTATTGAAATTTTAAAGAAATTGTTTACCTCTGCCACACTTTGCACTTTTGTTATATTTTCACCACTTTTGCTGTACTTAACACGTACATTTGCACACATATCAATCATTCAATGTGTAATACATACGTACACTTCAGTGTGTTCATGGATCATTTTGTATGATCTGTATTATCATGTTATTGTAGATGTTTCAGTTCTGGGTTACAGGTGATGACAGCAGCTTCCTATTGGTCGTTGCTGGCTCCAGCCATAGAGATGGCGGAACATTCTGGAATGTATGGAGCCAAGGGAGAATGGGCCTTTGTTCCTGTGGCAGTAGGCTTTGCTCTGGGAGCAGCCTTTGTCTATGGTGCTGATATCTTGATGCCAGACATGGTCAGTATGTGACTGCTCCAGTGGGCAGTTTGGGCTGTTTTTTTTCTTCTGATTTTTAAGAAATGTTTTTGTTCTGTTTATGGTCAGATTAGCCTTCTTTTTAAAGGTTTAGCTCTTTTTGTGTGTTTTTTTTGGGTGTGTGGTATAGTTAGAGATTTTGAAAAAAACTTTCTTTTTTTATATTCGTCAAGTTTTGAGATGTTTTTGCTTGATAACTGTGAGTATGTTGATTTAGATAGATCTGTGTCAGTGTGTGTGTGTGTGTGTGTCACTGTTTGTGTGTGTTGTGTGTATGTGTGTGTGCCTGTGCATGGATGCATGTGTGCGTGCTTGTGTGTATCCTTGCGTTCATGTGTGCAGGCATGTATACTTGACATTGTGACTGAAGGAATTTGTGTCTGTGTTTAAAACCTTGTGACCCTTCATTCCTATGTGTTATAGTTGTAGAGCTCTGAGATTAGAGTGATCAAAGTTTCAATCTCCTTGGCTTAAGAATCAGTACTTATTCACTGCCTGTGGTTCTGCTGCTTACTTACTGAACTATCTCTGTCATCAGGTGGTGGCTTAGTCAGTGGCTGGTATGTGAGATTAGAAATGGTATCACCGAACACTGTTGAAAGTCTTTCAGCAGTAGCTCATGGCCTCCTCTGGCTGGTGGCCTTATAGCATCCAAATATTGATAGTTCCAGCTAAACAAGCACTGACACCAAAATAAGAATAGAATGAGATGGAATTGGGGTGGATAAGTGTAGCAGTATTGGACGAGGGCAGCTAAAAAAAAATTTAAAAAATGAAACACACAAAAAAGCAAAATAAACTAAAACCAAACCAACAGACAGAAAGGAAAAACAAAAGCGCTAATGTTGCTGTTCACCAGTGGCTAGCTGTGTTGAATAAAAGAGGGTTAATTGTGTCTGTCTGTCATCCAGGGTGACAGCACAACCAAGCTGGCACTGAGTCTGGAGTCTGATGCCAAACCAGAAGACTGCCAGTCTGTCGACAGAGGTGGTCGAGGTATTGTCATCCACATGTCTGTGTGCTGCAAGGGGTTTGGGTTTGGGAAGGGGTGGGGGGTGGAGTGGAGGGTGTGTTTGTTTTATGTCATGATTATGTGTTTGGTTGGTGTTACATTTCTTACCGGTCTCTCCCTTTTTGTTTTCTCTGTCTCTCTTTCTGTCTGCCTGTCTGTGTCTGTGTGTCTCTGTCTCTTTCTTACACATGCACGCACACACACACATACAGTGTACATACTAATGCTTGTATACAAACCTGCACACACACCTGCCCACCTGCCCGCCCGCCCGCCTGCATGCATGCACACACACACACAGCCTACATACTACATGCTTGTATACAAACCTGTAATTATACATGTATATACTCTCCCCCAAAGTCCTTCGGATGAGACTATAAACCGAGGCCCCGTGTGCGAACGCACGCAGAACATCTTGCGCACACATTAAATCCTGTTCTGCTTTTCGTAAGAGTAGGCCATTGTGTGCCGGTGGGAACAGATGACAGAATTTACAAAACCGCATACACACGGGGACTGGATGTAAAAAAAGCACATAAGTGCCTATTCCATTATCCTCGATATAAAAGAATAACATAAATGAATAAAAAAAAAAATATATACATGTTCAGGCACAAAAAATATCATTTCATGTATAACCAAATTCTGCACTCTTACAGATGGAACAAAAGCAGCAGGCGGGGAGGGCAAGCTGAAGCATCGCAATGTATCCAGTCGGTCAGGGCAGCAAAAGAATGATGGTGACCATGCATCATCGTCATTATCACCATCACCGTCCTCTCTGAAGTCCTCATCTGAGAGCCAGACTCAGCAACAGGCAAGAAACCATTCCAGCTGGAGAAGAATTCTTCTGTTGATCATCGCCATCACCATTCACAACATTCCTGGTGAGACTGCAGGGATTTCGTTTGCCCTTGTGGTCATCGTGGTGGTTTAACAGCTTGTTGGAGAGTTGCATGCGTGTAAAGGAAATGAGTGCAAGCGCTTCGATTTGTTTGCTTTTTACAAGATTCAGCGCTATATAAATTCCATATATTATTATTATTATTGTCGTCACAAAGGATAGTGTGAGAGTCAAAGTCAAAGTCAAACTTTTAGTTTCAGGTGGTACATTGAATTAGCAGTGCATTTGCTTTTTGTTGTTGTTGTTGAGAGTGTGTGTGTGAGTGTGTGTGTGTGTGTGTGTGTGTGTGTGTGTGTGTGAGTGAGGCATGGTTTTAGAAATGTGGGATGGGTGATTTTGATAACACAAAACTGTTTTATGCCTTATTTAATATAATAAATCCATTTTTGGGTTTTTAAATTTTTTTATTTGGGCGGGGTTGGGGAGGTAGAATCTGTAGGTAATAATAATGGAACTTGTATAGCACTATATCTTGCAAAGACAAATCAGAGCGCTTAAATCAGTGCGCTCAAATCAGAGCACTTAGGTATGCAAGTATTAAAGGCCTCTATATTTTAATTTTAAAAAATCTATCATTTTAGCTTAAGCTTAGGTTGATGCTGTCAGACTAAGCTGCTTGATTTCCTGAATCATGCTTCTAAACAAGATTTGTACAGAAAATACAGACGATTGGTGGGGGCTGTGCTCACCAGTCTCACATACACTTGTTCAACCCAGTTCATGTGGCATTTTGTCAGAAATCTTGCTGTCAAGTTGTTGAACATTCTGGAAAGATTAAATGATTTGATTGATTGCATGGTTTTGTTTTTTGTTTTATTGTTTTGTTTCACAGATATTCCAAGCTCATTGATCAAAAGTTACTCATATCAAAAACTCATAATTAAAAAAAGAGAAGGATATAGAAAATGTTGAATGTTGTGTTGTGTTACAGAAGGCTTAGCTGTTGGTGTAGGATTTGGGGCGATAGGAAAATCAAAAGCAGCAACTTTTGAGAGTGCAAGGTAAGGGAGATAATGCAATCTTTCTTTGACCTGTGTGTGTGTGTGTGTGCCATAATGTACTGGGAAAAGGTCAGATCTAAGCAGAGCAAAAAGCTTCTAGCTTCTGTTAAAAATATTTTAACTCTCCATATTTAAAGAAAAGTTTCTTTCAACTAAATGTAGGTCACATTAATCCAAAGTAGGTCCAAGAAGAATTGAAACTGATCAGTTGTACAGTTATGTGTGGATCCTTACAAAATTGCAAATAAATCTATATCCTTGTATAATCATTGCTTGATCAGTGAGTTAATCAGTTCTGAATTCCTTAGTTTCCATTTCAACTGGGAATAAAACTGAACCTGACTCTGAAGAAAAAGCACACAAAACCCCCCCAAAACAAAACAAAAATCTAAGAAGAAAGTGGATCCTCAAATGTTCATGTTAATCCATAATCTTGCTGTAACAGTGTAAAACATTGGTACACTTGCCCCAGAGCTGTGCCGTCCTCTCCTTTAACTCTCTGAGGGGTCATTGGGGCACTGTACTGAATTTTTCAGCTGTATCTCTTGCACAAGTTGAACCTTAGCAGAGCCCATCCCTCTCCATCTGCTGTAATATGCATGTGTGATAGGGTTTGCCATTGAAATTATTTCTGTGTATGTGATAATTTTATGCAGTGCTTAAATCATTGATTTTTTTTTTCATAAAGGAAACATCCTCCATGTTATGATTATTATCACTTGCAACAAGAAGAAGGATAAACTTTAAAAAACAACACTTGTTCATGTTCATCTTAGTGTAAGGTTAAAAACTGTTTTCCTTGAAAATTTGTGAGTATTAAACTTGCATTTCTTTTGTGGAGCTGATCCTCCCAGCGCTAAATGCTTTGTAAACCACTCCATCTCCAGCCCATGTTTTCTTTTCTTTCTGAGTAGCATGTATGAGTGACATCTTTTTTCATTGCAGAAATTTAGCCATAGGCATTGGCATCCAGAACTTTCCAGAAGGGCTGGCTGTCAGCCTACCATTGCGAGGGTCAGGAATGTCTCTGTGGAAAAGTTTTTGGTGAGCACAGGGTAGATTGCTGTTTGGGGCTTTTATCATGACACTTGTCAGATCTTTGTACATTTATAGCTGTAGCAGAAAAGCGGTGTAAAAGAACTAGGTAGAGTTATTTGGGTTTTTAAAAGATTGTTCTTTTGATAAGGAATCAGATATAGCAAAGGAGACAAGAGAAAAATATTAATGGGATGTTGATTAATGTTAAGATTATAAGAGGCACTTCACTTAGAATGGAATGATTGATATTTTGTCATGTAATGTATTGTATTGTATAATATATTGTATTGTAATATATTGTATTGTATTTCATTACATTGTATTGCTTTGTATTTTGTTACTTTGCATAGCATTGTGTTGCATTTGCATGGCTTTGCAATGCATCATATTTCATTGCACTGTATTTTGTCTTGCATTGTATTTTTATTGTGGGACATTGTATAATGTTTTGCTGTGTTACTAATTCTTTTCATGTTGGTTCAGTCTCTCTAGGTGCCATGTCCATTCTGGTACTGTTGACATATCGTGATGCATTGCATGCCACTATCTGTCACAGTTGATTTCTCTGTGACATATTTGGGCTGGCAATAGAGTATTGCCATAAGAGCAGCACCAAAATTTTTGGTGCAAATTTTCCTTTTGTAAAATTTTTTTTCTCTGTGAGAGTGGCTTTTTCCCTACATAGTTTTGTGAGGAACAATTCTCCTGTTGCCAATGGTTCTTTTATGTGCTCTAAATATATATTGCACAAGATACCTTCCTTGGTTTATCGTCTCATCTGAAAGATTAGCACCCACACTGCCATTTAGGCTTTTTGTTTGTTTGTTTGTTTCTCAGCTAGAGCTCTGAGGTTTGCCAATGGTGAAATTTTGTGTATGTGATCGTTTTTGCCCACCATTAAGGTTGCCATATTTCAACTTCGGGGAATTTAAGGGCTTATGGCTGGGGCAAAATTTCAGGTCCAAACAGGGCTCAAACCTGTGACTTCTCGTTTTCTAGCCAGGTGTGTTACCCCTGGACCACTGGGGTCAGTGTGTCATATCATATATTGATACTCTCTTTGCAGGTATGGTCAGATGAGTGGCCTTGTGGAGCCCCTGGCTGGGCTGTTTGGTGTGGTGGCTGTGGTGATAGCTGAACCCATCCTGCCCTATGCCCTGGCTTTTGCCGCAGGAGCCATGATTTACGTGGTGGTGGACGATATTGTGCCTGAAGCACAGATATGGTGTGTTCAGTTCATTTGTTGTTTCTGTGTGTTGGGTGGAGAGATTGTGTGTGTTGTGTTGTGTTGTGGCATGTGTGTGTGTGTGTATGTGTGTGTGTGCTATGGTAGGAGGATATACAGCATCTGCAGGGACAGTTATTGTAGTCATTTTGATTAGGATGCTATTTATTTCAGTGGTAATGGTAAAACAAAACTTTTGTTGTTGTTGCTACTTTTGGTCCAATGGATACTTTGTTCAATATGAAACTGGCTGCATCACCATACTGTGTCCCCAATCATATTCAAGGAGCCTTCAGACCTTCTGGTTATGCTTTACTTACTTCTTGTTTTTTTCTGTGCACTCTCCCTTTGTGCCCCTGTACAAACTGAACATGTGTTTGTTTATTGTGAATTTTTTTTAAATAAATGCCTGGGTTGTGTGAGGAGGATGTACAGCAGCTGCAGCAACAGTTTTCTTCATCAAACACTCAGACAGCAACTGTTGTTGTCTGTCATATGAGAGAAAATGCCTCGCGCTGCCGTTAAGCATCTAACAAGTCAGGCCCACCCAGTGCATCCAACTTTGCCATGAGAGAGAATGGTTATATTTTAAGTCTTTCTGGATAAAAAGGCAAGAGAGAGGACCAAGAAGGCAGAAAATAGACAGGAAGGAGGTGACAGGAAGAAAAGGAACAAGGCAGAAGCAAAGAGAGGGATAGAAAGGAGGGAATTTTTAACACCGAATTTCCAGAAGGTGGGGATGCTATTTATACTGATAGGGCCCTGGCGTCCCCATGGAGGAAAAGCAGCAATAGTTATTGTAGTAAATTTGATCACGATGTCGTCTGTTTCAGTGGTAATGGTAAACTGGCTTCCTGGGGTGCCGTTCTGGGCTTCATCGTCATGATGTCACTGGATGTTGGCCTGGGCTGATGATGACACTGCTGCCATAGCAAACCCTGTCTCTCTCTCATTTGCACTTTCCCAGTGTTTTGGGAACTGCCTGCTTTTGGGAAATTAAGAAGGCACAATTGAATAAGTTTCAGGGTTTTTTTTTTTCAGAAACAGGAGTTGATTATTAAAGTATTTGATGTGTTCATTATATGTAACTTACAGAGATTTGTTTTTGTGTTCTTCTTATTTTCTGTAAATGCTTTTTATTATGTTTGGAGAAGGAATGTCAGATCTATGAATTTGTGGGAGATGGCTTTACTTAAATATCTTATGTTGAGTATTTTACAGCTGGACTTTTGCGGTTTTGTCTTTATGTGAGTTGAATATGGAGTGGTTATAGGATGATTGTGTTATTGTTTGCTATGTTATGAATGGTCACAGGGTTTTCCTGGTGAGGGTAGTATGATTTTTCTTCTTTTAACTACATGTTTGAGATGATGAATTGTGAAGAGAAACATATAGTGAATGAAAAGGCTGAGTGTTGTCTTCTCTGCTTCTCTGTGTTTTCTTGACTGTTTGTTAAATGATTTATTTTTTCTGTGACTACAGAGATTTATTGTAACTGAGTAGCAGACATGCACACACACAAGCACACACACAAGCACGCACACATAAGCTCGCACACACACAATACACACACATACACACACACACATACACACGCACACATCCTCATCCCCCCCAGCTTCCAACAAACACACACACACACATGCACACACACACACACACATACACACACACACTCCTCATCCCCCCAGCTTCCAACAAACACACACACACACATGCACACACATACACCACACACACGCATGCACGTACACATGCATGCATGCATGCACGCATGCATGCACGCATGCACGCACGCACAGTCCCCCCAAACGTACACACGCACGCACGCACGCACACATACACACACACACACACACACACATAGAGAAAGTCTAGAGAATCTGACATATTCCTCATTGTCTTTCCAACTCTCTCTGAGATTTTAGAAGAATTGTACAAATATAAAAGAAGATTTAAAAGAAATGTGTCAGTAAAACGATATACTAAAAGTTGCTCCAACCATTTCCAAAGAAAATACCAGTTGATAAAAATCACTCTGGTTTCCAGAACTTACAGATCTATACAAGTTTTAAAAATTGTTTTGATGCAAAAAAAGAAAAGATCTAAGTATGCAGTCTAAGTATGCAATACTGTTAACAAACCAGTGTCCAGTTTTCATCATCAAAGAATGGTCTGGAATAGCTCTCTCTCTGTTGGTCAAATGTTTGACCCTTACCCAGCTATAAAAATTTCAATCACTGTTGAGCCATCTGATTAAGGGGACATTTTTCTCTGAATTGATGGTTCTTACTCCATTTGCCACAAGTCCTATTGGTTATGAATCAATTCAATTACAAGTCTTTCAGATGAGACTGAAAACTGAGACCCATTGTGCAAATATAAGTCGCTGCAAAAGAAAATCTGGCCTGACCCCACTCTGTGGTAAAGAAGCTCAATGGTGATTTGCAGAACCTACAGCCTACTGCTTGTGCATGCGCGTGCACGTGTGTGTGTTTTTTCTGTATTTTTGTGTGTGTGTTTTCGTGTGTGTGTATGATGTGTGTTTGTTTGTTTGTTTTGTTTTGTTTAATGTCTATTCACTACATGGTGATTTAGACACACCCGCATTCATACCAAAGTACCTATTATTACACATGGCATCTCTCTCTCTCTTTCTCTCTTTGGTCAAAGCTTCAAAGCGTCTCTTTCTCTCCCCTACACGCACCCACACACACACATAAGGTGCCTCTGAATACAGTACTGAAGTGTTTGATTCTAATCTTGCATTGTCGTCTTATGAAATTCATTCTAAGTTCATGAAATGCATACATTCAAAGATTATAGAAAAACAATATCAGCAGTTTCCTTGCCCACGGAAATTAGAAATTCTAATACATAAACTGAGATTAAATGCATGGAATACTAAATATTCAAAAAATGTAACATGTTGTTGTTCTATTCCACTTTCAGTCCACCATTTGTTGTTTGATTGCCCAATTCTTCTTGACTTGTATAAAAGGAGAGGTTTAGATATTCATAAGAAATATGCCACTAGTCAAGAAGTTTTATATGATGTGTGTATGTTCATGATGTGTGTGTTGTGTGTGTGTGTGTGTGTGTATGTGGTAAATGTGTGTGAATCTGTGTGTGGTGTGTATGACTTGTTTTTGTAAAAGAATATCATCAGACTTTAACAAGAGCACAAAATGATATTTTGTCCTTTATTTTGTGTGTGTGTGTAAATGTGTGTGTGTGTGTGTGTGTGTGTGTCTGTGTGCATGTGTATGACTTGTTTTTGCAAAAGAATATAGACTTTAACAAGGGCACAAAATGATATTTTGTCCTTTATTTTGTGCGTGTGTACACCAAAATGTTGGCTGGCTTCCATTTCAGTATTCCTGCTCATTGATATGATATCCCACAGTGACATTCCAGCAATAATGAGCATATTGTAGAGGACATTAGTGCAAGAAATTCATTCAGTGCTTTGAGCTTGCATGTTGATGATATGGAGGGATGCAATGGGTCTTTGAAGAATAGTTGCATTGATTTTTTTGTTTTAAGTTATAGATCTATGAAAGTCAACATCTATTTATACTATTGTGCTAAATACTATGTATTGTTGTATATTGCATTGAAAGTTACATCAGATTTTTGTGTGCAAAATTCATACAGCTGTGTCTGGGGAGAGCATGTATAATATGTGGTAATGTATTATCATTATTTTGTTTTTTATTATTTATTATATATCTGGTGTTTGTATGTTTTTTGCCTATGAGAGTGGATTTTTCCAAAACTTCTTTAAAAATTGGTTAAATTTTTTTCTTCTTACTACAGTCAGGTTTGTTGCTGACAGGGTATTAAATGAGCATTTTATGCGTTTTGCATACAAACCTTATGTGTTTTTCACAGCTGAAAGACCAGCACCACCATCACTCAAGGAGTAACAAGACAAGGGAGAAAAACTCTGGTTTGATGTGGGGTTCGAACCACAGGTCTGACAGTTCCTTGATGGATGTGTTAACATGTCGACCAGATCATAAATAATTCCATCCCCAAAGTCAGAATGCAGGTACCTTAACAGTAGCATAAAAAAGATCACATGCGCAAAATCTCACCATTGGTGAACCCAGGGGCACTAGCCGAGGAATGGACCCCCCCAAAAAAACCCAAACAAACCAACCCCTCATATATTTTCCAGGATGCTTGAGTATAGAGTTTTACATGAAGTGTTCATGTTTAGTAAAACTAATATAACAACACCACAGGGTAAACAGGAAAATGGTATAATCTGTTTGCACTATCTTTAGACATAAACTGTCAGGTATGTCGAATGTGTCTTGTACACTTTTGAATCATTTAGGGGATCCAGTGTATTTCTGGTATGGAGCTACTATTGTTTCTAGTCAGATACAGTATCTGAACTAAGAAAAATGTTAGTATTTCATATTTACTTGATTTTTTTTAAAGATGATGTTATCAGAGCTTTACTCTGAGCAGACCTTTGTAACCCTTGCTCAAACACACACACACACACACACGCACACACACACACACACACACACGCACACGCACACACACACACACACACACACGCACACAGAGGCAACATCGCACCATTACTGAACCTCAGAACTGAAACTGAGGAACAACAAAAAACCCGACCTCTGGTAAGGGTGGGGACTGGATGTAAAAAAGCAAATGAGTGCTTATTCATTATCCTTGAAATAAAATAATTCAATTTGATTTGGTCATGTGTTAATTTTAGTACTTTAGGAGCAAACATGAAATTTCACCAGAAAGGCAAATGATCACAGTGTTTACTTATGAGGAATTCCACAAATTTCCTCCATACTTATTTACATGATCTGTCATGGCAGTCATAGTGTTGATATTACTGTTCTATCTATCTATATATCTATCTATCTGTCTGTCTGTCTGTCTGCCTGTGTCTGTCTGTCTGTCTGTCTGTCTGTCTATCTATCTATCTATATTAATATATATTTATTAATATATATATGTATATATATATACACATACATACGTGTGTGTGTGTGTTCTGTTGCTGTATCTGATATGTATATGAATGTCTATGGACCAAATAATCGTAAAACCACACATTTTTTGGTAACAATTTAGAACAGTTGTACTTTCTGTACATTATATATATCAATGGCCAAAACTCTATTTTAAGGAAAGGAAATCCGTCGTATTTGTTCCTGGTTTGGGTAACTTAACTTTTTAAAAATATTTTATTTTTAAGCTTTTATGTTGGAAGGCTCAATCTAGACTTACGAAAAAACCCGAAAGCAGGATACTGCTGACTGTGCCCTGTTCTTGGTTTCTCTAGTCATTTAGATCAGTTTTGATCACATTGGCAGCAGAAATAAACTGGTCACCACACCACTACAAGTGCGCACTCTGCTTAGCATGTTGCACGGGGACTTTGGAAGTCATATCCTTTACTGCTTTAGAAAACAAACAGCTAGAAAAAGAAAGACTATGACACCCAAGTTATCTGTTGGCTTAGTTTTTTTTTGGAAGATATTGTAAGACCCTGAAATAATCATCAGAAATTAAATAAAATGTTTTTGAAAGTGTGCACTTTGTATTATTGATATAACTTACTTAAATGAGTCAAGTGTTGTAATCTAAAAAAAAAAGGTTAATTATGGTATCAGTCTGTTTGTGTGTGACTGCCTTTTAAAATTTTTTTAGAAGCTCTGATCTGGTTATGGTGTGTGTGTTTTGTGTGTACTTTTTTTTATACATATAATTTCATTCTAGTCACACAGCAGGTGTTTTAATTAACTCTTAGTCTCATATAGAGAACTGACACTATCGACTTTCTGTTCATGGAAGAATTTGGCCAAAATCAGCTGAAATGTTAAAAATGTAATATCACTTATACTATACAATGGTTCTGCATGAATGTTGGCAAATGATTGTTACATATGTTGCATTATTTTTCTGACATGTTTGTATCATGTGTCAAAGTTATAAAAAGTTGGGCATGATGATACTGCGCTTTCATGTGGTTCAGGAGTACGATGTTACTGTGCTTTGGTGTGGTTTATGAGACTAAGAGTTCATGTTCATTTTAACTGGAAAAGAATGCATGCTGTTAAACTAAAAACTATTTTTATGATATGGTTCTCAAGAATGTTCCAAGGCTCTACCGCTAGGAACATTTCCAGAATTTGACAGCTTCATTCATTTTCAAATATTAGATATGTTCTCTGGGGATGGCATAGCTCAGTGGTCAGAGCACTCACTTTCCCCCCAGCCAAGTTAAGCAGTGTTGAGTGTGGTTACCAGTTGGATGGGTGACCGTATGCACATCTGGCCAAGGCCAAAAGCTGTGTCAGGTTATTGATGTCAGCTAATTGCCAAGGCCTACATTAAAATGTTGTTATGTTTAAAATGTTGTGTTGAGATTGCCTTCAGCCATGACAAGCTCTTAACATAACAACCTGCACTCTCCTTTATAGGAGAAAAAATCCTCTGAAGTCGGAGTATGGCTGCCTATGTGGCGAGGTACTTGAAAATAGTCGTACACGCAAACTTCTCACCCGGTGTACTTCCTATCTCACAGAGATTCCCAGGTGGGATGAGTGAGTCAGAGTGCATGTGCTGGGTGACCCCCAGGGCGTAAAGCTGGGGAACGCACAACAACAACAACAACAACAACCGTATGCACATCTTGGCTTCAGTACAGTTCCCCCAGTTCACCCAGCTGTAAATGGGTACCTGCCCTCTTTAGGGTCAGGAAAGGTAAAGCAGCGAGGGAGAGGAGATGGGCGCTGCCCTCAAAATGCTGGCCCCTAGAGAAGTGAGGTCTCTGATGCCTTGCTTCCCTACGACCTTATAGGTTATGGGACACCTTCATATATGTTTTCTGGGAGAGTTTGTATCTGAATATCCGAACTGCCTTTTGGGGGGTATTTTTGTCACAGTATACAGCTTTTGTGTATATTTCAAGTCATACTTATTTTGGTAGTAATTTGTGTCCTTCATATGTCACTGGTTGTTATGTTTGGGTATTGTAAACATTTTTGAGATGCCAATATTGTTTGCTGTTTGCTGTTGCTATGGTGGGAGATTTCTGTAATTGTTTTTGATCTGGCACAAATTAAAAATTGTTGAAAGCAGTGGAGTAAAGAATGTTCACAAAGCACCCAAAGATGTTATGCATGTGACTTTTATCTTCTTGTTTTCATGATTTTATAATTTTTTTTTTAGGAAGTTAGCTGTGTCCTCCCCCTTTTAATTAAAAAAAAGTGCCTCCTTTTATATTTTGAAATGATCGCCTAACTTTGCTTCTTTTATTTGGGCTTACCACTTGAAATATTCTTTTCCCCTTCTGCAATTTAGTTTCTCACACACACACACACACATACACACACACACACCCTGCTCTTGATTGCTTGGCATGTTTTTGGTATACTGGGTACTTTATGTAAATGCCTCTTACAAAGAAAATGCTGTCTTAGAGCGAGTCAGCACATTGAAATGTTATGCCATTTGCCTTTGTGGTCCTCCCAGGCCAAGGGAAGGGGCGCAATCGTGCTTAGAACTATTCTTTGTACGATGTTAGTTCCCTTGCATTGTTTCCCTGCCCGCTCTTGTTCTTGCCTTCACTTGCATTGATCCAGTCTTCCTCTTCCGACTTTTCCTCTCGTGCTTCCTTCAGTTCTACGGTCATTTTCCTTTTAAAATTTGTTTTTTGGGAAATCCTAGTCAGTATCTTTATTCCCCCCACCCCCAGAAGTATTATTGCTGTTGTTGTCTTTTAAGAATTATGGTAGAAGAAACACAGGCAGACTAGCAATGATAACCAAGGAAATAATGCATTTGGTAAACATTCTTCCTCCTTCGTCCGAAAATTTGTCTTCAATCTTTTGACTGTTTCACTGTATTTTATATTTTGGGGTTGCTTCGTTCGCCTGCTTGTGTGAGGAGCACCGTTGATATTGGCCTAATATTTATATATAAAACTTTTACGCCATCTAGCAGTTCCCAAGTGGTCTAGTGGTTAGGATTTCGCGCTCTCACCGCGACGGCCGGGGTTCGATTCCCCGCTTGGGAAGAACTTTTTTTTCGTATTTTTATTGTTATTTTTCTTTATTCGCCCATACTCTTCTTCTCTACTAATTTATCTATTGTGTTGTGATTTTAGTTTTTTTTTTTTTAAGTTTACATTTGCCCGTAGGCCTATGGCATAGCAAATCAAGAAACAAACATCCAAATATAAATCAGCTGGCTGCAAAGAATTACTAGAAAAATATTTTCTAGCGCTTCTATGGTTATCGACACCAGCTGTAAACTGACTACAGTCTTTTCAGCCAGTTTTAGCAGCTCATGAAAAAGGACCACATGGGATTACAGTCTAGAAAGTATACAAGTGTGAAATCATTTTGGCTTTTAGGTAGGTCCCATTGGTTTTTCTTCTAACCTAAATTCTTGCTTATGAGATACACGTTTCCATGTATGTCACAACTGATCCCGTATTTGTTTATTTCTTTGTTTGTTTTTTACTTTATGAAGAAAGGTCGTCTAGTTGTTGTTCTTGTTGTTTTGGCAAGGTGAGACAGAGGTGGTTGAGGCCAAATTTATTCCAGAAATTCTGTGAAACAGTTTTTGTTTTCTCTGTTGTTGTTTGTTTTTGTTATGACTTTTTCGATGTTTGTTTTAGTTTTAGTTTATCACTTTGTCATTTCATGTCTCGTTTACATTGAGCCGATTGTGTCAGTATTACAAGTAAATGAATAAATTAATGAATGGCAACAGAACAACAAAACATAACGGACATTAACCAATAAAACAAAACCAAAACTGACACCCCCCCCTCCCCCGCCCCCAAAGAAACAAAATGTGAAAAGAGACTCTTTAAGCTTAAATTTTCAGAAGAGGAAAAACATTCATATTGAAAGAGTGCCCATATGATTTTTATTTTATTTTATTTTTTGGGGTGGGGGTGTCTTGTTTTTTGTTCATTTTTTGACAGGTATACGCAGAGTCATTGATAGTGAATGAATCATCATCATCATCATCATCATCATCATCATCATCATAATAATAATAATAATAATACAAATATTAAAATCTGAAGAAAACAATTGCAGTTCAGGGCAGACTTGGAGGGAACTAATGGAAGAAAGAGTTATTCACAGTGAAAGCAAGAACAAACAAACAAACAAACTGAAAAGGTATATAAATTTGTAAAAAACAACAAAAAATGTTCCCAAGCGGGGAATCGAACCCCGGCCGTCGCGGTGAGAGCGCGAAATCCTAACCACTAGACCACTTGGGATCTGCTCGGAAGTTCATACAAGTTTGTTACATTCTACAGTGTGGGTAGGCCTAGGCCTACTTGCCTGGAGAATAAGGAGAGGAACCTTTGTTGTTGTTAATGTGAATAAAAAGAAAATGTAACAGACCCCCCCAAAAAAAACAAAAAAACAAAAAACAAACCAAAAGAGAAACTCTCGGCTTGATTTTCCACAAAGTTTGACATGAAAAACGATGTATAAGGAAACACCTTTGTTAAAAGCAGTGCAGACTGGCATGTAATGGTTCGCCTCTGCACACGGCAGTGAGTTGGAATGTTGTTTCCTTGCGTTTGAGTTATGGTCCCTACATGGGAAATAGCCGCTGGGACCTTACACCACAACTGTAACAACATCAAAGAACAGGTTGCATGTGCAGGGAAGCACATTAGGGGCACATGTTGATCGACTTGCCGGGAGAAAACTAGCCTTTGGCAGAAGAGAAACGTAGGCCCAGTAGACTTCTCCCGACAACGGCGTACAGAATAATTATACAGTAACTAGGCCCTAGCCTACATGCACTTTGAATACAAGAGACTCCTGCAAGGCTGTAGGTATATCCCAAGTGGTCTAGTGGTTAGGATTTCGCGCTCTCACCGCGACGGCCGGGGTTCGATTCCCCGCTTGGGAAGTTTTTTTGTTGTTGTTTTGTTTTAATTGCTTTTCTGAAAAAAGTTGCATTCGTTCTTAAAAAGAAATATTGTTTTCCTTAATTAAAAAAAAATACTGACAACAATAATAACAAAAATCAAGTGCCAGAATCTCTGACTGTGTTAAAAATATGTAACAGTGAGAAAAAAAAAAGAAAATCTTGTAGCTTGAATTTCTAGAAAGTGTGAAACGGCCTCATTAGGCCTACAGGCTACAGAGACAAGTAGGCCCTATGTTTGCTGCCTGCACAGGAGTCAGAGAATGATGTCGGTTTCTTGCGTCTGAGTTATGGTCCTTATATCGGAAATTTCCACTAGGACTTGACACCATCGAATAGACTGTATTTGCACAGAAGCACATTGATGGGGTGTACATGGTGAATGATTGATCAAGCATCAGCTTGCCAGAGAAGGCAAGGTTTTCTCTGGAACGAAACTAATTCCTCTTTGAGTACTAAAAAAGACTTTTGCACCTCTACAGCAGATCCCAAGTGGTCTAGTGGTTAGGATTTCGCGCTCTCACCGCGACGGCCGGGGTTCGATTCCCCGCTTGGGAATTTTTGTTTTTGTTTTGCTTTTAGTTGTTTTTCTAAAAAAAAAAGTTGCATTGATTCATGCTTTAAGGAGCTTTTTTTTTTTGGCCCTGATTTTAATTTTTACAAAAATTGGGTCATACTGACAGCAAAAACAAAAATAAAGTGACAGGTTCTCTGACTGTGAATTACTGGGTGGAGTGAGGGCAGGGTGGGCAAAATCAAGTACTCTTGTGAACACATGGAATTATTTTCCCTGAGAACGTTCAATGTATTTATTTGAGTTTTTAACGGCTGGTTTTCTGTCCAACTTTTAATGGAGTTACCCTTGAGATGCCTTCAGTCTCTGGGAAAAGAATCCCATCCCTGGTAGAGCTCACAAGGCAGCTGCTGCTGAAGCCTTCTAGCCACTATTCCAGGGTGATTTTCAGCAGTGTTTGGGATGCCGAATTTGACTTGATGCTATCAAAACAAATCATACAAAATGTTAATTGTATTTTGGGGCGAAAGTTCAGTTTAACTCATATCTATATGATATTCAGCTGTTGCCAAGTGCTTCAGTTTCTTCCAAAACGTTTCCGAGACTCCAATTATTCTGGGGGAAAAAAATCCCAACAACCCTGATGTCAGGTCAGATTCGTTTGATTGAACTTGCTTAGTCCTTTGTACCCAGTCTCTTTCCCTTTGTTTATTTTGAATTTTTTTTTTTAAAGGTTTCTGGTAATGATTTCTTAGAAGAGCTCTTTTTCTTTTTCTTTTGTTTAATACTGTTGATGTATTAGTTTTATTTCCATTAACTTTGACATTTGGATGTTAGTCAGATGGTATCTGCACACACACACACGCGCACACACACACACGCACGCACGCACGCACGCACGCACGCACGCTAGCACACACGCACACACACTCACACACACACACATTCGTCTAATACCACTTACAGTGAAAAGACGTTTAATCGAAAGAACAAGAACAAGAACAAGAACACACACACACACACACACACACACACACACACACACACACACACACACACTTTAAAGGACAAAACACAAACTTTAACAGGCATCTGCTTTCCTCTTTTATTTATCCCCATCTATCTTCTTCCTGTAAATATCGCTAATAATGAAAAGATATTACATCGAAGAAGGGACAAATAAACTAATTAAAAAAAACAACAACAAAAAACTTTCCCAAGCGGGGAATCGAACCCCGGCCGTCGCGGTGAGAGCGCGAAATCCTAACCACTAGACCACTTGGGATCTGCGCTTGTTGTCATCAAAGTCTCTTACATTCTACTTGGTTTGGTTTGATTTGACCCAGCCGAGATGTCCAGATATCTGATAGGCCCTAGGCCTATAGTCCTAGGGACTGTAGGCTACCATTAACCAACCATCACTGCCTTAGCCTATTGGTGGTGTTAAATTTTGCCATGTAGGCACTCTTGATAACTGATCCCAAAGTAAGGAGAGCAATTCTTTTTTTTTTGAAAAGAAGAATAGAAAAAAAGTAGATGTGAGGAAAAAAGAGAGAAAATCTTGTAGCTTGAATTTCTAGAGAGGTTGAGTGGGGAAACAATGAATAGTGAAACAGCCTCATTACACACTACAGAGACAAGTAGACCCTATGTTTGCCGCCTGCACAGGAGTCAGAGAATGATGTGGGTTTCTTGTGTCTGAGTTATGGTCCTTAAATCGGAAATTTCCACTAGGCCTAGGACTTTAATGCAACACCATTGAATAGACTATATTTGCACAGAAGAGCATTGATTTGGAGTACATGTTGAATCAATTGATGAAGCATCAGCTTGCCAGGGAAGGCAAGGTTTTCTCTGGAACGAAACTAATTCCTCTTTCAGTACTTACCACAAGAGACTTTTGCACCAGTAGCAGCAGATCCCAAGTGGTCTAGTGGTTAGGATTTCGCGCTCTCACCGCGACGGCCGGGGTTCGATTCCCCGCTTGGGAATTTTTTTGTTTCTTTTTTTTGTTTGTTTAAAAAAAATACTGTTAGAATTCCTCTTCTGAAAAACAGTTTTACTTATAATAATAATAATAATAATAATAATAATGATATTATTATGATTATCATCATCATTATTATTAATATATTATTATCAATATTATTAATAATATAATTGATATAAATATTAAATAATAATTAATATCAATATTCTTCTTCTTCTTCTTCTCATCATCATCATCACCATCATTATTATTATAATCATTATTTATTTACTTATTTAGAAAACATTCTGCTTTTTGCCGTGTGTGTGTGTGTGTGTGTGTGTGTGTGTGTGTGTGTGTGTGTAATTTGGTCCTGGTTAATTAAAAAAAACAAAAACACTTCCCATGCAAATACCCCCCCCCAAAAAAAAACCACACACCCCACAACAACAAACAAACCACAAACAAACAAAAAACCAAAAAAACCCCACAACCAACCCAACAACAACAACACATCTAAACAAACAAAAAACAAACAAAACAGAACAAAAACAAACAACATACATAAAAACAATACCTTCCATGCAAACACCCTCCCACCCCCACCCCCAAAGAAACCCAAAACAAAACCAAAACAAAACACAAACAACCCCCAAACAAACAAAACAAAACAGAAACAAACAAAAAACACCCCTAAACAAACAACATTACTAAAATATACATTAATGAAAAAATAAACAAAACAAGTTTTCAGCTGGAATTACAAGAAAAGAGAAAAACGATTTTTATAAACCATAAAGTAAAGAGCACCCCTATGACCTTTTTTTGTTTTGTTTCTGTTGTTGTTGTTGATAGAATCGGGGAGAGTGATTGACAGTGACTGTCTCGTTAAAATAAGATGATGATAACAATAATAATAAATGATTTAAAAAAAATGATGATGATGATAATGATGATACTACCACTACTACTAATAATAACAACGATGATGATGATGATGAATTCAGAAATACTCAGCGTGGTTCAGAGTAGACTTGTAAACTAGTCCACACATTCAAAGCCACAAGGAACAAAGTGATAGTAGGAAAAAAAAAAAGCCCTTCCCAAGCGGGGAATCGAACCCCGGCCGTCGCGGTGAGAGCGCGAAATCCTAACCACTAGACCACTTGGGAATCTATGTTAGCATCCTTAGTTGTAAATCTCTTTCCTTTTACATTGTGGGCACTCTGCTACTTGTCAGAAAATAAGGAGAGCAAAAGTTCTTCTTGTTGTTGTTTCCTTTAAAAAATTGATGGAGAAAAAAACAACAAAAAATGTAATGGATAAAAAGAGAAACTGGTAGCTTGAATAGTTTGTAGAAAGTTTGAATGGGGAAACGATTTATACTGAAACACCCCTGCTAAAAAGCAGTCAGCACAGACTAACATGGTTTATGGCTGCACAAGAGTGAGATAGAATGCCGGTTCCTTGCGCTTGAGTTATCTCCCTTTAATTGTAAATGGCTGATGGGACTTTGATCAAAC
>CM054135.1:55098366-55110866 GCA_028751875.1 Rapana venosa
CATTTATAAATAAGCATCATTATTGGCAGGAAAGAAACACAACAGATTTCTCCCCCTTCACACAGACTAACTAGCTCCCTTTTGAATGACATTGATTTGTTTAGGATAGGTAATAGGTCCCAAGTGGTCTAGTGGTTAGGATTTCGCGCTCTCACCGCGACGGCCGGGGTTCGATTCCCCGCTTGGGAAAGTTTTTTTTTTCTCCGTGTTTTTTCCCCCCCTGTAAAAGTTTTATTAAAAATAAAACACAACCGGAAAAAGGTTTGACACTGCCATAGGTCTTTAAATGACAAACACTGCTGATAGGTCGGCCAACTACTTGGTTGAGATGTCCACAGCCTAACTGGGGGTGGATTAGCTATTGGTATGACAGAATTAAGACAGAATTTTTTCACAATCTGTACTGAGTCCCAAGTGGTCTAGTGGTTAGGATTTCGCGCTCTCACCGCGACGGCCGGGGTTCGATTCCCCGCTTGGGAAAAGTTTTTGGTGTTTAAAAAAAAAAGAGCCTTTTTTTATATTTGTTTTGTTTTGTTTTTAAAATGTATATATAATGCTATTTAGTTTTCCACACGTCAACAATGTCTTGAACAGCTCCACAGCTTGACGTTTTTTTCTGAACATGCACAATTCACCAGTTTTGCTGTCTCTTTCTTTCTTCTTCTTCTTCTTCTTCTTCTTCCTCCAACACTCAGACTGCAGCTATGGTTGTCTGTTACATGAGAAAAAAACCCGCTGTGCTGCCGTTAAGCACCTGACAAGTCATGCCCAGCACATCCGACTTCGGCATGGGAGAGCATTGTTGTCTTTTATGTATTTCAGAAGAAAAAAAGCAGGAGAATGGACCAAATAAAGCAGAAAACAGACAAGAAGGTGTTGAAAGAAAGAATAGGAACAAGGCAGAAAAAACGAGAGGGATAGAAAAGAGGGATTTCCTAGCACAGAATTTCCAGAAGGACGGGATGCTATTTATACTGACAGGCCCCGGCACCACCAGGGAGCAATTTCTTCTTTGTGTGTGTGTGTTTGGTTTTTGTGTGTTGTTTTTTGTTTTAGATCAGATTTTCAGTTTTTCCATTGTGCAAATACGAATTGATAGAATCACATCCGTAGGCTAAGGAGCACTGAAGTGGGAATCTTTGCTTTCCTATTGTTGACATGAATTGAGCATGCATATATTTCTCTCTCTCTCTCTCCTCCTCTCTCTCTCTCTCCTCTCCTCTCCTCCTCTCTCTCTCTCTCTCTCTCTCTCTCTCGTTTGGTAGTCTACTGTCTTTTCCTTGATGTTCCCCTTCTCCTGAACTTTGTTGTCGTGGTCGTCGTTGTTGCTGTTGGTCCTAGGAATGTCTTCTTTATGTCTTAGATCCATCCCTAGTGTTGTTACCCTCTCCACCCTGTCCCCAGGCAGATAGGTAACTTGACTTCCACTCTTTCCTGAACTCTTTGAGGAGTTGAAGCAGGACACTGAACAGTTGAGGCAGGACACTGAACAGTTGAGGCAGGACACTGAACAGTTGAGGCAGGACACTGAACAGTTGAGGCAGGACACTGAACAGTTGAGGCAGGACACTGAACAGTTGAGGCAGGACACTGAACAGTTGAGGCAGTGAGTCATCAGGCCTGCCTGGGCAAGTAGACCCTAGTGAGGCCCAACCTGCTCCAGGTACACTCACTGGCTTGACCACTTATCCACCTGACACATCCTCTCCCTAACTTCCACAATTTTTGTTGCTAGAATCGCCCCCCCCCCCCCCCCCCTCCTACCTTTCTGTCACTCCCTTTCTCTGTGATCCCCCCCCCACCCCCCGCCCCCACCCAACCCTTTTTTGTGTTGTTGTTTGGTTTCATTTTCCTTTATTAGCCACATGTATCAGTTAAGATTGCCAGTTTCATATTTCATGGACTCATGTGCGTTTATTTTGTACTGTACGGACTGTATTGTGTTGTGTTAAATTAATTCCATTGTATCGTTTAATATTATTTTATTTATTTATTTACCTATTTATTTATCTATATCACTTTAAGTTACGTCGGATTTCTCTGCGTGAAATTCGGGCTGCTCTCCCCGGGGAGAGCGCGTCGCCACAGAGCAGCGCCACCCATTTTTTCTTTTTTTTTTCTGTCTACAACTGCATTTGTTTCCCTATCTTGACTTGACTTATGCCTCTTGGTTCCTTGGGGAACATAGGACTGCAACAACACCCCTCCAACGAACTCGGTTTTGGGAGATCCTCTTCAGCTCGGCCCATGTCATTCCGGCTGCCTTCGTTTCTTCAACACTTCTGCGCCAGGTCTGCTTTGGTCGACCAACTTTCCGCTTCCCTTGTGGATTCCAGTCAAGGGCCTGTCTGTTTCCCTATCAGGGTGGCTTTTTTCTACAGAATTTTGCCAGGGACAACTCTCTTGTTGCCGTCGGTTCTTTAACGTGCGCTAAATAATTTTTGCGTAACACACGGGACCTCGGTTTATCGTCTCATCCGAAAGATTAGCGCCCAGACCACCACTCATGGTCTAGTGGATGGGGAAAAAGTTTCGGGTCCAAACGGGATATTGTATACCACTTTCTTTTTTGTTGTTGTTGGCTTCTTGACAGTGAAATTCAGTCTACTGTCCCACAGGACAGAGCCTGGTGTGGCGGCAAGAAGAGCAACACCAATTTTCCCCCCTACTGCCTGCCCACTGGCCTGGTCTGGAAGATTCCAAGGTTAATGGTGGATTGCTTTTGTTGTTGAATCCTGGGCCAGAGCTCAGAGGTTCATGAATCCGTGAGAGTTTTGCCATAGATGTGACAGTTTTTGCCCACCATTAAGGTAGTGGTGGGATTAAAGGGGTAGGGCCCACTTGGGACAGGCAATTACACAAACTGTTGGTTGGGGATTTTGTTTAGCTGGTCTTCCCAGTGGTACTACAGTCCTACTTTCCCTGTACATACAGTCCTACTTTCCCTGGAGGTATTTATTTTTTATTATTTATTTATTATTTTATATCGAGGATAATGGAATAAGCACTCATGTGCTTTTTTACATTCAGTCCCCGTGTGTATGCGGTTTTGTCAATTTTGTCATCTGTTTCCACCGGCACACAATGGCCTACTCTTTCGAAAAGCGAAACAGGATTTAACGTGTGCGCAAGATGTTCTTCATGCGTTCGAACACGGGCCTCGGTTTATAGTCTCATCATGTCTGTCGTCTTCTTGTCGAGAACCCTGCTAAACACTCGAACAGGTTAAAGCTTTAGACGGAAGGATTAGCTGTACTATGACAAAATAATTTATGACCATTCAATACAAGTCCCAAGTGGTCTAGTGGTTAGGATTTCGCGCTCTCACCGCGACGGCCGGGGTTCGATTCCCCGCTTGGGAAAGTTTTTATTTTATAAGGTTTTTTATTGGTTCCATTTAAAAAAAAGTTCTTGTCATTCGAACAAAGAAACAAACAGAAATGTGACAGGGTTTCAGACTGAATTACTGCCCCAAAATAGTTGTCAGTACTCTAGTGATCATGTTCACCATCTGTAAACTTCAACACAGCTACAGTTATTATTTTTTTAAACCAACCACATGGATTTTTAAAATGTTCTGTATGGAAAACTACGGTTTGTGCATTCATTTTGGTTTTTAGCTGTTGGTCTTCTTTCCGCCCTGGGGATGTAGCTGCCTTTACCATACACATCTTCACATCAACTGCAGATTTGATCAAATGATTGTTTACTCCAAATCTAAAGGCACCATCAAACTATGGAGAATTAGACATACATACATACCTCTCATACATACATACATACATATGTGATACATACATACATACATACATACATACATACATACTCTCTCTCTCCTCTCTCTCTCTCTCTCTCTCTCTCCTCTCTCTCCTCTCTCTCTCTCTCTCTCTCTCTCTCTCTCTTGAGAGGGGGGGGGGGGGGGGGGGGCGGGGTGAGGAGCAGTTAGCCTGGCTGGATAGAGGTTAGGCATTGCACTCGTGATCTGCTGGCTTGGGTTCGAATCCCGTTCAAGGGGAGAGTTTTTCCCCAGGAGTTAACATCGGTTTCGACTTTTCTCCTCCCAAAGTCCTTTGTATGAGACTATAAACCGAGGTCTCGTGTGCGAAAGCACACAGAACATCTTGCGCACACGTAAAAAAAACCCGTTCCGCTTTCGGAGGAGTAGGCCATTGTGTGCTGGTGGGAATGGATGACAGAATTTACAAAACTGCATACACACTGGAACTGGAAGTAAAAAAGCACATGAGTGCTTATTCCATTATCCTTTCTTCGTAAGAGTAGGCCATTGTGTGCTGGTGGAAACAGATGACAGAATTTACAAAACCGCATACACACGGGGACTGGATGTAAAAAAGCACATAAGTGCTTATTCCATTATCCTCGATATAAAAGAATGAAATAAAATAAAATAAAATCCTCGAAATAAAAAGAATGAATAATAATGATAATAATGATGATGATGATGATTCTCTCTCTCTCTCTCTCTCTCTCTCTCTCCTCTCTCTCTCTCTCTCTCTCTCTCTCTCTCTCTCTCTATATATATATATATATATATATATATATATATATATATATATGTGTGTGTGTGTGTTTTAGTTTGCTCATGGTCATTCAAAGAAACAGAAACCAAGTGACAGGGTTTCCCTAACGGCAAAATTACCACCACACTATTTTCCAGCACTCGTGTAGTCATTTTCACCAGCAATAAATAAACTCTTATCAGTCTTCAAAGCCATCCAGGTTAACTTGTCAGCAAGCTCCGCGGAGATCTCCCACTCTCTTGCATCAGTCCAGCCCAGTGAACTCCATAGTCGCCCCTCAGCACCACGTTAATGTCGGTGTTCTCTTGATGAGGACAGGGGGCAGGGTGGGCACCGCCTCTAGCTGTGGCCAATGCCATACAGGCGCTGGTTCATGGCTAAGAGGCGCAGACGACCAGGGCAAGAGCAAAACTAGTTATCGGCATCCTCCAGCAAAAGGGATCACATTCTAGCTAGACTGGTCATGACCTTGCTGCTCTGAAGTCGTGTCAGCTGTGTTGTTTTGAAATGGTCACACCTGTGCAGTGACACTGGTGACAATGTGACACTTGCGTACAATAATACACTTCTGTACACTTAACAAACATGTGGAAGCACACGCAGATATGAACTGCAGGATAAAGGGCATATATTGATTGAATATGACTTGTTTTCAAAAGAAAAAAAGTTAAACAAATCTTTTGTCTCCTCAAGACATATCATAAAACAGCAGGTGTTATGGGGACATTGTGTAACACATCCTTGAAGTACAATTGCACATAACCATTGTAAACACATCAGCTAGGCATCAGTTCCTTATTCGACATTAACGTGCACGAACTATTGTCAGATCCATGCAGGATTTGCTGTTTTATCGTATGTACCATATTTTTACCTGTGGTTGGTGACAAATAAGGTGACAATGACAAGACATCTGGTGACCAGACACATAAACTTGCGTCTAAATGCTCGTAAGAGTAGGCCATTGTGTGCCGGTGGGAACAGATGACATAATTCTCAAAACCGCATTCACACGGGGACTGGATGTAAAAAAGCACATGAGTGCTTATTCCATTATCCTCGATATTAAATAATAAATAAATAACCAGCGGGCAGGCCTCCTGAAGAATCATAAGCACAGGAGAAGACTGGACACTACTTTAGTACTAGGTGCGCGTGCACCCCATCTGATATCTATAGCCATGAACTTGTGAAAACACCCACATGGGATATCCCCACTCCACACACACACACACACACACACACACACACACACACACACACAATGTTTTTGTTTCGTTTGTTTCGTTTTTGTTGTTTTTTCCCTGGACACTATGTATTCATTTTGGTTGTTAGCTATTAGTTTTCTTATGGCCAACTTCTTGGTAAAGTTACTATTGAAATACACGTTTCTATATCAATCACAGTTGAATAATAAAATTAATACATTTTCCAGTCCGATTCTGAAGCATCATTGTAAAGATTAAGCAGACAATGTGGAAGATAGTTTCTTCTGGATTAAAAAAAAAAGGATGCGCGTGTATATATAACAGAAATATAAGGCTACCCATGTTTTAAAGGATTTTTTATTTCTTTTTTCTTCAAAGACAAAAATAGATATAGTTCATGTTTATCGTTTCTGTATGGTCATTATTTGATGTCTCACCCAGGATCAGATTAAACCAAGCGATGTGAATATATAATTACACATGAATAAATCAATAGATGAAGAAATATCTTAATAAAGACAATTAAATAGACACAAAGAGAATTATTCACTTCACCCCCCACCCAAAGAAAACCAAAGCCAAACACCCCCCATCCCCTTCCTCCAAGAAAAGTGGTACATGCTGATGGGTTTTTCAAGGGAAGCAATGGAAGGGGGAGGAATGGACAGTTGTAACCCAGGGATACACATTATTGGCAGGAAAGAAACACAACAGACTTCTCCCCCTTGACACAAACTAACTAGCTCCCTTTTGAATGACATTGATTTGTTCAGGATAGGTAATAGGTCCCAAGTGGTCTAGTGGTTAGGATTTCGCGCTCTCACCGCGACGGCCGGGGTTCGATTCCCCGCTTGGGAAAGGTTTTTTTTTCTCCGTGTTTTTTCCCCCAGTAAAAGTTTTATTAAAAATAGGCTAAAACACAAACCGAAAAAGGTTTGACACTGCCATGGGTCTTTATGACAAACACTGCTGATAGGTCGGCCAACTACTTGGTTGAAATGTCCACAGCCTAACTGGGGGTGGATTAGCTATTGGTATGACAGAATTAAGACAGAATTTTTTCACAATCTGTACTGAGTCCCAAGTGGTCTAGTGGTTAGGATTTCGCGCTCTCACCGCGACGGCCGGGGTTCGATTCCCCACTTGGGAAAAGTTTTTGGTGTTTAAAAAAAAAAAGACCCTTTTTTTATATTTGTTTTGTTTTGTTTTTAAAATGTATAATGCTATTTAGTTTTCCACACGTCAACAATGTCTTGAACAGCTCCACAGCTTGACGTTTTTTCTGAACAAGCACAATTCACCAGTTTTGCTGTCTCTTTCTTTCTTCTTCTTCTTCTTCTTCTTCTTCTTCCTCCAACACTCAGACTGCAGCTATGGTTGTCTGTTACATGAGAAAAAAAACCCGCTGTGCTCCCGTTAAGCACCTGACAAGTCATGCCCAGCACATCCGACTTCGGCATGGGAGAGCATTGTGCCTTTATGTTTTTTCAGAAGAAAAAAAGCAGGAGAATGGACCAAATAAAGCAGAAAACAAACAAGAAGGTGTTGAAAGAAAGAATAGGAACAAGGCAGAAAAAACGAGAGGGATAGAAAAGAGGGATTTCCTAGCACAGAATTTCCAGAAGGACGGGATGCTATTTATACTGACAGGCCCCGGCACCACCAGGGAGCAATTTCTTCTTTGTGTGTGTGTGTTTGGTTTTTGTGTGTTGTTTTTTGTTTTAGATCAGATTTTCAGTTTTTCCATTGTGCAAATACGAATTGATAGAATCACATCCGTAGGCTAAGGAGCACTGAAGTGGGAATCTTTGCTTTCCTATTGTTGACATGAATTGAGCATGCATTATATTCTCTCTCTCTCTCTCTCTCTCTCTCTCTCTCTCTCCTCTCTCTCTCTCTCTCTCTCTTCTCTCTCTCTCTCTCTCTCTCTTCGTCTCTCTCCTTCTCTTGTTGGTAGTCTACTGTCTTTTCCTTGATGTTCCCCTTCTCCTGAACTTTGTTGTCGTGGTCGTCGTTGTTGCTGTTTGTCCTCGGAATGTCTTCTTTATGTCTTAGATCCATCCCTAGTGTTGTTACCCTCTCCACCCTGTCCCCAGGCAGATAGATAACTTGACTTCCACTCTTTCCTTGAACTCTTTGAGGAGTTGAGGCAGGACACTGAACAGTTCAGGCAGTGTGTTTATTTATTTTTTAAATTTAATTTTATTTATTCCTTTATATCGAGGATAATGGAATAAGCACTCATGTGCTTTTTTACATCCAGTCCCCGTGTGTATGCGGTTTTGTAAATTTTGTCATGTTTCCACCGGCACACAATGGCCTACTCTTTCGAAAAGCGAAACAGGAGTTAACGTGTGCGCAAGATGTTCTGCATGCGTTCGAACACGGGGCCTCGGTTTATAGTCTCATCATGTCTGTGGTCTTCTTGTCGCCAACCCTGCTAAATGCTCGAACAGGTTAAAGCTTTAGACTGAAGGAGTAGCTGTAGGTATGATAAAATAATTTATGACCATCTATTACAAGTCCCAAGTGGTCTAGTGGTTAGGATTTCGCGCTCTCACCGCGACGGCCGGGGTTCGATTCCCCGCTTGGGAATTTTTTTTCAAGTTTACAATGATTTTTAATTTTATTTTACAGAAATGAAGGAGCAGGGGTGAATCATCGCACACATTCTTCAAAAGTTCCCGATACCTCTCCATAACTTGTCGATTTTTTAAACATCTTCCTCGTCTTGTTTTAAGAAGATAATAATGTTCATTAATTCATTGATTACTGTATAAAAAATATATCGTCCTTCTCACCCAGTCCCCCGAACACAGACAGTAGCCTACTTGCACACAGTGGATTCTTTAATAAGAAGAATACATGGAATTTATACAGCACTATATCTTGCAAAAAACAAATCAAAGCGCTTTCATTCATCTTAGTCTTTCACATGCAGCCAGTTACATTTAATAGATTTTTACAAATTCAAATGTAAACACACACACGTGCACAATTAATAGTTTTTACAATTCAAATGTAAACACACACACAATTAATAGTTTTTACAAATTCAAATGTAAACACACACACAATTAATAGTTTTTACAAATTCAAATGTAAACACACACACGCGTACACGCACACACACACACACACACACACACACACACACACACACACACATAAAGGTCTTTCGCCCCACCTTCTGATGATTTCAGTTTGTGCCGCCTGAAATGTCTTCATTCAGCGTTTCTGACTTTCTTTTTCTGCTGTCATCTCTTTCTGGCTTAAAAAACCACCTCTCGCCATATTCATAATGCAGCGACGAGGCTTTAGTCGAGTGCTCGACTTATGGGTCCATGAAGTCGTGGGTTCGAATCTTGGCGACGTCTGGTGAATTGAGGGTAGAGATCTTTACTACCTCCCAGGTCAGCTTCAAGTGCAGGACCTTGCAGGCCTGCCAGTGCCTTGATTCCCTTCGTGTATACACACATGCAGAAGATTGAATATGCAGGTTAAAGATCCCGTAATTCATGTCAGTGGTTGGTGGGCTAGGAAACAAGAACATACCCAGAAATCATCCCTTAAGTCGGAATGCGGCAGAATCTCTCTTGATTTGTTTGTTTTTTAGCCCATCGCAAAGCTCTCCTCGTATAGCTTGCTTTCAATACTTCAGAATATTTATCGTTAGGTTTTTTTGGTTTGAATCGATAGTGTTAATGTTTTCTTTCACTTTTGTCTTGATGCAGTGGCATCCTTAACACTGGTTTGTCACCTACTTTCTCCACCTTTGTGGGTCTGTTAGATAATTCAATATACAGGCCTAAATTTAACCAGGAAAAAAAAACAACCACAATAAAAACTTTTGATATGAATAAATACGTTCATGAGATGTAATCTTATAATTATATTCATTCAGGGCTTATAAATCGTTAACTATTCTTGTACTGAATGATTAACCTTAGGCCTATTTACTTAAATCTGGAATTAGACAAACATCGTTTGTCTTGCATTCCCTTCGTTCAGCTTCGGATATTCTGTACTTTCTGATTGAGATTCAAGCAAACCACTGTTGGCCGTGTCTCTTTCACTATCTGTGGTCCATCCATGTGGAATGACCTCCCTCTGTCCCTTCGCCAAAAGCCTACATTCGACACTTTCAAATCCAGCCTCAAAACACTTTAATTTCCTTACTAAGATCTTACCTCGCATTATCTGTCCATACTCTTCAGCGGCTACCCCCATCTCCATCACTGTGCATAGGCATGCGCGCGCGCGCGCGTGTAATATTAACATTTTTAAAAATTTTATTCATGAATGATTGCATAAGTGTAAATGATTTGAATGTAAGGGCTTTGATTTGTTCCTTTGCAAGATTCAGTGCTATATGAATTCCATACAATGTTACTACTACTACTACTACTACTACTACTTCTACTACTACTTCTACTACTACCACTACTACTACTACAATAGAATGATTTACTTGATGAACCTTTATCTTTACCGTCACCCATCCTGTAGTCTAATAGACTTTTTGGGACGCTTCTGAATATTTTGCAACCAACTTGCTCCAAAAATCTTCAGTGGTTTGATGAAACGAACACGCGATTCTGATGAATAGGTTAATTAGCTATTGTTAGTTGTGAATTCTTCTTCTTCTTCCAGGGAAGCAACCACAATCAACAAGAAGATTATTCTATCACTTTTGGAGAAGGTCGGAAGCGTGGTCTTTGCAGTGTTAAATTACCTTTAGTCGTCACAGAAACATTGAAAGAAAACAAGAAACATAAAGACAACATTGGATATTTATCACATCTCGATTGTTTCCTTACGAACTTCATGGTATTGATCAGCTGGCCAACTGGAACTGACCAGTTGGTAGCCCTATTCTAACAGGTCAAGACTTGCATGTGCTGTGGGGTGGATTAACTGTAAACACAACACTAATCTTTTCGAAGGTTAATGTCAGATCCCAAGTGGTCTAGTGGTTAGGATTTCGCGCTCTCACCGCGACGGCCGGGGTTCGATTCCCCGCTTGGGAACATTTTTTTTTCTTGTTTCTCTTCTGTATTGTACATTCTTCAGTATTGCTCAGGACTGTGCCTGACAGATCAACTTCTTTTTTGTTGAGGGAGGAGGAGGGGGGGATTTTTGTTGTGATTTCCATGGGGATGCGGGGATCCTGTCAGTTGACCATAAATAGCATCCCCACCTTTTGAGAAATTCTCTGCTAGGAATTCCTTCTTTTCTATCTCTGTCTTTGTTTCTGCCTTGTTCCTTTCCTTCCTCTCACCTCTTGTGGTTGTTTTGTTGTTGCTTTTTTGTCTGCCTTCTTGGTCCATTCGCATGCCTTTTTTTCCCCCCCAGAAGGACTTAAAATATTACAATTCTCTCCCACACCAAAGTCAGATGTGCAGGGTCTGACTTGTCAGGCGCTTTACGGCAATACAACGCATTTTCGCTCATACGACAGACAATACTAGTTGCTGTCTGAGTATTTGGCAAAGAAGAAGAAGAATTCATTGGTGTTGACGTAGCCATCTTCCTTCCAGTTTTAGAAAAACAAAACAAAACGATGCTACAAGTAAAATGTACTCTTAATCCTACCGGACAATTTTGTGATGAAAGCCATTTTTGCTATTTCTGTCACTCTTCTCTCTGACATCCTAGGAGCATAGTAGTTCTATGAACTTATGACAATCCAATAATGTATCCCCCAACCAAAAAGCATATAAACGAACGAACAAACAAACACCACCACCCATTTAACGCAGAGAGAGAGAGAGAGAGAGAGAGAGAGAGAGAGAGAGAGAGAGAGAGAGGGGAGAGAGAGAGAGAGAGAGAGAGAGAGAGAGAGAGAGAGAGAGAGAGAAGAAAAGAAAAACACCTAGCAAAACCATTTTGAAGATTTAAAACAAACCAACCTGCTAACTTGTGTCAACTTGTTTGTATACAATGCTCTCTCTCTCTGTCTCTCTGTCTCTGTCTCTCTCTCTGTCTCTCTCTCTCTCTCTCTCTCCTCTCTCTCTCTCTCTCTCTCTCTCAACAGAGGTCCTGTGTGTGAACACACGCAGAACATCTTGCGCACACGTTAAAACCCGTAAGACTTTTCGGAAGAGTAGGCCGTTGTGTGCCGGTGGAACGGATGACAAAATTTACAAAACTGTATACACACGGGGACTAGATGAAAAAAAAGGCACATGAGTGCTTATTCCGTCATCCTCGAAATAAAAGAATAAAAATAAATAAATAAATAAATAAAATCTCTCTCCTCTCTCTCTCTCTCTCCTCTCTCATCTCTCTCTCTCTCTCTCTCTCTCTCTCTCTCTCTCTCTCTCTCTCTCTCTCTCTCTCCTCCTCTCTCTCTCAGCTGAACTGGTCCAACAAACTAAACAACACAATCCACTCCAAGGAGCAGTGATTGCAGTATAAAATGATGACAACCTAATAAAACACACCCTCCTTTCCAACAAAAAGCACCCCCCAAAAAACAACAACAACAACACAACAACCACCCAAACAAACAACAACCAACCCCTCCCCACCCCCCTACCCCCCAAACAAACAATACCTGCCATTAAGAAAAGGCGGGGAAAAAACCAAAGAAGTAAAAAGAAAAGACAAACACGCCCAAACTGCTGGATAAGTTCTTACTCAAAATGAAATTATTAAAAAAAAAAGTCTTCCCAAGCGGGGAATCGAACCCCGGCCGTCGCGGTGAGAGCGCGAAATCCTAACCACTAGACCACTTGGGATCTGCTTT
>CM054135.1:55115866-55118366 GCA_028751875.1 Rapana venosa
TCTCTCTCTCTCTCTCTCTCTCTCTCTCTCTCTCTCTCTCTTTCTGTGAAATGGTCTGGTAATAATCACCAATTACTGACATTGGTAAGTAACTGGTAAAAGAAATTATAAAAGACATTTTGGTCAGGGGTAGGAGAAGGGAGATAATCAGTGTAGACAGAACGGATACATCTAGTTATCTCCCAGGAGCAGTTCTGTGAACAATCCTAGAAAAGAGGTCGCAGTTTACAAACAAAATAGAAATAACAGAAACCAACGACAACCCCCCCCCCCCCCCCCCCCCACCCCCACCCCATCCCACCACCCCCAACTACAACAGCCAAAAAATAACAACAACTCTCTGACTTCCTAGAAGCGATGACAGTAGTATAAAATAATGACAACGTAATAATTCATACCCTCATGGGCCCAACAAACACCAACACCTAAAAGCATACAAAGGAATAAACATATGAAACTACAGAACTCCTTAAAAAAAAGTACAGTGAAAGAAAAGAAGAAGAAGAAAAAGACGAAAAGAAAAACCCCTGTAACACCACTTTGAAGATAAATAAAAAACCAAAAACAAATGTTTAAAAACCCAACCCACAAATTTATTGGGAAAAAAAAAAAGTTTTCCCAAGCGGGGAATCGAACCCCGGCCGTCGCGGTGAGAGCGCGAAATCCTAACCACTAGACCACTTGGGATCTGCTTACAGTTGTCAACGTGTTTGTATACAATGCTCTCTCTCTCTCTCTCTCCTCTCTCTCTCTCTCTCTCTCTCTCTCTCCTCTCTCTCTCTCTCTCTCCTCTCTCTCTCTCTCTCTCTCATACACACACACACACACACACACACACACACGGGCGCGCGCGCAATCCCCCTCCCCCCCCCCCCCCCAACACACACACCCCTCTTTTGATACATGCTTTAAAATCATTTTTCCAACCTATGGATTTTTTTAAAACAATAGATGTCAACTCGATTTTTTTTTTCTGCCTCATCTTCCGTGCCGTCCGGATCCCGCTCATTCCAATCTCCCGCCACAGCCATACCCAGATTTACCCTGTCTCATCCTCAGGGTCAGAAGTCCACAGGGAGCCCATCACTATCAGGCCGCTGTGGGGCCACCAGCCAGATGGGCCCTGCACTGCTGCTGGGTCACTTTGGTGGTGTTCAGTGGTACCTGTTCTGAGCTAACATACGCAGGACACCACTTACTAAGCCCCCTACTAGCGACAGTATTAGCCAGACTGCGTGAGTTGCCCACCCGAGGTGGCAACCACCATAACGTCCCATCCCCCGTGAACCTCCAACCCCAAAGGCTTTGACACAAACTCATCACAGGCAAAGAAGTGTATGGGCAGACCGAATCTGAGGTCACCATGAGACCAGAGCAACTGGGACCACCCAATAAGAGGCAATTTTATTTTTATTGCATGATCAATGACAATGAGGATGACGTAATGCTGCTGCTGTGGAAATGCATGTGCTTTGAGACTACTTGACAGGGTTGTTCTCTACGCTTACTATCATAATATATCCCGGCGTCAACCGGGCCCGAGAGATACAGACACCTGCAGTGTTGGTCAGGTAATTTGAACAACACTCTCAAACTGACATCCGTTAAGTGGATGAAGCTTGACTGTGTGAGCCCGCAGCACACTCACTCTGGGTAGGAGCCGGCCGGAGTCTGAAAAATCCCTATGACTCTTATGGGAATCGAACCCCCCTTCCAGTCCGTAACCCAAGGCGCTAACCACTGCGTCATTGCGGCTGGTGATTGACTCGATTTTTGTTGATGCCAGATTAAGAATCAAAGGGTTTTTTGGTGGTTTTTTTCTTACTTTTTAATTATATTTTCCCCCTTTCTTTCACATATCTCTATCAACAGTTATTATGAGTAATTGTATCTTGCTCATTTTGCTTGTTTTTCTATAGTTGTGTATTATGTATTGTTATGATATTTGAGTACTTATTGTAGAATTCTATATATTGACCTGTGTATCTGTCTCTATGTCCCTGCTTTCTATTTGCCTATCTACCTATCTGTCTTTCTCCCGACTTCTTTCTTTTTAATAAGTAATTGACTTTTGTGCACCTTTTGTCATGGGTATTCTAGTTTCCTGATGATACTCTTTCTCTCTCTTTGTGTGTGTGTGTGTGTGTGTGTGTGTGTGTGTGTGTGTGTGTGTGTGTGTGTGTGTGTGTGTGTATGTGTGTGATACTTTTATTTTAAGTTATCTTGGAATGTTCATACCAATATGAAATGTAGCTTTCTTGTGTCTTTCGAGATTATGATAGGTATCAATGTACCTGTCAGTACTGTATTTGCTCTCCATGGGATGATTAAAGTGTTTTTGACCTGACCACTTGAGAGAATTTTTCTCATGATAAATTTAAAAAAAAAAAGCCTTCCCAAGCGGGGAATCGAACCCCGGCCGTCGCGGTGAGAGCGCGAAATCCTAACCACTAGACCACTTGGGACTTGTTCATAGTTCTCAAGGCTTTGTATACATCTC
>CM054135.1:55123366-55143366 GCA_028751875.1 Rapana venosa
ATGTGCTTTTTTACATCCAGTCCCAGTGTGTATGCGGATTTGTGAACTCTGTCATCTGTTCCCACCGGCACACAATGGCCTACTCTTACGAAAAGCGGAACAGGATTAAACGTGTGCGGAAGATGTTCTGCGTGCGTTCGAACACTGGGCCTCGGTTTATGGTCTCATCCGAAGAGGAAAGAGAGGGAGAGAGAGAGAGAGAGGGAGAGGGATGGTTCCTTGGCAGGGTTAAAGAAGATTCTAGACTGCACAGTTACCAGATCCCAAGTGGTCTAGTGGTTAGGATTTCGCGCTCTCACCGCGACGGCCGGGGTTCGATTCCCCGCTTGGGAAAGTTTTTTTTGTTTCGTTTTTCTACCCCCCCCCCCCCCCCCCCCAACTTTTTTTTAATCCTCTGTTGTGCCTCCCCTTCCACCTCCCTCCCCTTTTGCGTGTCTTTTTCTCCCTAGCTTACAAAATAAAAAAAAAATAACAGCAACACAGATGTGCATATAACCACGTGATTCCTGAGGGAGTCAGACAGCACATTGCATTATTAGTGACTATATAATTATGTAGTGATCGGGTATCCGGCAAATGGCAGCTCTTATGCCAAACATTGAAGCTTGTAGGCTTACACAGTTATCAGTTTCAACAATTTTTTAAAAAAAATCTTAAAGTAATATAGACTTCAGCCAGTCAGCCAATCAGTACACTTACCCACTCAAATCTCCTCCTGCCATCGATTGACAGTTGTTTATAGGCGGGGAGAAGAGGCGGAAGGGGAGGGAGGAAGACCCAAGTGATTTTTTTTCAACACAGCTCATGCAACTCTATTCATGTTGATTTCACGCTAACCCAGCGGAGGTATTCCAGGCACGCGGGGGGAAATTGACAATGTTTACTGCCCTTCCACCAATCAGCTGCTCGCGAGCTGGCAGCCCAGGGCATGTGGGCGTGGCCTATGATTTATCAGCGTGTCACTGAGCTACATTCCACACAGCAGGGTAGGTTATAGCTCGCTTGCTACGCTGTGCAATGAAATTGGGGGATGGGGGGGGGGGGGGGGGGGGGGGGGGGGGGGGGGGGGGGAACCAAAGCAGCTGGGTGGCTTAGTGGGTAAAATGTTTGACACGTGGTCCGTGGGTTTCGGGTTCGATTCTCATTGTTGTATTCAAAGGGGTTTTCTAATGCGGGTCAACATTTTGTGAAAAATCTGTTCCTCTTGTGTTTGTAGGTAGTTTGTTGTTGAGGTTAAACCCAGGTCTTGTGCGTGAACATATACCATAAAGTAGACAATCTTGCAAGAATGAAAGAATTCATGATTTATAGCGCACATAAAATCTTTCGCACGGAAATGCATGATGGCAGCACTGTTACTCCCCAGGCTCTCCCCCTCCTCCTCTCTCTCTCCACCCCCTAGAAAAAGCCACAACACTATAAATAAATAAATAAGGCGCCGCCACCCCCTCCCTTCCAAATTATTCACTTCCATGCTGTTACAAACGGGAGTCATCCTAACACTTTAATCCAAAGTCCTTGGTTGAAGTAATAAACCCAGGTCCCATGCCTGAACGGACGCAGAACATCTTGTGCACACGTTAAAACCTGTTCCGCCTTTTGGAAGAGTAGACCATTGTGTGCGGGTGCGAAGGATGACAGAATTTACAAATCCGCACGCACAGAGGACTGGATGTAATGAAAAAAAAAAGCACCTGAGTGCTTATTCTATGATTCTCCACATCAAAGAAGAAAAATAACTGCTGAGAGTTTTGAGTTTTGCAGTGGCACCCCGAAACAGATGACAAAATTGACAAGATCCCCATACACATGGGGACTGGATGTAAAAAAAAAAAAAGCACACGAGTGCTTATTCCATTATCCTTGAAATAGAAGAATAAAAAAAAAAATAAATAAATAAAATGACTAAATCATGGATAATGGCAATCACCAAATGATACATACTTTGGAAACAGCCCAGCTGTTAGAATTGTGATTTTTTTTAAAAAAAAGGACATGGAAGTAAGTGACCTTCTCTTAAATCCTTTTTATTTTCAGTTAAAACAATCACACATCTATTCTTCACAATTTCACTCTAAGACACTTACTGACAGGCTTCAGTCAAAAAAACAACAACAAAAACATCCCTGTACTTGGGAGTATGGAATGCTGATAAACTTCAGATAGATATAGTGTGGTATACTTCCAAACTACATGATGATTGCAGCCCATAATTATACTCACTCCTCCTGGAGTCTCCCTTGCTAGGCAAAGCCTTTCTTTCCCCGTCCTGTCTGTCCTCATTTCTGCCTTTGTTTCCTCTCTTTATCTAAAAAAGCATACAACCAACAAGTGAAAGCTCCCCAAAACAGATGTGTAACATGGGGCCAGCAGTGAAGAAGATAAAGCAGACCCACTCAGACAAAGGTGTGAAAGAGAGGGGAGAGGAAGGGATGGGGGTGGGGGTGGGGAGGAGCTGCAAGAGGGTGGGGGAGGGGGTAGAGATGTAAGGGTAGGGGGGTGGATTAAGCAAAAGGTGATTTGAGAAGAGAATGGGTGTACGGGGTTATAGAGGGATGTTGTGTCCTTAAGTGGTTGTTGGCGTAAAGTAGACACGGCTCAACTGAGACAAGAACTCCTTGCCTAGGTCTGAAAACTTCCTGTGGAAACTTTCTCCTTTCCTTCACCAGGTGGGCTGCCAATACAATGCACAGACTGCCAATCCCAAGACAAAACCATTCCAAATCTGACATTTTATGAGCGCGCAAGTTGCTAAATGAAACAGATTTTCCCTAAAAAGTTAGGGAATACTCTTAAACGTTCGCATTCTTTGACTCAGCTTTGCTTTATTCAATAATTATCCTTTTTTAAAATTGTAATTATTTTTTGATCGGTGTTGAAGTGTGTTGATATAAACGATCTGCTAAGCAGCTTAGAGATATTTTCCAATGACGTTTGGACCAGGTTGGTGCAGTTGAAGGTCTTCAGTACTCCACGTAGCCACAAGGAAACCCTCTAACGACACCTCGGACCAGACCGATGCTGGCTGGGTAATGCTACTACTAGCTGGGCGAAGTCATCATCTAAACAGCACGTGCAACAAGAGCCCGCCAGACAGCTGACACAGACTAGATATTCTAGAAGGGGGATATAATAATAGCGGGAAACATTCACACACAAAGACCTAACAAAAAGATACTGCTGGTTTCTCAGTTTCTGTACAAAAATGGAGCTGCTTACTGGCAAGTAACTCGCTTGGGCCTTGAGTTTAGCCTCCAGCTTGACGTTTTCACTGTCTGTGGTCTGGAGGGAATGAATGGCTGGACATGCTGAACATCAACGTCTGTTGTTTAGACCTCCCCCCCCTCTCCCCCCATTCCCTAAACCCTGGGGACGGGATAGCCTAGTGGTTAAAACATTGCGCTTGCAATCTGACGACCAGGTTTGATTCCCGTTCAAGGGGATATTTTCCCCTGGAGTTAACATCAGTACAGACTCCACTCTCCCCAAAAGTCCTTGGATGAGACTGTAAACTTAAAACCTGTTCGGTCTTTCCGACAGTAGGCCATTGTGTGCCGGTGGAAACGGATGACGAAAATTACACAACTGCATGCACACAGGGACTGGATTAAAAAAAGTACATGACTACTTACTCAATTCTCCTCTAAACAAAAAAATGAAATAAATAAATAAACTAAAATAAGAAAATACACACGCACACTTCTTCACAGTTAAAAGCTCTTTTGACATTACAATAACTATTTTAGATGAAAACTACACCTAATTCACTGCCATTAGGGCCTGTAAAGAAATACAAACAAAAACAAAGGAGCCAACTTTAGTTTCAGTCTTCCCAACAAACAATCGTAACATAACACGCACGCAACAGGGCCCAAAAAACTTGTGACATTCAAGTGTTTTTAGGACATCACGGGAAAACGGAAATGTTTATGACCGGTAAGGCCCGCAGCTAACCCCCTTTTACCAGGCTTATTTTGTTTCAAAAAGCGGGGAAACGGGGGTTCTTTTTTTTTTAAAATTTTTGATATTCATAGGGTCACAACACACACCACACCCCCGACGCCCACGCACTCTCTCTTCTCTTGGGGAAAAATAATCACAAAAAGGGCCAGGCAATAACCATACCTAATGTTCCTAGTTTAAAAATGCTGGCAACACACCCTAGTTTTACACAACCAGCCCCAACACACATCAGCAGCTTTTTTTTGCAAACCACCGACCCCAAGGAAAATAAAAATGATACAACAATCAAACAGCTTGAGAGAGAGAGAGAGAGAGAGAAAAGGGGGGGGGGGGGGGGGGGGGGGGTTTTAATAAAAAATATGGGGGAAAAGGGGGGAGCTGCTTGCAGCAATTCCCTGCGCATACGCTGCACGGATGCGCTCCGACTTTTCCAGTTTTTGTACCCTTCCCCCCCCTCCCCCCTCTGCCTTTTGCGGGGGTGCTGCTGTTGCTGAAACCGCTTGCTGCTGTTGATGATGGATGATGGTGGCGATATGATGATGATGTATGCTTTCCCCCAGGTAAGTTTGATACTATTGTTAACGTCTTTTGCGTTTTTTAAAAGTTTGCAGGATTTTTAAATGGCATGTCTGACTTTACTCTTTGGTGGTGTTGTGTGTGGTGTGTGTGTGTGTGTTGGGGTGTGTGTGTGTGTGTGTGTGTGTTGGCCGCGCGCGCACGTGCTTGATCGCCTTATTCCTCCATTTTTCTGTATTCTAGGCCCCTTTCTTTTTTTTTCAGAACTCCCGTTTCAAAAAAGGGGGAATCATACCCCGCGTTTGGTTTCTTTCTCCTCCCCCTTCCTTTCCCTCTCCTCCCTTTCTATTCCTCCCCTTTCCTTTTTATTCAGAGTTAAATTGAAGATATTCATGTCTGCAATACAGTTGCTGTGTTTGGATATTTAAAAAAACAAAAAAGAACTTTATCCATAGTGTATGAATTTTTTTAAAAACCATTTCAGCAATCGGTTATGGCATAAGACTAGTACTTTAATCCCCCCCAAACTACAAAAACAGGAAAAAGTTATATTTAAAAAAACAACCCCAAACCAAACACTGCTGCCCCCTCCTCCCCCTCGAAAAAAAACACCCTAAAACCCAGAACCCCCCCCAAAAAAAACAACAACAACAAAACCAAAACAAACCCAAAACAACAACAAACAAACCAAAAACAACAACCAGCAACAATAAAAAGTTTTTTTTAAAAGACTGAGAACTTCGCCAAACTGGATGCTTTATCTGGCACAAGCTTCCTAACCTCAAGTCTTTCTTCTTTATGAGGATTTTTTCTGCTCGGAATTCCTGCCACACCACTGTAAATAACCTTTCAGTTCTAAGAAAACGGGAGAAAAAGAAACGGCACGCATACGCGCGTGCCCCCTCGCACGCACATACTCTCTCACACACTGTGATTAAGTAACTGCATGCCTGTAATTCTTGTGTGTGTGTGATGTGGCGTGCTGGCGTGCGGTGTGGTGTGTGTTGTGTGTGTGCGTGTTTGTGTGTGTAAATCTGGACTTTTCTCAGTGGGTTGGTCATCAACTTATTTCCCCAACATTCACCAGAGGTAGGACTCGATCAATTTTGACCCAGAAAATGATTCATTGATCAATTTTATTTGTCTAAAATTCTGAGCACTTTATTCTTCTTTTGTCAACGTTTCTAAACATTGCTAACACTTATTATCCTTTATAGAAAAACTCAGTTTTAAGATACAGTATTCATTTCCAAGCGTATTTGTAGTATTCAAAAAGGTATCCATATTTTTCAGCCCTAACAGTATTCACAAGCAGAAGAGCTTAAAAGTGTAAGCAATGGAAGACAGAACATTTAAAAATATTTTCAGAGTTAAAAAAAAAATAGTTGTCTAATAACAGGCATCTGATGACACACCTACCTATGTCGATTTGAACGCAACGACATTTTAATAGTTCTTAAAAAAAATGATTGAAAAAAACCCACCCGGTTCAATTGTGAATTTTCAAACTATGCGAAATTACACCAACTTTTTTCCCCCCACTGCTAGACCAATAATAATTCTCAACTGACAAACGTTGTTCAGATAAAAGGACATAACTGTCTTCCTGGTTGGAAACAAAACTAAAGGCTGTGTCAGGACCAAACCACTTCTAAATTATAGGCCTACTTCATTAGGTTAAAAAAAAGCAACAAACCAATCCCCCCAAAAAACAAAACAAAACAACAACAACAACCAAAAAACACACCAAAAAACCAAAAACCACACCAAAAACAAACCACAAACAGCAAGACAAAAAATATAGCTTCAGTTTATCCAGCTTTCAAGACAGATAAAAAGAAACACACACACACGCCCGCGCCCGCACACACGCGCACGCATACACACACGTGCATATATATATATATATTTTTTTTCAGGCCTCAGTTGCATGCAGATCGTGGAGCACCATCTTTTTATTTTTTATTTTTTATTTCCTTCTTTTGTGCGAGTGCTCTACACGTCTCTCTTCATTGGCCTTAAAAAAAAACAACCAACCCAACACAAAAAAAAAACCCAGAAAAAAGACAACCAAATAACATACTAAAGTAATGCTAAGTATTGACAACATTACTGGCAGTCATAACAAGACGCACACAAAAATTCTAGCACAGAATTTCCAGAAGGTTGAGATGCTATTTAAAAATACTGCAAAAAGCAGCCTGCATCTCCATGGGGAAACCATTGTTCAGGTAACTGCCCTGTCTATCCAAAGAAAACATCCTCTACAAATTATATACAATTTTTGTCTGTCCTCAATTTAACCTGCAGTCTTACCAAAGCATACTGTTGATAAAGCAGTGCTAGGCTTCACAAAACCTCCATAGTGGTTCTAGTCCAGCTGTCAGCCAGATAAATACAGGCCTACCAATTTACTACAAAACTGATAAAATCATGATATGTTTAAAGTTTAAAATTAAACCCCCCCCCCCCCCCCCCTTTTCCAATGATACCAAAAAAGTAAAGCTAATTAACAGAATTGAAAGATGGCTCTTAGCTCAGTGTTTAAATTTCTGTTTTTCTTTTTTTGTTGTTTTTGTTTGCCTCAGTTGCATGCAGATCATGGAGCACCATCTTTTTTTTGTTTTTTTTTTGTTTTGGGGTGGGTTTTTTTTGGTGGGTGCTACACACGTCTCTCTTCATTGGCAAAAATAAATAAATAAAAAATGGAAAACTATGTCCCTTTCTCTCTGTTCTCTTCTGTTCTTTTTTCCATGAACCTGACTTATCAGGCAATCTTACCTACTGACCAGAGCAATAACTGCCCCAGTGTGGATTGCTGCCTAGTTCTATTCATGTTCAGCTGCAGTGAACAGTCGGCTGGGTTTATTGTTGCTCTAGTGTGTGCTGCTGCAGCATGTGTTTATACATATGTGTAAACAAGTGATTTACATTTGTCTGGGTTTATTTCTGCTTTAGTGTATGTGTGGTAATGTTAAGTTTTCATCCTTTTTCTCTTCATTATAGCTTTTTTGTGGCTTTTCTGTGCCTTGTCAAAAAAAATCATTATACAATTTCTACATTAAAAAATTTTGCACTAAAAAGTCATCCAGTGGGTATTGCAATACACACTATAGATAGGCCAACTTTTTCTTGACCTAATGTCAAATTCCACCACAGGACTATAACTATTTATTTTGTTGAAACAGAGCATCTGAAGGCATTAACAAAAACTAGATGACCAAATGGCACTATATATTGAAGTTCATGATACTAACCAATTCATTACAAAGGAAAGAACTGTATACTTTGATACCAACTTGTTATAAAGGAAAGAATGTCATACTTTGAACCAGTTAATATGATGAGAAAAAAAAACCTATGCTTTGAGGCACTGTCTTCAATATCAAAGAAAAAAGTTGTTACTTTGGCAACAAATAATTCAGTAGGAAGTTAGAGTTTATACCTTGGTAGCAACTAATGAATTCAGCAGGAAGAAAAGAGCTTTATGCTTTGACACCAACTTATTCAACAGAAAGAAAAGAGCTTAATACTTTGACACCAACTTATTCAACAGGAAGAAAAGAGCTTTATACTTTGACACCAACTTATTTAGGAGGAAGAAAAGAGCTTTATACTTTGATACCAACTTATTCAGGAGGAAGAAAAGAGCTTTATACTTTGATACCAACTTATTCAGGAGGAAGAAAAGAGCTTTATACTTTGATACCAACTTATTCAGGAAGAAGAAAATGGCTTTATACTTTGATACCAACTTATTCAGGAGGAAGAAAAGAGCTTTATGCTTTGATACCAACTGATTCAACAGGAAGAAAAAAGCTTTATACTTTGATACCAACTTATTCAACAGGAAGGAAAAAAGCTTTATACTTGATACCAACTAATAAAATTCAGCAGGAAGGAAAAAAGCTTTATACTTAGCTTGATACCAACTAATAAAATTCAGAAGGACGGAAAAAGCTTTACACTTGACACCAACTAATAAAATTCAGCAGGGAGGGAAAAAGCTTTATACTTGACCCCAACTAATAAAATTAAGCAGGAAGGAAAAAAGCTTTATACTTGACACCAACTAATAAAATTAAGCAAGAAGGGAAGAGCTTTATACTTTGATAACTAACACAGTGTAAAGGAAAGGGCTTTATACCTTGATAAGTCTAGATTGATTTAAAGCACGATCTACAGAGCCACTTATAGAGAGATAAAACCATGCATTGACTCCCCTACAGCAGGCACTGTTCCCCCCAGCACTGCAACCATCAAGTGTTAGCTTAAGACTGTCTTATTTTTCTGCATGTCATTTTTCTTTTACAAATGCTTCTACTGTCATGATATAATCTGGAGAATAAAATAGTTTCAACAAGCCCGAAAGCCCAAACCACTCTTTCCATGTAGGCCTACAGCTGTTTCCTTATACAACAGTTGTCCCATAGGACTAAGTCAATAGGAGGTAAGGAACCGTTTGCTTGGATTCCAACTGATTCAATAGGAAGTAAAGAACTGTATGCTTTCATGCCAACTTATTCAGTATTGAAGAAAGAATTTAATACCAGCTAATTGAAAATGAAGGAAAATCTCTGTACTTTGATACCCAGTGAATGTAAAGGAAATATTTTTAGACTTTTGATACTAACATAATAAGAAGGAAAGAACCTGCTTAAAGTCAACTACATAGGAAAAACATTTTGCTTTGATACCAACTAAGTAATTCATATAAAGGAAGGAACTTTCTACTTTGATACGAACTAACTTTATGTGAAGGAAAATAATTATAGTTTGATGCCACCTAATTTGTTAGCAAGCACAGAAACTTTATATTTTCGACACTAACTCAGTAATGATGCAAAACTTGATAGAGTGATACCAACTCAGTAAGAAGGAAAGAGCTTTATACTTAGGTACTAACCAGATAAACAGGGGTGGAAAGCCTTTATACCTTAACAGCTAGTTTGATTTGAAGCAATGACATTATAGAGATAAAACACTTCCCTACAGAAAACACTTTTCCCCCTGTACTGCAACTATCAAGGGTTAGCTTAAGGTTGCCCTACTTTTGGGCATGCCATTTTCTTAGCTTTTAGCAAAATTTCCATTTATCAGGGCAGCCTCCAGAAAAAAATAGCTTATGATTGGCTTACTTTTGTGCATGTCATTTTTTTTTTAGCTTTAGCAAATTCTTCCACTATAGCGGTAGTCTCCAGATTAAAATATTTCTAACCCATCTGCAACTCAAAACCACTCTTTCTCTGTACTGTTGTTCCCTTATATAGCTGTTTCCCCATACCGCACAACAGAGTCAGAGTTAAGGAATCAGTGTAAAGAGTTAATTGTTAGGATCAAAATGGTGAAGTGTTAGGGGTTGCGGCATGGGGCAGGAACTAGGGTTAGAGCTAAGTGCTAACAGCTCAAGGGAACAGCACTACAGGGAAAAAGGAGTGTCAGGGAAAGTACTGCTCTTTCTGGAATCATCCAGCACTTGTCTTGTGTACAATTTTTTTCTTCTGAAGCTGATCGCAGCTAAATGAAGGGGAAATAATTTCTTGCCTAAAACATACAATGGTATGCCAGTAATGGCTATACCCAAGTTTTGCAACACTGCAAATGTCTGATCCTATTGAATCTCTTCAGCTGTACATTTCAGTCAGGAGTTTTCGTTTCATTTCTATTGTATACAGCTACTTCTGCTCAGGAGTTTAAGACACAATTTTCTGCACATTTGGCACAATACCACAGTGACGTTGTAAGCCAGTTAAAGCACTGTGGACCTTAGTCCTTTACAGTCTATCAATTAAGTTTGTGGCCGACTCTCACTGCATCTCAGAACAAGAGAGAGGTTAACTGTCCAGATATTACAACAATTTGAAAAACTAATCTGGTCGACTTAAAAATAATTCAATATGAAGAAAGGAACTTTATGATTTAATATCAACAAACTCAGCATGAAGTAGAGAACTTTATATTTTGATACCAGCTGAGTGTGAAGAGATGAGACTATTTTTAAACACGGAATAATTCAATGTGAAATTTTTTGGGTGTTTTTACTCAGCATGAAATAAATATCTTTATATTTTGACACCAACTTAGAATGAAGTTAGAAAAACATACATACTTTGGCATCACCAGATTAAATATGAAGGAAAGAACATCTTTAGGAACCATCCAACTTGATCTCAAGGAAAAACAAACTTATTTTGATATGAACTAACTCAGTAGAGAACTTTATAATTTAGTACCACCTAACTCAGAATAAAGAAAAGAAATTAATACTTTGATGCCATCTATTTCAAAATATGAAGGAAAGAAATGTATATTTAAAAATCACTCAATGTGAAGAAAAGAGCGGTTTAATTTGACAATAGCTAATTCCATATCGGGGAAAAAAACTTTATATTTCTAATTACCAAACTCAATATGCAGGTAAAGAATGTATAGTTTGATAAAAACTGATTCAATCTGCAGGAAATGATTTCTTTGATACCAACTTGAAAGAAAGAAAAAAAAACACCTTTGTATACTGTAGACAATCAATCTAACACTAAGAATTGGGATTTTATTGTACTTTCATACCAACTAACAAGTAGGAAAAGAAAAAAAATGATATAAAGAACAAACAGAAATTGACACAAAGGGAGGAACTTCACAGTTAGATACCAACTGAGGTTAAAAGATTTGGAATAGAAAGGAAACTTTGATTAAAGACAACTCGGTATAAAGGGGAAAAAGACTGCTTCAATATGAAGATCAGAACTTGTACTTTGATACCAACTAACTCATGTGAAAGAAAGAAACTTTGCTGTTATGACACCAAATATCTCAATATTAAGAAAGAAGTTTTTACTCTGATAACTGATTAAACAAAGAAAACCTTATAATATTTTGTCATCAGCTTACTGAATATAAAGGAAAGAACTTTACTCCTCAATACCAACTAATTCAATAAGAAGGTGAAAACTGTATGCTTTAATGCCTGTTAACTGGATACAAGGGAAAGACCTTTGCAAAGAGCTTTAAACTTTCATACCAGCTATTTGAAAATGAAGGAAAAACACTTTATACTCTGATACAGACTATATCAGTATGAGGAAAATTTTATGGTTTAATACCAACAGGAATATAACAGGAAGAAAAATTATGACTCTGGTACCAGCTAACTCAATATGAACAAAAAACTTTGTCCTCTAACAGCAACTCTGTTAAAAAAGAGAGAGAGGACTTTCTGCTTTGATAGCAAACCACCCAAATATGATAGAAAAACAACAACTTTGATACCAACTCGAAAGAAAGGGAAAGAACTTCCATATCTTAACACTGACAAATTCAACATGAAAAAAACCCATGTTACTTTGATACCAACTAACTTGATATGAAAGAAAGAACTTTGGGCTTTCAACTCAATAAGAAGGAAAGAACTTTATACTTTGATGCCAAAAAACTTGATGTAAAAGAGAACTTTGCACTTTGATACCAACTCACTCAATATAAAAGAAAGGACGTTATACTTCCACAGCCCATTATCAAAGTAAAAGCCTTAAGATTTTGACACTAGCTAATTCAACACAAAGGAAAGAACCTTGCACATTGGTACCATTCAACTTGATAATCATGAACAACAGAAATGTTGTGCTTTGACACCAACTAGCTTGATGAAGAAACGACTTTATGGTTTGCTACTAACTTATTCAGTATGAAGAAAATACTTTTGTACCTTTATGCCAACGAACTCAGTATGAAGGAAAGAACCTTAAATAAAAGAAAAATGTACACCTTGATATCAACTGACTTATCAGGAAGGATACATTATAATGACTCCAACTAATTCAATAGGAAGGAAAGAATTTTGTACTTTGATACCAAAATCACTCAATATGTAGGAAATAATAATAATAATAATAATAATAATAATAATAATAATGTATGGAATTTATATAGCGCTGAATAACTGTTCAAAATAAAGGAAACAAGGAACGCTCTTGATGATCTCAGGCAGAATACCATCTTGCTGCAAAGTCTGGTTGACCAGTAACAGGCAAAGGTTTAAAGATTTTTAGTATCAGTTACGAACTAGAGATTCCTTTATGCTACATGTTGCCTCTTATAAAGAATCAGAACTTCAACAAAAGTAAACTTGAAACAACATCAACACTACAGGAAAAAAACTAATACCAAAAAACAAAAAAAAACCCAAGATTTCTTGGTAAAAAGTCTAACATTAAGGAATCGGAACTGTCGCTAAGGTTGGCGAACTTCATGTGCAGAGTGAGTTGGGTACGTACTATCAGTGATCAGTGGGAGAAGGGTGAAAGCTGAGGACACCCTGGTGACTGATGTCCCTGTTCTGTCCATGTTAGAAGTAATCTTCTGAAGCCACAGTATAGCTGCCTATAATAGCGAGGTACTTAAAATATGGCTGGGTACACACAAATTTATCTCTCAGTCTGCTTGTGATCTTAGTATGATACTTGGCAGCTTTGTCAGTCTTCCCTGGTGCAGTTCTCCGTGGTGCAGTTCTCCGTGGTGCAGTTCTCCATGATGCAGTTCTCAACAGTGCAGTTCTCCAAGGTGCAGTCTTCCCTTGAGCAGTTCTCTGTGGTGCAGTTCTCTGTGGGGCAGTTCTCCAAGATGCAGTTCTCAACAGTGCAGTTCTCCAAGGTGCAGTTTTTAACGGCGCACTTCTCCGTAGTGCAGTTATCTATGATGCTGTTCTTCAAGGTGCTGTTCTTCAAGGTGCAGTTCTTAAAGGTGCAGTTCTTAAAGGTGCAGTTCTTAAAGGTGCAGTTCTCCATAGTGCAGGTCTTCAAGGTGCAGTTCTCCATAGTGCAGTTCCTCAAGGTGCAGTTCTCTATAGTGCAGTTCCTCAAGGTGCAGTTCTTCAAGGTGCAGTTCTCTAGGGTGCAGTTCCTCAAGGTGCAGTTCTCCAAAGTGCAGTTCTCCATGGTGCAATCTTCCAGTTTGTAGTCTTGCATGGCATCAGTGGGGCCTGTTTAACAATAACAAAACAAATTATGGTATTAATTAATTTTTTTCAATGTATTGAAGAAAACTGTAATAATTCTCCTGAAACCACCAAGGCCCCCATTCCAGGGGCATTTTGCCCTCCTGGAATTAACATCAGTACAAACTTCACTTCCCCTAAAGACCTTTGGATTAGACTATAAACTGAGGATCCATATACAAATTCATGCAGAAACCTTGCACCCCATGTTAAGACAGTTTCTCCCTTGCAGAAGGGCAAGTCATTGCATGCTGGTTGAAATGGATAACAAAAAAAAAAAAAATATCGAAAAATATTGCACACATACAGGTGTCATGTTAAGACATATTCCCCGAAGTCAGAATGGGGCCAACTTAATAATGGGCAAATGGTCATACTGTAACCTAATCTCAGCATTGGTGAATATCGAAGCTGTAGCTGATGAAAAACACACCAACAAAATGATAATGATAAAAATAATGATAGAATAAAAGTATAAACTTTCTTTAATGATGATAATAATAAAAGTTATAATGAAATTGATTATGATAATTCAGTCAGCAAAATGCAAGCCCATAATTATCTGGGCTGTCATCCCGCTCACTCAAGAAAAAACAAACACTATCCCCCACCCCCCAAAAAAACAACAACAACCCAAACAAACAAAAAACCTCGCCTCAGCATTCCCTATCAGCTCCAACTCAACAAACACTGCCTTTGAAATATGAAAAAAGTGCCACTGTGGTAAAACAAAACATTCTATTAAAATCACTGGTGGCCCACGATCACACTTGTGCTAGTTATTGATGTAAGCAAACCCCCTATGCTAAAATTTATAAGTTATGTTTTAAATTATGTTGAGATTGTCTTCATCCATAAACTCTTTTGCATGAGCTGTGCTCTCCATGAAAGGAGGAAAATATACTGCGGCCAGAGTATAAATGCCTACAATGTAAGGAATGTTTAAAGAAAAAATCAACCCCCCTAAAAAAACCTGGCCATATAGGCAATTTTTGGGGGGATTTTTTTGAAGTGTGCTTGTGGTCTAAGTATGTTTGAGAGGGGGATTTTTTTTAAAGTGTGCTTGTGGTCTAAGTATGTTTGAGACAGAGTGGAAGTTCTTGAAGACTCTCTGAATGCTACTCTGTGGAATTCCCAACAACAATAGATGACACTGTGGCATTACCTTGTTGGGTGCTTCCACTTGCCCGTGCCGCATCCTCAGGCATTGAAGTACCTAGGACGGGAACAGCCTCAGCCTTGATGACACCATGGATCTACACACACAAAAATGGAAGACATCTTTTTCCATTCCCCAGCTAGAGCTCCGAGGTTCACCAATGGTGAGATTTTGCATATGCGACCGTTTTCGCCCACCATGAAGGTAGCCGCATTCCGAATTCGGGGATGTATGCTGGGGATTCAGGGATGTTTCCATAACGCATCAAACTGACATGAACTAGGGGATATTGAATGTGCATAATTATTTGATCTTCTACATGTATGTACATCTACACAAAGGAAATTCAATTAATGCACTGGCAGGTCTGCACTAGAAGTAATCTTGGTAGGTCTGCACTAGAAGTAATCTTTGAGATCGTAAAAATCCCTACCCTTAATTCACCAGACACCATGGGCCAACGGGATTGAAGTCGACTGGTCTTAACCATTGGGCTACAACATCCATAGGAGACATTTTCAGATTAAATGCATATAATGTAATGTCTGTAATGTGAATGGTTGCAACTGGAACATCTTTCACCCTCAGTATGTTTACAGTCTAAGTAGGATGTGTAAAATAGAACAGTTATTGTTGACTCCCAATGTGTTAAGCAGTGGAACTCAAAACAACAACAACAACAACAATTTAAAAAATGACATATTTGTACCTTCTTTTATGCTTCCAAATGCTGGTGTCACATCCTCAGGCATTGAAGTACCTAGGACGGGAACAGCCTCCATGACAAAATGATTCTGCAGAAGAAATTAAGATAATTTGATAATTTAATTTTAAACGCCTGCAGGCAGCACACACGCACACACACGCACACGCACACACACACACGCACGCACACACACACACACACACACACACACACACACACGCACACGCACACGCACACACACACGCACACACACACACAGAGCCAGAGAAAGAGAGAAACAGCCAACCAAACAATCAGTAATAAAAAGTACTGGCCCCCTGTGCCAAAGCATGCAGAACATCTTGCGCACACATGTTAAATCCTGTTCCGCTTTTCGAAAGAGTAGGCCATTGTGTTCCAGTGGGAACATATGACAAAATTTACAAAACCGCATACACACGGGGACTGGTTGTAAAAAAGCACATGAGTGCTTATTGCATTATCCGCGATATAAAATAATAAATAAATTGTTTAAAAAATCATGTCATCTGAGTGCTTTGATTTGTTGCTTTACAAGATTCAGCGCTATATAAATTCCATACATTATTATCATTATAACTATTTAAAGAGACATGCATGTGGGTGCACACACCTATACCCATGCCCCCGCACGCTCGCACGCACGCACGCACGCACGCACGCACGCACGCACACACACACACACCACTAATCCAGTCCAACCAATCTTGTTTATGGAAGCTACATTGGTCCTGAGCACACACACTCACACACACACATGCAAACACCCAATCTAAAACATTCATATTCTTTTCGAATGTCAGGTGTTAAAGCATCTTCCCACCATTGTGAGAGATCTTTGCATAAGGTTTTGAATAAATGTACATTGCTATGTGAAATTGCTTTGCTGTTGAAAGAGTTGTGTTTGTAATTTGCTATAGCACAAGTATGGCATTCATTGATTGAAGCAGAGGCATTCTTACCCTCCATGGTATAGTTTTCAAAATTAACTTTTTCCCAGTGTTCATTTGGCGTGGAATACATGTGTATCTTTTGATTTGGTGTAGTTTAATTAATAATACAGTTATTCATAAGGTAAATTAATTTCTTTGTATTTTGGTTACAGTAAACAGTACCCCAACCTTTTCTTTTCTGAATTGTTTTGCCTTTTTGTGTCTGATATCACTTATTGTAAATAGACGTTAAATTGAACAACATCAACCACCCACCCACCCACCCAACCCACCCACACACACAAAGATTACATACTTTTTTTTTTAGGTGGATGGCTTGTTGCCTTATGAGGTGCAGTCTTCCCTGGTGTAGTCTTTCATGATGTCTTCGACACTGTTTTCTTTCATGATGTCTTCCACGCTGTTGTCTTTCATGGTGTTTTCTTTCATGGTGCAGTCTTTCATGGTGCAGTCTTTCATGGTATTTTTTTATGTTGTTGTCTTTATAGTGTTGTCTTTCATTTTTTCATGATGTCTTCACGTTGTCTTTCATTGTCTTTTATGGTGTTGTCTCATGTATTTCTTTCATGTGTCTTTCATGGTGTTGTCTTTCATGGTATTTTCTTTCATGTTGTTGTCTTTCATGGTGTTGTCTTCCATGGTATTTTCTTTCATGGTGTAGTCTTTCATGGCGCAGTCTTCCATGGTGTTTTCTGTCATGGTGCAGTCTGTCATGGTGCAGTCTTTCATGTTATTTTCTTTCATGGTGCAGTCTTTCATGGTATTTTCTTTCATGGTGCAGTCTTTCATGGTGTTGTCTTTCATGGTGTTGTCTTTTATAGTGTTGTCTTTCATGGCATTGTCTTTCATGGTGTCTTTCATGGTGTCTTTCATGGCGTAGTCTTTCATGGTGCAGTCTTTCATGGTGTAGTCTTTCATGGTGTAGTCTTTCATGGCGTTGTCTTCCCTGATGTAGTCTTCCCTGGTGTAGTCTTTCATGGCGTTGTCTTCCATAGTGTTGACTTTCATGGTGTTGACTTTCATGGTGTTGACTTTCATGGTGTTGACTTTCATGGTGTTGCTATTCATGGTGCAGTCTTTCATGGTGTTGTCTTTCATGATGTCTTCCACGCTGTTGTCTTTCATGGTATTTTCTTTCATGGTGTAGTCTTTCATGGCACAGTCTTCCATGGTATTTTCTGTCATGGTGCAGTCTTTCATGTTATTTTCTTTCATGGTGCATTCTTTCATGGTGTTGTCTTTTATAGTGTTGTCTTTTATAGTGTTGTCTTTCATGCATTGTCTTTCATGGTGTCTTTCAGGTGTCTTTCATGGGTTGTCTTTCATGATGCTTTTCATGTGTGTCTTTCATGGTTATTCTTTCATGGGTTGTCTTCTATGGTAGTCTTCCTGGTTTTCTTTCATGGTTGTTTCTAGTTGACTTTCATGGTGTTGACTTCATGTGTTGTTTCATGGTGCAGTCTTTCATGGTGTTGTCTTTTGATGTTTCCAGTGTTGTCTTTTATGGTGTTGTCTTTCATGTGTTGTCTCATTCGAGTCTTCATGGTGATTTTTGTCATGGTGAGTCTTTCATGGTATTTTCTTACATGGTGCAGTCTTTCATGGTGATTATCTTTCATGGTGCAGTTTTCATGGGTTCTTTTTGTGTTGTCTTTCATGATGTGTCTTCCATGGGTTGTATTTTATGGCGTTGTCTTCATGCGTTGCTTTATGGGTTGTATTTATGGTGTTGCTTTCATGGCGTAGTCTTTCATGGCGTGTGTCTTTCATGCGTTGTCTTTCATGCGTTGTCTTTCATGGTGTTGTCTCATGGTGGTGCTTCTGCCTGATAGTTTCCAGGGTGATTTTCATATGCTTCATGGTGCAGTCTTTCACGTGTTTTTATGCGCGCGTCTATCTTGGTGTAGCATTTCATGAGTATTTTCATGCTGTTGTCTTTTTATGTGTTGATCTTTATAATGTTATCTTTCATGATGTTATCTTTCATGATGTATTTTATGGCTGTTGTCTTTCATGGCGTTGTCTTCAATATGGCGTTGTTTTTCCGGGTTGTCTTCAGGGCGCTGTCTTTCCTGGGTGTCTTCTCAGTGCAGTTGGTCTACGATGAAGTCGTTAGTCTTTGGGTGGTTTCAGGTCACTGGGGCCTGAAGGAATATGTCTTTAAGATAACAGATTTCGGTTGATTCAAGTCTTGACAAGTTTTCATGGTCAGTCTTTGCTATCTGAGAACTGTTCTTTTTTCCCTTTCCTCTCTTTGTTTGGTCATCACTGGAGTGACTCCTTTCACTTCGCAAAAGCCTTCACTTGATGTCTTTCAAATCCATGCCTAAAACTATTTCCTACTGAGTTCCATCATATTCTTTGTATTTTACAGCTTCCTTCATCTAGTTGTTTCATGCTGTGGTGTTGTGTGTGTGTGTTGTTTAAGTGATGGCATTGAAATCTGTTGGTTCATATTTTCAGGGAGTTATGCTCGTACGATTTGAAGTTCGTATTCTGTGGGGTGGTTTTCGTAGGATCACTGGGGCTGAAAAGAATAGATTCTTTAAGTATATAACATATTACGTTTTGATTTCATTCTTGAACAAAGTTCTTGGTCATTCTTTGCTGGCGAAGACCTGTTCCTTTTTCCCTTTCCTCTTTCTCTGTTTCTGGTCCATCCACCTGGAATGACCTCCCTCTTTCACTTCGCCAAAAGCCTTCACTTGATGCCTTCAAATCCAGCCTCAAAACACACTTATTTCCTACCTGAGACTTTCCCCATCATATCTGTCTGTAATTTTCAACAGCATCCTTCACCTCCTAAGTGTGTTCGCGAGTGTGTGTGTGTGTGTGTGTGTGTGTGTGTACGTGCATGGATTTGAAATCTGTTGTTCATTATGTTTAAGGAGAGTTGTATGCCTGTAAATGATTTGAGTGCAAGTGCTTCGATTTGTTTGTTTTTTACAAGATTCAGCGCTATATAAATTCCATATACTATTATTATTATTATCATTATCATTATTATTATTATTATTATTATTATTATTATTATCATCAGTACAAACTCCACGCCTTGGAAAGTCCTATGTATGAGATTATAAACCAAGGTTCCATGTTCAAATGCATGCAGTTAATACATCTTGGAGTAAGGTTAAAACCTGTCTAGCTTTTCAAAAGAGTAGGCTTTTGCGTGTCGAGAAGGATGACAAAGTGAAAATAAAACTGCATGCACATTGATAAGACATTTCTCCCGAAGTTGGAATGCAACTACTTGAATGGCGGTTAAACGGTCACATACAGAGAATCTGACTATGAGTAAACTTAGAAGAAATAGGCGAGGAACGAAAGAAGCAATACAATGACAATAATCACAACATAAATGATGATACTAATGAGACAATAACACAAAAAAACCACCATAAAAATCAAAATATTTGTGTGAGTGTGTGTATGTGTGTGTGTGTGTGTGTGTGTGTGTGTGTGTGCGCGCATGAGAGAGAGAAAGACGGAAGAAGAGAGAGAGAGAGAGAGAGAGAGAGAGAGAGAGAGAGAGAGAGAGAGAGAGAGAGAGAGAGAGAGAGAGAAAGAGAGGGATGGGGGGGTGAAAGACCTACAGTGAGTGAGTGAGAGAGAGAACAAAGGAGAGAGAGAGGGGGAGGGAAGGAACAGATGGAGAGAGAGTGATAGGAGGGAGAGAAGGGGAGAAAGAGA
>CM054135.1:55148366-55165866 GCA_028751875.1 Rapana venosa
CATCTTTTGTAGGGTGCAGTCTTCCATCTTTTGTTTGGTGCAGTCTTCCATCTTTTGTAGGTTGCAGTCTTCCATCTTTTGTAGGGTGCAGTCTTCCATGTTTTGTTTGGTGCAGTCTTCCATCTTTTGTAGGGTTCAGTCTTCCATCTTTTGTAGGGTGCAGTCTTCCATCTCTTGTAGGGTGCAGTCTTCCATCTTTTGTAGGGTGCAGTCTTCCATCTTTTGTATGGTGCAGTCTTCCATCTTTTGTAGGGTGCAGTCTTCCATCTTTTGTAGGGTACAGTATTCCATCTTTTGTATGGTGCAGTCTTCCATCTTTTGTTTGGTGCAGTCTTCCATCTTTTGTAGGGTGCAGTCTTCCATCTTTTGTAGGGTGCAGTCTTCCATCTTTTGTGTGGTGCAGTCTTCCATCTTTTGTAGGGTGCAGTCTTCCATCTTTTGTAGGGTGCAGTCTTCCATCTTTTGTTTGGTGCAGTCTTCCATCTTTTGTAGGGTGCAGTCTTCCATGTTTTGTATGGTGCAGTCTTCCATGTTTTGTAGGTTGCAGTCTTCCATCTTTTGTAGGGTGCAGTCTTCCATGTTTTGTAGGGTGCAGTCTTCCATCTTTTGTTGGCGCAGTCTTCGATCTTTTGTAGGGTGCAGTCTTCCATCTCTTGTACGGTACAGTCTTGTACGGTGCTGTCTTCCATGATATCATTGGAGCCTGAAAAAGAATGGGCGCATTTAAAAATATTGTCATGGTATTTTATTGAAGTTCAATGCTTTAAACATAGTTGTAATTATTCTCTTGGTACCGTTGACACACCTGTTCTGGAGCTTGCTTGATGACTGATAGTAATAATAGTGCTCATGAAATACTGTTGTTTCATGTAACTTTTCAGTTTTATCTGACAATGTCTTGCTTAGCTTCATATCAAGATAACTCCAGTGCAATAAAGTACAGGTGGTATTTGTTCATTATGGGCCCATGGGCCTAAAAGGAGACACTTTTGTAAACGTCATAATTGAGAAATCAATCACTGGCTTAAATTGAAGTGTACTTGATAAATTAGGAGTAACACATTTTGTCATCTTTCTTAATATCTTATATTCATGCTTGCTGGTGATTTACTTTCATGAGTGTACACAGGCAAGCAGAATATCAAATATGCCCAGTAAAGGTTTGGAAGTTTTGTCTGCTTTCCGTAAAGTTATGGAAACACGGAAATATCTAATAAATTCAAGACTTGACAGTGATACTATGAAAAGTAACCCCCCCCCCTCCCCTTCCACACACACAAAATCAAGTACATGTACTTACCTCTGCGAGGTCTTGCTCTTGTGAGATGGAGTAACATCCACAAGGTCGGAGTCACAGTGCCAGAGGACTAAGATGACCCACATGACTTTTGACACCTACGCTAAGACTTTTAAGGAATCAGGGCAAGAACAGAGACCCAGAAGGTCTAGCAAAGGCTTGAAGAACGTTTCTGGGGGCAACATGAGTTCCTTCCCCTTGTGAGCACCTTGTGCAAGAGTTTTGCTGGCTGTGCTATTTTAGGACACCAAAATCAATGCTGACGCCAAGACGGGCTCTTTGCACTACTTACCTCTGTACCTACTGCTGCATGTCAAAAACCAGGCGTCCACAGCGACTACAGTAATCACTGTGCTCATTACATTTGATCCCTGAACTGTTTCAGAGATAGGAGGTCACGTAGACTCCACTCCGATACCAAAAGTCCCCAAAGTCGTAACAACTTTGCTGTTCAACCCAGTGTGTGATGTGACAACAGACTGATATCCATGTCTTAGGTCCCTGGACAGTGATGCCAGGCTCTGCAATGGATGGTGCCCTTCAGGGGCTTGTCCTTCAAGTCTTTGCCCTTCAGGGGCTTGTCCTTTAAGTGTTTGCCCTTCAGGGGCTTGTCCTTTAAGTGTTTGCCCTTCAGGGGCTTGTCCTTTAAGTGTTTGCCCTTCAGGGGCTTGTCCTTTAAGTGTTTGCCCTTCAGGGGCTTGTCCTTTTAAGTGTCTGCCCTTCAGGGGCTTGTCCTTTAAGTGTTTGCCCTTCAGGGGCTTGTCCTTTAAGTGTTTGCCCTTCAGGGGCTTGTCCTCGTTTGCCCTTCAGGGGCTTGTCCTTTAAGCGTCTGCCCTTCCGGGGCTTGTCCTTAAAGTGTTTGCCCTTCAGGGGCTTGTCCTTGAAGTGTTTGTTGCCCTTTCAGGTGCCCTTGGTCCTTTAATAGTGTTTGCCCTTCAGGGGCTTGTCCTTTAAGTGATTGCCCTTCAGGGGCTTGTACTTTAAGTGATTGCCCTTCAGGGGCTTGTCCTTTAAGTGATTGCCCTTCAGGGGCTTGTCCTTTAAGTGATTGCCCTTCAGGGGCTTGTCCTTTAAGTGTTTGCTCTTCAGGGGCCTGTTTTGCATGTTGCTGCCCTTCAGGGGCCTGTTTTGCATGTTGCTGCCCTTCAGGGGCCTATTTTGCATGTTGCTGCCCTTCAGGGGCCTGCTTTGCATGTTGCTGCCCTTCAGGGGCCTGTTTTGCATGTTGCTGCCCTTCAGGGGCCTGTTTTGCATGTTGCTGCCCTTCATGGGCCTGTTTTGCATGTTGCTGCCCTTCAGGGGCCTGTTTTGCATGTTGCTGCCCTTCAGGGGCCTGTTTTGCATGTTGCTGCCCTTCAGGGGCCTGTTTTGCATGTTGCTGCCCTTCAGGAGAGTGTTTTGCATGTTGCTGCCCTTCAGGGGCCTGTTTCGAATGTTGCTGCCCTTCAGGGGCCTGTTTCGAATTTTGTTGCCCTTCAGGGGCCTGTTTTGTATGCTGGATTTTGCCCTTCAGGGGTCTTTGGGTTTTCCTTTCAAAGCTTTACCTTTCACAGTTTGATCATTCAAGGGCTTTCTACCCTTCATAATTTGTGGGCCTGTCTTTCAGGGTTGTGTTGAAGCATTGCCTTTGTCCTCCATTCTTTGCCCTTTGTTCCTATTATAAGTCTAGCTTGATTAAAGTCATGTGGGTTAGGACAAGTCCAATGGGTCTTGTGCTCCAGCATCGTGGTGCTGGCGTCTCCAGAGCCTGCAGTGAGAAGGTCCATGTGTGAAGAAGACCTGGCAGAAAAAACATGAGCAATTACAGTTTATATCATATTAGTTATCAACAAAATGAGTATGAGGGGTGGCTATAAGGTTCTGAGCCTAGATTTCAAAAAGGTTTCTTAGGCAGATCAACATTTAATGGGGTAGCCATAATCAATAACATGTTGTCATTATTCGTACACAATTCATGATCTTATTTCTTTTCTTTATTCAATAGAGCTGATCATTTAGAAAAAGGGAGGGGTCACAAGTTTGATGAGAAAATTGACTGCAAGTCCTTGATCAAGTATCTGTTTTCCTCAAGACAGTGAGAATATTTTCCATGGCAAGCCCTCCATATGCTAAAGTAAACGCTGGGTGTCATGATTTGAGTGTGTACAACATGTTGAGGATAAACTGTGGCCAGAAAGACCAACAAACGCCACCACCAAGAGATCCCTGGACCTTGCTCTAGAGAATATCAAAATGGTCATTGATGATCTATTCAGCAGGCAGCAGACAGTGTGGGCAACTCCAACGAGCAACTTAAAACACCACTGAAGGAACTTGGACTGTCAAGGATTTCAGTTCGGTGAGTTCCTTACCTCCTGACTCCTGAGCACTTCAGCAGTGTACTCAGTGGACAATGTCCAACAGTATTTTCGAACCGTTTGAAGCATACATACACGATTTTCTTGCACGATTTATAACCATGGATGAGTGCTGGGATGGTTTCTATCATCCAGAGGCAAAAGATGTAAAGTGGAAATATCCATTCTCACCAACTCACAAGGAAGCTAAGCATACACTCTTTGCAAGGAATACCATCAAAAGAAGCCCACCAGGGATGCTGACAAGAGTTTTTCATTGTGACAACCGTCCAGCAGACCCATCAGTGAGTGCCATGGCAGCCATGCAGCTTCACGTTTGTTGTGCATTCAGCCCACTTGCCAAACCTTTGTAGATGGGGGGCGGGGGGAGTTTCAGGCACAAACGGGGATCAAACCTCCACACCATTTGAACCCGGACTTTTCGCTTTCTAGGCAGGTGCAATTACCTCTAGACAACAGATCCAAGTTAAATCTTGCGCAACCCACCCCTCTGCAGCACCCCGACATACTGGGTATGTTCCTGCCATCCATGCTTCTGGCCATAGCTGGCCTCCTCTTCTACCAAAAGATCTCCTGATGTGTTTGCAAGAGGCTGATCCCATGCCCTCAAATGGCAAGTGCAACACTAGCCACTAAGCTATCTGTACAAATTGGTGAGTCTGAAGCTATAAACGAGTGGTTAAGACCGTTTAACCTCAATCTCATGGGTCCATGACCTCCTGGGTTCGAATCTTGGCAGCATCTGGTGAATTAAGGATGGAGATTTTTACAATCTCCCGGGTGAACATCAAGTGCAGACTTGCCAGTGCTAAGGTTTCCTACCTGTATAATTATAAACATGCGGACAATCGATTATGCACGTTAAAAACGACCCAAGAATTCATATCAGTGTTTGCTGGGTTACGGAAACACAAACATACCAACATGCATCCCCGAAGTCGGAAATGCAGCTACCTTCATGGTCGGCAAAAAACTATCGCATAGGCAAAATCTAACCATCGGTGAACCTAGGAACTCTCCTCTCTCTCTCTCTCTCTTCTCTCCTCTCTCTCTCTCTCTCTCTCTCTCTCTCTCTCTCTCTCCTCTCTCTCTCTCTCTCTCTCTCTCTCTCTGTAGTGTGTGTGTGTGTGTGTGTGTGTGTGTGTGTGTGTGGTGTGGTGTGTGTTGTGTGGTGTGCGCGCGTGCACACGTGTGTGTTTGTCCACTTCATTCCTTACCTTGACCATGCACACCATCACACCAACATGTAAAAAACATATTCAAAGACATCACAGAAGTTGGAATGTGGCTATCTTCATGATGGGCAAAAACGGTCGCATACACAAAATCACACCATTGGTGAACCTTGGAGCTCTAGCCAAGTAACGAAAAAAAAGGTCAGTGTCATTTCTTTGTCAATCTTACTGTCAGTGCATATAATATTTAATCAGTTGACCAAAGCCAGTACAGATGCTGAAATACCTTCATAACCCACCCAACATTTTCCCTTTTCCTTTTGTATCATTGTGTAGGAAGATCATTTTCACACAATGCAAACACGTTTGAAAACAAAACTTTGAAAAAACCCCACCCTGATTGGACGATATACTGCATTTATATTTATAGAAAATGCTTTCTCGCCAACTGGCCCTGAGAGATCATAGAACAACGAAACTTAAGATACACTGTATAGAAAAGACTTACCAACTGATCCTGCAAAGTCGTAAATAGTGTGATGCAGGCTAAAGCTCGGTCAGGCATCTCCCTGTCCTCTGTCTTGTGCTTCAGGGGGGAAGGGGGTAGTGTGTGTTGGCCCTGCTCTTTCTGCAGGACTGGGCTTGTAGGACAGACGGGGCATCGGTGAAGAACGCCACTTGATGGCATTCCTCTTTGGAGTGTCTGACCTTGGTGGCTGCTTGTTTCAGGGCTTGGGTTTCTGCACAGTAGTTAGTGCAGTGTGTCTCTGTTGGGATGTTTGCTGTTTCCACTTCTCCGGAGGGGTACTTGATCAGCGCTCATGCTCCTCCATTGGTGACAGCATCTGTAGCTGATCCGTCTGTATAGACGTGGATCCATGCCTGTTCTGGAGAGTAGTCTTCTTTCATGGCCAGGGTGAGTGCCTTCTTACTGGTGTCACTCTGAGTTCCTGATGGAGCCATATACTGGACGGGGTGTGGATGATCTCAGGCTCCCTGGTGTTGGCTTCCCATGGTCCTAGTAGAGTGGCTGGGTCCCATGGGACATAATGGGCATGTTCAGTTATGGTTTTCACACAGTCCAAAGGTCTCGTTATTCAGACATTTATTTCTGTCTTTGGAGGTGGTTCTGTAACAAGTCACACAGTCTGGAGCAGGGAAGGTATTGGATGTTGGTTGTGACCACTGTCAGAGTTGGTTTGCAGTGTTGCTCACATGCAGTGAGGAATCTTTGGCATCAGGTGTCTTCAAAGTTGGCAGCGTAGAGGCCTGGTGGACTATGGTCTGTCGGCACGAAGATTTACAATATGCTCCTGCAGCTTTTTCAGGTTTCTGGCTTTGACACATCTGTGTACCCTCTTGTTGATTTGTTTCCGGCTTTTTGGTTTGGTTTTTTTCGCTGGCATTTCTGGGGTGTAGTCCTTGGTGTATCTTGCTGCAGGCAAACTGTTTGTAAATCTAGAAAACAGAAAAAAGAGCCTATCATTAATCAAGTGTTGCCAGAGCATCAGAGTACAGTGGTTCTGTACAAAGATCTGACATCAAAGTATGTCAGCATGGTCACAGAATATAATCCTATGGCCTCACTACAACTTTACTCCAAGAATTGTTGGAGAAAGACAGAGGCAGACTAAGTTCAGCTCACAGCAATGCTGAATGTACAGGACAACCATTTGCAGAGACTTCTGCTTTAGTAAATATCTGACATGTCATTGGGCATTCTCCACCCTGATGGTGACCAAGGGTATGTATTTAAATTTATCCAACTCATCTGAGAATTACTGCAAGACAGTGAGTTGTGCTGGGTGAAAAGTGTGCATTATCATCATTTTGTCTTTTCAAGTACTTCGCCATGACAGCCATACTCCAGCATCAGAGGATTTTCTCTTTTAACGGAAAGTGCAGGTTGGTTTGTTAAGAGCTAGTCATGGCTGAAAACCTCCTCCTCCACATACCACCCCAAAGCGTCAACATTTCATTGAAGGACTTGACACTTTGCTGACATTGATAACCAACAGTCTGTGGTAGGGATCAAACACAGCCGACACCAACTGTAACATCTGGCCAACAGTTATTCAGGGGGTGCACAGTTGGCTCCCCAGCCAGTGAGGGGGAGGAAAGGGCAAGAGAACACACAGATGTCTTCACTGTCTGAGACACTTTTGTCCCCGAGAAATTTGGTACTACTTCCTTTTAAAACTACTCTGCAAAAACTAGGGAAGGGAGGAAGGGCATGAACATGCATCATAGATGCTCGTCTCCCATAAGGGTATCAGCATTAAATCATTTATTCATTACATGGTAACTTCATGTTTTCAAGTAACGGACAAAATGACATACCAGTGACATTAGCCCCCCTCACTGGTAGGAGCTGCAGAATATAGGATTCAAATCTAGTGGTGCACAGGAAAGCCTAGCTGGCGCTCTGACGGCCTGTAGTTAACTAACATCACATCAGTACTGTCTCCACTCCTCTGAAAGTCCTTCAGATGACACTATAAAAAATGGTGGTCCCGTAAAAAAACACACGCAGAACGTCTTGTGCACACGTTAAAAGCGGTTTTTTTCTGAAAAAGTAGGCCATTGCGTGCCAGAAGGAACGGATGACAAAGTGGTTTTTAAAAAAAACCAGACACGGTCGTGTTTAGACATCATTCCCGAAATCGGAATGCAGCTTCTAAAATGGCGGGAAAAATGATCACATACGCAAAAATTTTGTCATTGGTATACTTCGAGCACTAGGCCAGAAACGAAAAAAAAAAATCAGTTTAATTGATAATAATATTATGCAGTGTCCTAGTCATTATTTTATTCTTTAATCTTACACTTTTGCAGAACACTGTTTTCCCCCCATTTCCTTTTTCTGTTTTAGGTATTTGCTTAATCTGTATTCAGGTATATATGGTTTTCTTTAGGCTTATTTCCTCCTCAAGGTAAAAAGCAGAACACAACTCAAATGGAGAGTCAAGCAATCTCAAACTGTTTCCATAGCCCCCCAACCCCCACAGAAAAAAAATATATAGACACTGCCTTACCTATTCATTGCTTTATTTTATTTTTAAAACCATTTTTGTTCACACTCCTCTGCCATGTTCTGGCAACGTTTGCTATCTTAAGATTTCCGCCACATATTATGTGTGTCATAAAATATGTAGTCTGTCACGCCTGCCTAAGAGTAAAATCATTCACAGAAAGATGCTACAGTTCACAAACATAAGACCACAGGCAAGAACGCATCCTTTCATCTGGTATTGTGGTTGGTGTTAACAAAACTGCTCTGCAAAAACTACCGATGGGAAATGTATGAAGAAGTATTAAAACACAAGATATCCATTTGCACCCGTTTGCATAAAGATGCCTGCCTACTATAACATTTCGATATCACGATTGTTTAAATAAAGAATCTTTCAATTTGTCCGTTTCCTAATTTATATCTTACCCTTTGTGACGAGATTAAAAAAAACACTTTAGGAGAAGGTCATGTACACTTATTTGACAACAAAAACGATCAGTTACAATCATCTAATGACTCGAAATGATGTACACTAAAAGCCTTGTGAAACATGTTTAAGGTTTAAAAAAAACAACCAAGAGCTTACTTTGGGTAGTATATCTGTGTGTATGTGTTGTGTGTGTGTGTGTGTTGTGTGTGTGTGTGTTGTGTGTTGTGTTGTGTGTGTGTGTGTCGCGTGCGTATTTTATTATTTTTGTTATACTTTTATTTCGAGAAATCGAATAAGCACTAATTTGCTATTTTCATCCTGTCCCCGTGTGTATGCAGTTTTGTAAATTTTGTCATCCGTTCCCACCGGCACACACTGGCCTACTCTTCCGAAAAGCGGAACGGGTTTTAACGTGTGCACAACATGTTCTGCGTGCGTTGGCACACGGGACCTTGGTTTATAGTCTCATCTGAATGTGTGTGTGTGTGTGTGTGTTGTGTGTGTGTGTGTGTGGTGTGTCGTGCGTAGCGTGTGTTGTGTGTGTGTGTGTCGTGCGTGCGTGTGGTGTTTGTGTGTGTGTGTGTGTGTTGTGTGCGTTGCGTTTGTGCGTGTGTGTGCGAGTATGTGTATGTGTGTGTGCATGGGTGTGTGTTTAGACTAAAGGGTGAGACCAAAAGCCCTCCCTTACATCTGGTTTCAACGTCATGACAAACTATCTAGCCAAGAAAATTTCCCTCAGTGTTAAATCACTTTTTTGTTGTTGTAAAGAATGCGGATTCCCGACAGTACCATACCACTTTGGTTCATTGCACCTCTGAGCCATCTACTAAATCAGATACGACTCTTAAACCAAGTCCCGTATTTGAATGCTCCATATCACTCCCTGCTTTCAAGTTCAACATTTCTTGGTAGAAGTTGTCAAGGGCTATTTTTCTCCAATTTTTACAACAAATATCAATCTACACCTAATAGCCTAAGTACTAACCGGCTACTTTATTTGATTTTTTTAAACTTAAGAATACTCACTGTTTCTCTTCCTCATAAAAGTCTGTAGAAATGGCAGTGTTGATGTCCAAGCCCTCTGGGTTTGGTTTTCTTTTCTGAAACCACCGCACAGCGGTCTTCTCTGCATGCAGGTATCTGGCCATTTTGAAATGGCATGAAGAAAAGTAGTCGCCTACCTTCACTGCTTCAACAGGGAGAAACATGCTTTGCACGTGTGGAGCAGCAGCGTAGGCACATTCACCTTCAGGGTGGTGTTCAGCTAGCCACCAGTGTTTCACCTGTTAAGTTTTGGGTTTTTTCTCTTTAGATAGGCTTACTTCGGGTAGTAGATTTGAACACTGCTTTTAATGATCTTCCTGCTTACTGTCTGTCTCCATGTTTCACTATCTGTCTCTCTGTCTCGTGTTTATCAGTGTGTGTGTGTGTGTGTGTGTGTGAATGTGTGTGTGTGTGCGTGTGTGTGATGCATGTAATGATACTTTAAAGGGAAACAAAACTCTACTTGTATAATCTTCCTCCTTCCTCTTAAGCCCAAATAAAAAAAAAAGGATAGTCTATGTATTCAATTCTTACGAGTTTTGGGGGGAGGAAATTAAGTTTAAACCAAGAAAAATGATAAAAATGTGTCAACAATGACTATTAATTAGAAACATAAACGAGTCCTTATCTGGAAGTCGAAGTTTGTGTAGAATCACTGACAGAAGTTTACAGAAACGGAAGAACATAATTGATGCACATACGCGCGGGCCAATTCTTTAAAGTTCACCATCTTTATCCAATCCTTCCATTGCATGAAGATGACCTAGATAAGTAAAGTTTGAAAATAAACCTAAAACACATACACACAATTGGGAAGGAAGGTAGGGTGTATATTCCTCCGTACTGTAAACAGCCCTTATGTTCTACTAAAACTTGTTGGGATATAATTATTATAGTTGATTTCTTGAAAAGTAAGAAGTGTTAGGCACCCTTTCTTGAACCATTCAATCTTACTGGATTGACAAACAAAGCTACAAAAATGCACCTTCCTTACTGACACTAAACGATCAGATACATTCATCTGAGACTTGTAACAGGTTTTTTGGGGCTTCAATCGCTTGTAAAAGAAAGGTGTTACTTTTATACTTTCTAGAAACTGTAAACATTTTGTTCAATATGGGTTTCGTTTGAGTTGAAGAAAAAACCACAAACTTCCCATGTTTATCAGTTTACTGATCAAGAGCATGTCTTTGAAGCGCTGTAGAATAATTTTCTTGATGTCCAGAATGAACAACAATCCCATTAAACTCAAATACATAAGGAATACCATTAAACAACCTGAATTACTGAAAAAGGTGAAGATGCCACAGATATTAATGTTTTGTAGCTGAAAAAAAAGAAAATATTTCTAATCAGCAAATCATGTTACTTATCTAAAAAGGTGCTGTAAAAAGATGCATATCTTTAGGAGCTTTGGTACAGCATTCCACTTCCTTTTTTCTTTCTTTCCTAAAGCAGCTTACATACTGCCATAACAATCAGCTAATCTTTTTATACTTAGTAGCTTTTTCATTGGAAAGAGTGAAGTTATGTGGAGTGATGACAAAGCGCTTCAATGTGCTCTATCGCATCTGGAACTAAAGGTTAAAAAAACAAACCCAAACAGAAATGTCAGTGGGACTGTTAAAGTGATCAGGTAATGGATGTTATTAAACTTGTATTGACATTATCTACATTTTGATTTGTGATATATGAGGAGGTAATGGGCTATGTCACAATTTGTGACACGGTGCATCGAAAACCTCCCCCCTTCCCCTAGGGAACCAAGCATTTTATTGTGACATGGTATATTGTTGAGACACAGCCCATCAGTACACCATCTTTCTCTCTCTCTCTTCCCTCCCCTCCCCCCTCTCTCTCCGTTTTTGGTTTATGTTTCTTTGTGGGTTTTTTGCTCTGTTTCTGTGGGTTATTTTTAAGGCAAAATATTTTTTTCCCATTTTTTTTCTAGTCATTGTAATTTTGCAATAGCATACAAAAGAGACATACTATAGGTACATATCCCAAAAACACACACAAAAAGCACCTTAAACACTAACGCCACCCCTACACACACACACACACACACACACACACACACACACACACACACACACACACACACACAACATCACACTCAGCCACTACACACACAAACAAAACAAAAATCACACTCGACTACAACTTTTCTTCCATGTTCAAACTTCCACCCAGCCTCCTCCCCATCCTTCTCCACCCCTCCCCCCCCCCCCCCCCCCCCCCCCACTCCAGCCTTCTTGCCACACACTCTTCTCTCATTCCTAAGTCACACTCTTTAACTAACAGGGATGCTTTATGATGACGAAGGAAATAGAGGGAAGATACTTATTGTGCATTTTCTGTTTTACGACATGTCGGTAAAGCGTTCCAGTGGCCACGAGGAGGTTTGCTGATCGCATGTCAGTCATGTTCTGCAGTGAGGAACAGTCAGCGCTGACTGTAGCAGACAGAAGGGTGCTTGTACCTGCTGGCCGTTTGGCTAACCAGAACAGTGTTCCTCCGCCATCTTTTTAGTCCATCTTACTCTTAGTCCTGGGGATTATGGATATATTTTTGGGTGCAAATTCTTAATTAAAGATGTTACTACGTAGCTTCAAGCCATTAATTCTTGGGCAAGTATTGAAGCTGGGTAGCATACAGGTAGCCTATACAGGAAAACAAAGTTGATAAATAGAAAAAAAAGAAAAGAACACTGACATTTCCTTACTCATTTCCCCCCCCCCCCTCCCCCCCATTTTCTCCGTCTCCCCCCCCCCCCCCCCCCCCCCCCCCACCTTTCTCCAATTCTAAGAGAAGATTCTGCAACTTGTTCATCCTCATATTTTCGTGTACACACACGTACACGCATGCACGCACGCACTTACTCGCGCATCATACACACACACGGCATCTGTAGAAGAATAGTGCGAACACCAAATACTTTGTATTCAAGACTGAAATTGACTGATATTGAAAATGCCACAGAAAACAGGCTCAAGAAACCACCACCACCACCAGCAGCAGCAGCAGCTGCTGCACCACCACCACCACCACCACCACCACCACCATCAACAACAACAACACCACCACCACCACCAAAACCCAATCATGCTTATCTTCGGTATAGTTGGCAATAGAAAGGGAACATTTTTTTAAAAGTACAAACCAAAACAAGTAGCTGCTGTTCCCCCTCCAGAAGTCCCATTTGATTGACAGTAGTCCAGCGCCAGGTTACATTCTCACTCACAAAACAGACAGTGCCAGTTTGGGCCTACTGTACTGATCAATACAGTGTGATGTAGCTCTCTGCAAATACATGCCTTTCATTTTTCAGACAAAGGTTCCTAATTTCAAAGTGTATTCATTCCTTCTGCCACCTCTCAAAGTGTTTGCTTCAGAGTACCCTTGCAGATCCCTCCCCCCCCCCCCCCCCCCAAAAAAAGTCAAAAAATGTTCTTCACAATCTGTTGGTCATGGTGTGTCCTCTGTTGTTACTCGTTTTGTCCTCTAATCTTCAACTAGTTCCATTTTATTTTCTCCCATTCAGATATTTTTCTCTCTGCCCCTTCACTACCCTCTTCTCCCAATCCATATCTCTCTCTCTCTCTCTCTTGACACACACACACACACAAACGCGCACACACACACTCTGTCTTACACACACAATCTCTCCCCCCCTCCCCCCCCCCCCCCACACACACCCCCCTCTCTCACACACACAATCGAACAAACACACTATCTCTCTCTGTGTTCCCCTCCTCTCCCTCTCTCTCTCAGACATATGCCCCTGACGCTGATTCTCCACATTGTGTTGTGTGTGTGTGCGTGTGCGTGCGCGTGTAGTGGTGGCCGTATCATATGGAGCACCCTCCAAACTGCTGTCACAGCGGCCAAGGAGGATTTACGACAGGAAGTTCAGTTGCAAACATGACACGGTTATTGCCCTTTGCTCGGTGGCAATCTAGGCATTGTTGGGTGTGTTTCACACTGGCCCCATTGAGGGTGTGGGGGCAGGGGGCAGGATCGGATGACTTGGACATGAATAACTACACAGAGAGCTAAATGAAGAGAGAGAGAGAGAGAAAAAACAATGACAGAGCGATCTATAACTATTTTAAGGGCGATCTTCGTCGTGGCAAGCTTTCAGTTTGTTTAGAAGTCTTGTTTTTAAATTAATGTTAGTTTATTCTTTGAAATAGAGGATGTATAGTTATGATCAACAGTAAACAAAGACAGAAAGCATGGACAGGCTGAGAACTTGTAATTAGCGTTTCCAGGCAATACAAAACTTGACCAACACGTGTATATGCAATGACCGAAAAAATCACAGAAAAATTGTATTTGATGAGAGCAAATATTAAACAGATATATTAAATGCATTTTTACTATAGAATTTTGCAACAAGGATAACATAATCATATACTGCATGAAAGAAGTAACCCCCCCCCCCCCCCCCTCAAAAAAAGAAAAGTTCTAAAATCAGACTGTGGCAACTGATGGAGTCAACAACAGAAGTGACTCTATTACATAGTTGGGAGTCTCTTCAAAGACATTTTATAAAGGGTCTCACACGCAAAAAATCTCACCACTGGCAAACCTCTGAGTTCAAGCTGAGGAACAACAACAACAAACAACAAATAACAACAACAGACTACATGTACTGATGCTCTAAAGTCTTGGTTACTGCTCACAAAACACCATTTTCAAAAACCAGTTTCTTTGTCGACAACAAAGTCCTCTGATTGGCCAGAAACTTTGAGGTAGCTTTCGGTCTGCACTACGTTGCTGTTAGGCATTTCCCAGATGAACACCCTGGGGGTCACCCTGAATATTATGCATGATCAATTCTGCTCTAGGGCTTGGCAGACTAGAGGCACAGATCATGGTCTTGCCCTAGGCCTCAGTCAGAAACAGCTGCTCACCGCGCGCTAGCTGCCATTTTTAGGTGAGCAGTGTGCGCGCGCGCACGCGCGCGTGTGTGTGTGCGTGCGTGCGTGCGTGTGTGTGTGTGTGTGTGTGAGAGAGAGAGAGAGAGAGAGAGAGAGAGAGAGATTTATGTTCTAGCAGGAGCACTCCATATTATTCTCTCTGCAGAGATGGCTAAACAAAGCAATCATCAACAGGTCAACAGGCAGAGAATGTTCCTATAGGAAAATGTTCTCGTCAAAAAACATGCATCACAATAATTAATTTGTTTAAATTGTGAAAAGGCTTCGAATTACCCTTGAAAATCTTTTGCAGCCTAAAAGTCTACTTTACAATTATTATTCTTACACTCAGCTTAAATATCTATTTCACGATCATTATTATATTTAAAAATCAATTGAGGGTTTCCCTATAGAAAATGATTGTTGTGCAAATATCTGCGTTATGATCGTCACACAACAACCACACAAACGAACCAAAATAATCCAAATAAACAAGCACTTTAAAAAAACACCATGAAAAGTATATAACTACCACCAAAAAATGAGCCCCAACTCATGTACCCCCCCCCCCCCCCCCCCCCCCCCCCCCCCTTCTATCAAAATATCTCAATGACCCCTTTAGTACATACCGGCATACGGGCCGAGTAGATATGGTAACACATCTAATCTTAAAGTCAGAAAGTCATGGATCGCAAGGTCGAATCCCAGTGGCGTGTGATAGATCACAGGACGGGGAATGCTTGCTCTTTCAGAGGCCAATGCCTTCATTTTTGTGTCTACCTTCATGCAGAAGACACAGTAAACTATGAAAGTTATTGTTCCAGTATTTCATGTCAGCGGGTGGAAAATCATCATCATCATCATCATCATCATCATCATCATCAACAACAACAACAACAACAACAACAACAACAACAACAACAACAATCGCAACAACAACCAAGCAAACATATCCAGCATGCACACGATGCTTTACGTCAGACATCCGATGAATGGATTTTCTGGCAGATGTGTCATAGCGCATATGGGATGTTCCGTGCCAGTTTCTTCCTCTTTTTCAAACAACTGAAAGCTGAAATCAGGTTAATAAAGGCCTGTCTGAATACAAACAAGCCAGGAAACAAAAAGAATCCCCAACCAAACAAAAAAGAAACCCTACCAGTGCTTTAATTTCCTTTGCTATATCCCTACACATGCAGACGATCAAATATGCACGCTAAAGATCCCGAAATTCATGTCAAGGTACAGTGTGTGATGGAAACAACAAACCCAGCATACATCCCTGAAGCAGGAATACGGCTACCTTCGTGGTGGGCACAAAAAACACCACCAAACGGTTGCATACGCAAAGTTTCACCATCAGTGAACCTCTCAGAGCTCTAGCCGAAGAACGAAAAAGAAATTCTCTCCACTGGGGAAAAAAAGCTTCATATACGAATTCTGTAAGAAGGGGTCAGCATTTTCAGTGGACAGGTAGAGGGATGTGGATATTGCAGGTGACGTCAACTCTACCCCACTTCAGAAAGATTGACCATACGCCCTGAATCAGAGACTTGACTTTCAACAGTACACACACACACACACACACACACACACGCCCCCTAACAAATGGTTCTTCTAGACACTAAGCTTCCATTTCATCATCTCATCTCATCTGCTCCTGCAACCCTCTCCGGGGTGTAGGGGCAGCTGTTGTGGGCAAGTGTCTGGGTTGTGGAGAAGCTTCCAGTTCACAGTCCCTAAATCAACAATCTCCACTGTGAGGTAAATATAAACACAACAACACAGTTGTGGGGGGTGCTCCCCTGAAGAAAACAGCAGCTTTCTTCATTATTATTTTTTTTAAATTTTAATGTTGTGGCAAATCTGTGTGCCCATGCCTGGGTCTCATCACAGCTAGCTCTTTAGAATCTACTCAGTGATGTTATCCACCCAGTGTCACTGAGCAGATACCACTCGTGTGAAGGGTTTTGCCAAGAACTGCCTGTACTAGCCTAAAGCAGAATTTATAGTCTTTGTGTTTGGGTGAGGTAAAAGGTTGGTGCTTGTAGATGTTGTCAACAGCAAAACTGGGAATTGTAACCATTCCTGTGCTTGTCTTAATTTACTATACGTAGAAAGTATAATCATGTATATGACTGTTTAAGAGCGTTTGACTTTGGTCCCAAGGGTCCATGCAACCGCGGGTTCGAATCTCGGCAGCGGTGTTTGTTGAACGAAGGGGGGAGGGGGGGAGGGGTGGTGGTGGTGGTTTTCTCCCAGTACAGCCCAGACCTAGGCCTATCAGTTGTTTCATCCCATTCGTGTATCTGTGCATGCAGAGGATCAAATATGCGCTGAAAGATCTCATATTCATGTCAGTGTTCAGTAGGGTATGGAAACACGAGCCACCCAGAAGAGAGAAGAGAAGAGAGACATACAGACACACTGTGGGACACACACACACACACACACACACAAGGGGGAGGGGAGTGAAAGGGGAAATATTATCTGCAAATAAGGGCCTTACATCTCCTAAGAACTGCAGCCAACTGGTATGAAGAGGATGGCCAGAGAAAGAATCAGCACAGCACAGCAGCAGCTTAGTCACAAATTCATTATTCACAAGTCATGTGTAGCAGACCTAGTCTTTCCTTCCGCCATTATCATCATCATCATCACACACACACACACACACACACACATATTAAACAGGGGAGAGCCAGGGGGAGGGAAAATTTACAGTTCGGATCATATCTGCCTCCGCTTCTCTCCCCTGCAGGTCGCTTTTGTACGGTGAAGCGTCAATTTGAAGAACTCCCTTCTGATTTAATTCCCCAGCGTTTTAGGGTCGTTTAATTAAGGCGGTGTCGTTAAATGCATTCTTTGTTGCTATTTGAATTAATAAATTTAAATCCACAAACCCTGTCAATAAGTAACTTGAAATTACTTTTAAAACTGCTAAGTTCATCGTATTCTGTCAAGACCTATGAATAATACAAAGATAATAATAATAATAATAATAATATAATAATAATAATAATAATAATAATAATAATAAATGGAACTTATATAGCGCTATATCTTGCAAAGACAAATCAAAACCTATGCATTCAACCTAATCTTACACAGTCATGAAATCAATGATAAATAATCAATAGTTTAAACAAACAGATATTACAAACATGGTGCGTTACAGACAAAATCTATGAAATAAAATTTCAATAGTAGAATGTTTTTCAAAACCACACACACTCACTCACACAGGTCGTATACTTTA
>CM054135.1:55168366-55170866 GCA_028751875.1 Rapana venosa
ACATCTGCCGTGACTTAAAGTGGCATAAATAAATATAAAAAATAAATAAAATAAATAACCCGGGGGGAGCACAACAGAGGTGGGGGGTGACTGTGGCGCAACAGAGCGACGCGGCGGGCAGACTGGTTGGCAGAAATATACGAGGCACCGGCGCAGTTTTTCGTGTCAGCAGATGACATGAAGCAGCTGCTGCTCCTCCCGTGCTGTGTGCTCTCTTTGCATTGTGTGTGTGCGTGTGTGTGTGTGTGTGTGTGTGTGTGTGTGTGGCTGTGTAGTGTGTGTATGTAGTGTGTGTGTATGAGTAAGTGTGTGTGTGAATGAGAGAGAGAGAGAGGTGTGTGTGTGTAGTGTGTGAATGAGAGAGAGAGAGAGAGAGAGAGAGAGAGAGAGAGAGAGGAGTGTGTGTGTAGTGTGTGAATGAGTGATCGTGTGTGTGTGTGTGTGTGTGTGTGTGTGTGAGTGAATGAGTGATCGTGTGTGTTAGTGTGTGTGTGTGTGAATGAGTGATCGTGTGTGTAGTGTGCGTGTGTGTGAATGAGTGATCGTGTGTTTGTGTGTGTAGTGTGTGTGTGTATGAGTAAGAGTGTGTGTGAGTGTGTGTGCGCGCGCGCGGGTGTGTGTGTTTGTGTGAGTGTGTCTGTCTGTCTGTCTGTCTGTCTGTCTCTCTCTCTCTCTCTCTCTCTCTCTCTCTCTCTCTCTCTCTCTCTCTCTCTCTGTGCGTATGTGTACGTGTGTGTCTACCTGTGTGTACGGGTGTGTACAGGTGTGTGTGTGTGTTCAAATTCATTAGTGATAGTAGACGGACCAAAAGTGTGTGTTTATGTTTGTGTCTTTGTCTGTGTCTCTTCTTTGTCTGTAAGAATTGTACTGTCACCGATCGAAGTTTTGTTATTCATATAATTTCAATCGACACATTCCAAAAAAATGTTATAAGTAACTTTTTTTTTTGACAAATGAACTTATCCAGACTATAATCCTGCATACTGACTACGTTCTGTCGCAAATTACTGACAAGTTCATGCAATCATGGTCTTTTTATTTTTTCAATTGAATTTCTACTTTTTCTTTCGTTTCAACAACAAAATTTGGTTTATATTAACAAAATGACACTGCAGAAAACATCAAAAATGTATCAGCACAATCTTAACGAGACAACACATAAGTCTGGCCTACTCCTGGCACAGTAAGAAAAGGTAAAAAAGGTAAACGAGTCCCATAACCTATAAGGTCGTAGGGGAGCGAGGCGTCAGAGACCTCACTTCTCTAGGGCCAGCATGTTGAGGGCGGCGCCCATCTCCTCTCCCTCGCTGCTTTACCTTCCCTGACCCTAAAGAGGGCAGGTACCCATTTACAGCTGGGTGAACTGGGGGAACTGTACTGAAGCCAAGGCGCGCAATCGGTCACCCATCCAACTGGTAACCACGCTCGACGCTGTTTAACTTGGCTGGGGAAAAGCGAGTGCTCCGACCACTGAGCTATCCCGTCCCTGGCACAGTACCAACAAACAAAAAAGGCCAGAGGCAGAATAAAACTGTAGGCAAAAAGTTGAAGAACAAAAAGAGTTGTTTTAGATCACAGAGCAAAGGATGCAGTTACCAGACAACAGGGGGAACGGTCTGATAAACAGCTGTTTATGGCATAATAAAGAAAGATAGTACCGCAAGATACACATATCGTATTATATGTAGTATGATACAGTCTAATCTGATTTATGGTGGTGGCTGTGTATGGTGGGTGGTATTGTTGTGTACTGTACCTGACCCAACAGCAAAATGCTCAAACTCAACGATCCCTATCTCCCGTGGGGATGCGGGGGGGAAGGATGTCAGTATAAATAGCATCCCTACATTCAGGAAATTCTGTGCTAGGAATTCCCTCTTTTCTGTCTCCCTCTCTTTGTTTCAGCCTAGTTTCTTTTCTTTCCGTCACCTCCTTCTTACCTATTTTCTGCCTTCTGGTCCATTCTCCAGCCTTTTTCCCCCAGAAAGACTTAACAAATAATTTTCTCCCATCCTGAAGTGGGATGCACCTGGCCTGACTTGTCAGGCGCTTAACAGCACGCATTTTCACTCATAAGACAGACAACAATAGTGCTGTCCCAGCGTTCGACAACGAGGACGAAGATGAAATTCTCCCTTGACTCGTCATTTTTGGCTCTGATTGTTAAAGCCTCAGGGGAGTTACCCGATTTAGGTTCTGTACCATTAACCAACCACCACTGCACCAGTTTCTGTGAGCTCTCAAGAAATCGTTGGAGGCACTTCTGGAATTGTTCAGACAATGTGTGGAGGACACATTTAATATGGTGGAACCCATCCTTCTCCGGACAGCAGGATGCATGCTAGGCATGTTCATGCCATCCACTCCACATGCCGCTTCTAGGCCTAGCTCATTTCCTGTCAGATCCTGAGTGCCATACTCTGATAGTGGGCATTTCCTCCCCACTCCACTCCCCACCCTTGCTGTACAGTAAGTAACACAGAATGCACTTTACTCCCCT
>CM054135.1:55173366-55175866 GCA_028751875.1 Rapana venosa
AATATCTTGCACACATGTTAAAATCCATTCCACCTATCTGTAAAGAAGGTCATTATGTATCTGCAGGAACAGATGACAAAATGTACAAAACTGCATATACAGGGGGGGCTGGATGTAAAAAAAAAAAAGCACACGGATGCTTATTCATTATCCCTGAAATAAAATAATTTGAATAAATGAATTTGATTGGTTTGTCAAGTTAAGCTACCTTCTCTCTCCCTGCTTGGCTGGCTGTATGGAGCCTCTGTTCCATCTTCTTGATTGGCTGTCCAAAAGAAGCTCCCTTCTCTCTTCCTGATTGGCTGGTCAGAAGGGGATTCCCTCTTTTTGAATGGCTGGACCAAAAAAATTAACCTCTCTTCTCTGACTGACAAGTCAAAAACCATAGGTTTTTATTTTTGGTTTTGTTTCTGTTTTTCTTTGGGGTGGAGTTCTATTCCAGAGTGTCTAATAGGCAGGGTCTGCAACATTAGGAAAAAAAACCCTCTTCTTGTTTTACTCTGTCTTTCTCTCTGACTGGTTAGAAAAAAAATGAACTGTTTGTACAAACAAAAAATCTCTTCTTGATAGATGGTCCACACCACACAAAAAGGTTTCTCTTTAGGTCAGGAAAACGTTCTTTAATTTGCTTTGTTGTTTTTCCCCCTACCTGATTGATCCTAGAAAGAAATAATTCTTCATATGTCTATTGGTAAGGGTAAAGATTTTCATTCCTGATTGGTCAGAAAAAGAAATGTATGTCTCTTTCTGATTGGTCAGAGAAATATAAATGTCTTTTCCTGACCACACAGAGGTTTATTTCTCTATCTGATTGGTTGGACAGGATAGCTCAGTGGTCAGAGCACTGGCTTTCCCCAAGCTAAGGTTAAGCAGCAATTGGGTGGTTATCAAGTGCATGGGTGACTGTTCGATAGGTGTGGCCCTCAATATGCTAGCTTCTGGAGAAACTGAGATTTCTGACATCTCACTACACATAGGTTATGGGAACATCTTTACCTTTACCTAACTGGTCAAAAAAAATTTTTATTTTTCTGTCTGATTGGTCAGGAAAAGAAAGGTATTTCTCTGTCTGATTGCTCAGGAAAAGAAAGGTATTTCTCTGTCTGATTGCTCAGGAAAAGAAAGGTATTTCTCTGTCTGGTTGGTCAGGAAAAGTCATTATGGTTTCTGCATGGTTTAGGCAGGTACATAAATTGTTTTGGTGCCTGATTATTTAAGGGAATATTTTTTCTCTGCCTGACCAGTTGGCGGAAAAAACCCTTGAAAGTCTGACTTATAAGGTGGTAAAAAGCCCCCCCCCTCCTCTCTCTCTCTCTCTCTCTCTCTCTCTTTGGTTGACAGGGAAGACAAAGCTTTCCATCTTGAAATGATGTTAAATGAAACAATAGAAACAATAATTCCTATTTACCTGGTGGGGGGGGGGGGAGGGGGGGGGGGGGACCATAGCCTGTCTTCTTCTTTGATTGTATTAGAGTCCCAGTAAAATTATCCCATCTAGGGACTGTATTAACCATCCTCCACCATCAAGCAGCTCTCACTCACTACTAGGAATCTTAGTCTGGGACAAGTGGTCTACTATACTATAGCAAAATCCTTTTGTCTCGGAAGACAGTGGCTGCGCTGTCTTTCTTTGCTCCAATCTTCTTCTTGCTGTTGCCGTTGTGTTTATGTCCCAGCAGAGATTTTTCTAATTGAGGGACTGAGCTCCAGTCTTGTTGGGAGCAACGTCTGGAGTGGCTCCAATTGGAGCAGTCCAATCATGGCAGTCTGTGCCCCAGACAGTGGATGCAGACACAGCTGAACAGTGGGTGGAGGTGGTTGGCCTGGTTTTGCTGTCCCTCCTTCCTGCCCCTTCTTCCCCCTATACATGGCTGTTAAATAGACCCACAGGCTGTTTGAGTACCAGACTGCTTGACATTGAGGTTCAAGTGTAGCTAGCCGACAATGTCACACGTATATTATTTTAGCATATAATTTATACCCACTTCAGCTCCAAATCGGATCACAGGGGTCGGAAAGAAGCAAAGAGTATTGTTTGACTCCCACTGTGTATCAGTCATATGATGGGTCATCATTATGGTGGATGAGTGGTTTGAAGGTAACAAGCGCATCTGGATAGGAAACGAGAAGTCAGGGGTTCGATCCCTGTTTGAGACCGAACTTTCCCCTCATCCCCATCACATGGATTAGTGGTCTGAGTGTTAGTTAGCTTTCTCAGAGGAGACAATAAAGTAAGGTCTCGTGTGCAATACATAGTCAGCGCACGTTAAAACAAACAAACAAACAAACAAACACGGGAGCAAGAGAGTTGTCCCTGGAAAAAAATTCTATACCCCCACCCCCCCTTACACACACACACACACTCACTATAAAAGAGAGAAAAGTTTATACACACAGGATTATCAACAACAAAAAAGAAAGATAGACAGAAAGACAGGTTGATATTGCTGTTGTGGCGACACGCCCTCCTCGGGATGAACTTAACACAGAAATTTGCAGT
>CM054135.1:55178366-55188366 GCA_028751875.1 Rapana venosa
ATCTCAACAAACCAAGCCCCCACACCACATGCGTCTTGCTTTTCAAACTGCAACACACGAAGAAGTGACAGTGTGAAATACTCACAGATGTCTCAGCACTGACAGAAAAGTACAAGGCTCATCACTATTTCTCACCAGAACAAAATGAGGGCCAGTATCTGGCCAACTGGCCTGCCGATGAGGGACAAAACCCTTTTGGACCCCTGGAGGGCCTTCAGCACACTGGCAGCGTTTGTCAGGGCCTCCGGAGTTGCTGTCTGAGCGTTCGACGATGACAAAGAAGAAATCACAAACGGGGCTTTCAATCTATCATAATCTTGTACATACAGAAACTGTAGCTGTTAAGTGTTTGTCAAGAAAATAAAATTTGAACTAAAGCAGAAGAGGCACAGCTCACGTCATGGAGTTACCATCAGTGCTGACTCCACTCTCCCAAGAAGTCTTTCGGATGATCAATCAACCGAGGCCCCGTGTGCCGAACTCGCGCAGAACATCTTTGCGCACATATTAAATCCTGTTCCTCTTTTCGTAAGAGTAGGCCATTGTGTCCTGGTGGGAACGGATGAAAAAATTTACAAAACCGCATACACACGGAGACTGGGGAAGGGGGGGGGGGGGGGTAAAAAAAGCACATAAGTGCTTATTCCATTGTCCTCGATATAAAAGAATAAATAAATAAATAATAAATAAATGAATAAATAACTGACAATCAGTTCTAGGCCCAGTCTCTTTTTCTGTCATCTAGACAATTAGCCAGGTCTAGCTCTGAGCATCCTGAACCTCGATCCCTGGGATCAGGATCTATGGCTTTGACCCTCTGGGTGACCTCTTGGCATGCATCATCCAGATACATGATTTTTAATGAATGCGTTAGTTTCGAAACAAAGATAACATTAATGATGATAAGTTTCTGAAAAGTCAAACTTGAAGAAGAAGAAGAAGAAGAGAGGAGGAGGAGGAGGAGGAGGAGGAGGAGGAGGAGGAGGAAAAGAAGAAGAAGCAGGAGGAGAAAAAGAAGAAGGAGGAGGAGAAAAAGAAGAAGGAAGAAGAAGGAGAAGGAGGAGGAGGAGAAGAAGAAAAAGAAGAAGGAGGAGAAGAAGAAAAAGAAGGAGAGAGAGACAGAGTGAGAGAGAGAGTGAGAGAGACAGACAGACAAAGCTAGAGAGAGAGAGAGAGAGAGAGAGAGAGAGAGAGAGAGAGAGAGAGAGAGAGAGAGAGAGAGAGAGAGAGACATGACAGACAGACAGACAGACAGAGAGAAAGACAGACACGGTTGCAGATCTAAAAGAAAAAAACAAACCCTTTAATCATAAGCTGTGCACCAGAGAGCATAGGAAAAAACCCAACCCCACCACAGCTTTAAAAAGTTTTAAAACCAAAAACATTAGAAAAATAACCTAGGATCAGTTTATTAGAAGGGGGTGGTAATTTCAGTGCTTTGCCACTATCAGCGGGGTCTGAGGCAGCAGTATTCTGTCTGTGTGAAGTGGCAGTGAACATGGCAGTCAGAGAGCTGCCTGCAGCCACATACCGCTAATGATGCTCGTGCACAAGTGCCCTGGAATCTGAGCCAATTACCTCACCACAGGCTTTTTCTGCTCCCTGCTCTGCCTGTCTGTCTGTCTGTCTCCCTGCCCCCCCCCCCCCCCCCCTCACATCGGCTACACACACACAAACTCACACATACACAAACACACACACACACGCACACATACACACACGCACACACATACACAAACTCTCTCTCTCACACACACACACACTCACACACAAACACACCTCCATCCCTGTCTCTATATTTTGCTATTTCTGTCTCTTTTTCTCGACACATGTCTTTCTTGACATCTTGCAATTGTGGCAGTATTATTGCCAGCTTCACAATCTCCATCTTAAAAAACCACAACAACAACCACCCAAAGTAGTGTACATGTGATGCTATCACTCAGCTGCCACTGTGGCCCAAACCCAAAGCCTTTGGTATTTTGTGCAATAGTGTTCATGACTCTGCGAGCACAGTCAAAGCCAAGACCACGAAGAGACGGGTACCACAATTCTGCGAATGTCAATGTCAGAAGTTGTTTCGCTGTATGGTCCTGCTGCACGTACTCAACAGAACCAGCAACCCCATCACGTGTCTGTTTAGCCTGCAGGAATCATGGTTTTAAAAATAAGATGAAACCAGATAAAGAAAAAAGATGCTGTAAGATTTTCATCGAAATTTCCATGGTTTCAGTCCATAATTCTAAGTTGCTATAGAAACTTTCTGATGGCTGGCTGGAATAACCACACGTATCTGTGGGTGGTTGGGTTGGTTTGGGGTTGTTGTTTTTTTGTTGGGGGGGGGGCTATGTTTGGTGTGGTTTTTTTAGATGGTCAAAGTTGTTTTAGCTTCAATTTTGCTGTGGAAGACAAGTTAGGACGACTGTGTAGGTATAAACGAGGTAGAGCAGATGGATGCTCTCTGAAAATGGTTTCTTTTCATACAAATGTGCGTGGCTTTAACCATTGCGTGTTTTCCCTCTGGAAAGGACCACGATGCCTCGAAGGTGATGTAGCAGTCTGACGTTTTATCCTTTTGGTACATCAGAAATTTCTCGTGGGATACGTATGCAAATAATTCCAGGGCTGAGTTTTGATAGATGAGCTAGTTCACAGTCAGATCTTTCAAGCTAAAAGCTTAATGGTTGGGTCATAGGCGTGCCCTTACAAATCAAATCATCAATAGAAGTATTACAAATTGGACTACTTATCCCAGACAAGCGGTTCAACCAAAGTCTACAAAACTCTAACCTTACTATACAGGATTTTCTCGGAGTCTGGAAAAACAGCATAACTCACTGTAGAGTGAAAATCAAACCCACATTTTTGACGTTCTTGTACTATTTGAAATCAGAAAGAGGAATAAATACGATCTGGACATTTGATTAGTAGGAAGCAGATCTGTATTGAAAGAAGAGAGGTTATCTAGTTTGATATACTGTTGCCGTAATGCTAAGCATGAACTGGATTTTGTACAGCAGTCGGTGACACATCTTCTCAGTTGACTGTTTGTTGATGTAGTGTATGTAATATCATATGGACAGCTGTGTCTGCAGTGATACGCTAAGAGAAAAGGCAACACAACAAGCACCAACATAAACCACAACTCACCACCACCGACACCACTACAGCAATGAAATGTAAATAGGTATAAAACTCACTATGCTGACCAAGCTCTTCTTGGACTTCTGGTGTTCATTTAGCATCATGCACTTTTGCATGGCCAGTCTGGACACCAAAGAAAGTCTGGCAGATATTCAACAACATCGCTGCAACTGTTTGGGGGAGAGCTAAAACTAAACTAAAATAAATCTTAACCATTTAAAAAAAAAAAACCCAAGGGGCTGGATTTTTAGGAGCATGCTGATGGGAACAACTTGTCTATTTTTATAAAACACTTGTAGAAAAACGAAAAACCACGGACGGGGAGGAATTGTGGAGCTGCAAATCAGGTCTGGCATGTCCAGAGACCATTTCAACAATTTGCCCATCCCCACAACTGCACGCAATGTCAATTCTCAGGAGTAGAGCACTCATCCACTTCTTCTTCCCTCCCCTCTTCCTGTCACGGGCAGACAAAACTGTTGAGGTCGTCTGCCACTGTGGGGACTTACGGCCCCTGGGTAATTCAGGGCAGCTAAACTTCGGATGGGGAATGAAACAGGCACTGGAGTCAGGGCGGGAAAAGAGAAGGCGGGGATTGATAGGAGTTGGGTTAGCGTGACTGCACTGAGCTCCAGAGCTTTGAAGGGAAAACTCTTCTCTTTGGTCAACTGGATACACTGTGACAGAGGCTGGTTACATCTAGTGGCCTACGGCTTTTCGCGATGCGTTTTGGGTCAAACAACATTTTGTGTTGGTTGAGAACAGAGCAGTAGTAAATGTTGTGCCAGGGAATACAGAAGAAGTAAGGCGGCAAGTCCAGCAAGCACAAGTTTATAAAAAGAAAGTACTGTGACATAATATGTAGAAAACTGGGTTGTAGCTGATCAAGTTTACCTAAAATGCACTGAAAATAAAGCAGTTGTATAAGAGTAGCGAGGTTGTGACAATATAAAGAAAAAAGAAACAAATAATGACAATAACAGCAATGTGTTTAATGGTCATGGCGTGCAGTGCCCTATGCATGCATGCGTGCGTGCGTGCGGTGTGTGTGTGTGTGTGTGTGTGTGTGTGTGTGTGTGTGTGTGCATTTTTTGCACATTTTGCTAATGCATTGCCGAAGCAAGGTAATGGACATTCAAAACATATTGGAGAAAGCTTCTTCTTTGAAGACCTTTTACATTCAAGCTCTCAATAGAATTTCTCTTGTCTGTTGAACAGATGTGACTGGAAGAAAGCAAAAGAACACACAGCCAGTTGGGAGAGAAACATCACACAATGAGTGGAGGCAGACAGACCATCTGGAGTAAATTCCCATCATAGTTATGGCCAGTGGCATGGACAACATATACATACTCAGCATGCATCCTGCTATATGAAGAAGGCATGGGCCTAAAAAAATGCATCACTGTGTTCCAATGATTCCCACAGGAGTGACAAAAAACTTTGTTTTTGTTTGAAACAAAAGTAAAATTAATATACATTTTGTTTCTATTGGTGCTTCAGTTTCAGACTAATGGCTTACACTAACAGCTAATTACTTCTGTTTACACAGATGAGAAACTGATGTTCGCTGATGTGTATCCATAATATTTTTAAAAAATTCCTTTATCAAATGGCGCACAGCCAAAGAAGACCACTAAGGTGCTTGTTACAGTGTCTCAGTATGTGAAGATGATACTGACAAATACATCGTAAATGTATTGCAATTTAATATGATTCGTTATCTATTGCTTTTGTTCATGGTCTGAAAAAGTGTTGCATCTCTATTAAAGACAGCAGGCCCTGAGTCAGATCTACAGAACACTCCTGACTGAAGTCAGAGTATGACTACCTTCATGGTGGGTAAAAACAGTTGTATAATTATAATATATGCAACATCTCACCTGGGTGAACGTGGGAACTGTAGCCAAGGACTGAAAAAAGATTTGAAAGAAATGTCCACAGAAGTGACCTTACAACCTTCACTTCCAAGGAAACTCAGCAACACTGGGTTAAGTCAAGCAGCAAAAATTAAAAAAATAAAAACAAGCAGCTGAAGGGGAAAAATAAATAAATAAATAAATAAATAAATAAAGACCCAGCCATTTGAAACTCCACCAGGATCAGGCTTCCCTTTGTTGGCCAATAAAAGCCACTTTTGCCTTTTTGTACAAGAAAACCATTACCGGGTTTGAAAAATAGAAAGAGGACAGACAGTCTTGTTGAGCGGCAAATCACAGCCAGCATGTCAGGAGCCCCTTTCAAGAATTTGAAGCCTCCAAACAGGCACGCAATGCAATTCTCAAGAGCATTCCTCCACTTCATTCCATCCACCTCTTCGCCTTCCCCTCAGTCAGAGCTGTAGAGGAATGCCACTGCTGATGGGCTTTTTCAACTTTTTGAGTCATTTGAGAATGGCTTTTTAAAATTTTATGTGCATATATTCTGGAGAAAGGAAACATGGGCAAGAAAATGAGAACACAGAGAAGGATAGGAATTAGTGGTACAAGCTGTGTTAAAGGATTAACTCAAATTCTGTACTTTAAAACCCTTATTTGGGCACAAGTAAAAATGTTTACACACATAAAACCAAGCTAATCATGATTAACAGTGGAAAACGGGGATTCGTTGAACAAATTGAGAAGGAAAGGGGAATGAAGAGGAAGAAGAGAAGAAGAAAAACCAGGCTCAGGGTAAATTATGAGCAGAGATGGAGGAGGAAGAGAAGAGGAAAAAGAAGAAGAAGAAGAAGAAGAAGAAGAATCCATAAGGAGGAGAGAAGACACTTTCTTTTGAACGATGATAGGCGGAGTTGCAAATGCTGTTTTCAAAGGATTTTTGGAGTACTTTGTATCACAATGTGTGCTGCACGTGCGCCCATATAGGTAACATTTTTTTTAAAGTTTAGTCTGCAACATAGCATAGCATTGTGAAAATTCATACAATTTTTCCAACTCAGATATTTATTATTGGTTAAAGATTGTGTTTCTTCTGTTTATCCAGAGACCTAAGATAAAGTAGTGCATCATCATGGTCAACTTGGTCTTGTGGCACTAACAACAGCCAATGTGAAATTTATACCATAACACAAACTTCCATGGCACGGTGGTCAGCGCCTTTTCCTGGAGGGTCACGGGTTCGAATCCCGTAAGACTCATAGGATTTTGTCTTCCTTTCTCCAGCCGGCTCCTGCCCAGAGGGAGTTTGGGATGGGCTCAGTGGGAAGACTGGGACCACACAGTCGAGCTTCATCCACTTTACAGGTGCGATTTTTTAGACTGTGGTTTAAATTACCTGACCAACACTGCAGGTGTCTGTATCTTTGGGGCCTGGCTGGGATATATCATGATAAGAAGTGTAGAGTACAGCCCTGCCACGTAGCCTCAAATCACATGCACACCCATACTACTAGCATCATTCCATCATCCCTATAATCATTGACCATCATGCAATTAAAAAAAAAAGAGTTTTGGTTTTCTCTTCCTGTCATGCGCAGTCAGAGCAGTTCACAGGTCATTTGCAGCAATCCAGACTTATGACCCCTGGGTAATTTTTAGGGCCCTTAACTAAACTTGGGGAAGGGGAAACAAAGGGGCCCTGAAGCCAAACAGGGAACACGAGGTAGAGAAGGCGGGAGGGAATTGATGGAAGCTGGGTTGGCGTGTCTTAGCTCGTGAAGGGGAAAATTGTTCTCTTTGGGCAATGATGACCCGTGAGAGAGGGAGATTGGGGTCAACTGGTGGACTTGTGATATGTCGTGGTTTGGGTTGTTTGCTTTTTCTTCTTTATAGTGGTTGTGTTGTGTGTGAGTATGTGTGTGTGTCTGTTTGTGTGTGTGTGTATGTATGTGTGTGTGTGCATAATTATATGCTCAGACGTACGTTGTGTGTGTATGTGTGTGTACACGCGTGCATGAGTGGTAGTGTACGCACTTGAGTGTATTTGCTTATTATTTCTTCAGTTTACCTTCCCCCACCTTGCAAAAATTATGATGATGATGTTGATGATGATGTTGATGATGATGATGATTATCATCAGCATCAGCATCGTCGTCGTCTTCATCATTATCACCCTCTTCTTGTTCTTTTCTTCTTTTTTTCTCCATCTTCTTCTCTACTTCTTCTCCTCCTTCTTCTTCACTCTTTAACGACCAGTGCCACAAAAATTAATGTGTTGCTGACAAAATTAATGCCTTGCTGGGGTAGGAGGAGGAGGAAGAGGAGGAGGAGGAAGAGGAGTAGGGAGAATGCAGGCAGAGTGTGTGCTTTCGGCGGGGATGGAGTGGGGGTGGAGGGGTGGGGGGGGGGGGTGCGGAGGTTCAGTGATTCATTAAAACAACTTGCCGTTGGTTTGTAAACAAGCATCATGACAGACCATTGTCAGACTTCATCTGTGCCCTCTGCCACAGGGACTGTCTGTCATTCCCGTGTGGGACTGGCCAGCCACACCCGACGCTGTACCAGAATGAACACCTAGAGCGCAACTCCATAGTCTTCCGAGACTGAAGGCTGCCAATGGTCATGACATGACAGTAAGCAAGGAAGGCAGGAAGGAGCTCCAAGCCTTGGCTGATGCTGTTTGGTCCTGTACCTAGTTCATGAACATTCTGGTTGTACAAACAAGGTGTTCAATTATTACAGACAAGTACGCCCAGTTTCCACATGTTTGTATTGTATTGCCAGGTTAATGACATGCCACAGTGACAGACAGGCCTAGATCTTTATTTCCAAGGGTAACAGGTGCAACAAACATTTCCCGAGAGAGAGACAGAGAGAGATAGAGAGACAGAGAGAGAGAGAGAGAGAGAGAGAGAAAGAGAGAGAGAGAGCGAGCGAGAGAGAGCGTGGGGATATGTGTGTAAATGTACATGGACACAGCCATGCTCAATAAAGAGACGTGCTACTTTTTATTTAACATGTATTTACAGAGAGAGAGAGAGAGAGAGAGAGAGAGAGAGAGACAGAGACAGAGACAGAGACAGAGACAGAGGCATGTGTGTACGTGTGAGAACCGTATAATGTACAACCCTGCCCAAAGGGGGGGGGGGGGGGGGGGGGGGGGGGGGGGGGATAGCCTGGTGGTAAGCGTTATGCGCTCGTGATCTGCTGACCCCAGTTCGATTCCCATTCACGAAGATTTTTCCTCTGGAGTTAACATCAGTGCCGACTCCACTCCCCTTAAAAGTCCTTCGGATGAGACTATAAACCGAGGCTCCGTGTGCGAACGCACGCAGAACATCTTGCGCACACGTTAAAACCCGTTCCGCTTTTCGTAAGAGTAGGCCATTGTGTGCCGGTGGGAACGGATGACAAAATTGACAAAACTGCATACACACGGGGACTGGATGAAAAAAGCATATGAGTGCTTATTCCATTATCCTCGAAATAAAAGAATGAATAAAATAGATAAAAAAATAAAGCACAACCCTCCTACTTTTCGTTTTTAACATAAATTAATTCAATTCAAGTGAAATAGCGGGACATACTTCATCAACGCAAAGCCATGACAAAGAGAGCATCAATTAGTTAAGAGCCCATAACCCTACTAATCTTGTATTGGTTGATGGTACAGAAGTGAGATAAAAGTGTGTTCAACAAAAGTTGGGGCAGCTGGGAGATAGGACGGGGAGGGTTGTGGATGGGGGAAGGGGTGGGGGGGGATGATCAGGGGTGGGGGGGGGGGGATGGGGATAGGGGGATTGGAGGGGGGGAATGATCGGGGCGGTGGGGATGGAGATGGAGGGATGGGGGGATGGGGGGTGGGGGGGGGGGGGTCTAAAGCTAACCCATCACCTCATTTCAAGTGGCTGTATGTAGGCTGGGAGGCTGTTATAGATGTAGGTAGGTGGGTAGTATGAGGGAGAGACCTTGCTTCCTTCCCACGACCCCCGGGTCACGGGTGTCCCACGACATACAGAGCAACGTCCTTGTACCTGAACCACAAGGGGAGGAAGGATGCTCAGCAGGCAGGCAGGCAGGGATTGGTTGACTGGCAGAACTTGTTGAGCAGCGATTTGCATCTGTCTTCTCTGTATTTTTGTCGTTGCCGTGTTTGTTTGTTGCAAAGTCAAGTGCTACTTATATGAATGATACTGAGTGTCTGATTCGCTCCCCAAGTTCTCTGCTTTTGTGTGGTGTGTGTGTGTGTGTGTGTGTACGTGTGTGTGTGTGCGTGTGTGTGTGTGTGCGTGCGTGTGTGTGTGTGTGTTTGTCTGTCTGCCTGTCTCTGTCTGTCTGTCTGTCTGCCTCTCTCTCTCTCTCTCTCTCTCTCTCTCTCTCTCTCTCTCTCTCTCTCTCTCTCTCTCTCTCTAGTGCAAAGCAGTGAAACTTCTGGCTAGATTATGTCAGCATGCCACTAAACTTATTCGTTTAAAATCAAGTTCATTAACTACTATGGACTATATATAAATCAGTTGGCGATATGCCATTATGATTTGCAATTAGAATACAATAAACCTTTGATGATGCATAGGTTAGTATTTGGTAATGCACCACCCACTCTGGCGAAACGTTTTCTAATAAATACTTGTCATTCGCATCAACTTTTACTGTACCCAAACCCAGAATAGATTTGTTTCAATCTAGTCTTACATAACTATTGGGGTGGCCCTTAATGAAATAACTTACCAGTTATAAAAGACTGGCTGAGGGTTTCTCATTGTTGGAAAAAAACAGAAACCAAAACAACTGTTACTGTTGTGACATAATGTCAATCATTATATGCCATGACATGGCATTATCTAGTCTTGTTCTTCATACGTCTGTCTGTCTGTCTGTCTATCTATCTGTATGTCTGTCTGTCTGTCTCTCTGTCTCTGTCTCTGTCTCTGTCTCTCTCTCTCTCTCTTCTCTCTCTCTCTCTCTCTCTCTCTCTCTCT
>CM054135.1:55190866-55200866 GCA_028751875.1 Rapana venosa
CAAAAGTTCATTTTCCTCTGACCTTTTTGGGTTCAAAGTTCACTAGCCTTATTCCCCTCTTCCACTTCATTCCCCATCACTCCCTTTGCTTCTCTCATCCTGTCTGCACATGTCAGTGTGTGCGTGTGTGTGTTGGGGGAGGGGTGTGCGTATATGTGTGTGTTGTGTTGTGTGTGTGTGTGTGTGTGTGTGTGTGCGTGTGCGCGCTTGCTTGTGAGTTTGAATAGGTGTGTGCGTATGAGAAAGAGGGATAGAGACCGAGAAAGTCGGATGAGGAGAGAGAGAGAGAGAGAGGAGAGAGAGAGAGAGAGAGAGATGCACTTGCTCCAAACTTACGTTTCACAAGGTAAATGTTCCACGTTGTCATGTTGATTAACTTACAACTATGAAAGATAATGCTTTGGCTAGATTAGTCAACCCTTACGATGGCATTAATTTTGTCTTCGAGAGTTCTTGGCCTCATACCTTGGGCTATATAACAAATCTCAGGTTAGGTCCGCCACTGGGGACATTTTTGCCTGATGTGCGACTATCTTCCCACCCTCCCTCCACATGGCAATAGTATCGCCACATCCTGCTTGTTGTGCAGGAAAGTGTCTCAACACCACACCAGTGTGCGTGCATGTGTTTTCACTTTGCCTTTCCTTTCTGCTAGGCCTAGCCTATGTCGGCGCATGATGTCCTTTTTTGTTTTTTTTGTGTCGGTGTGTCCGTAGGTGTTATGGGATTTAACATGTGTACAATAACAATTATAGTCCACTGCTGTATAGTCAAGGGCAGGCAGGAATTTGGCTCACTTCCTGTCAGTTCTCTCCCTTGATTTTCAAATTGGTTGGTGATCGATGAACATTTGTTTTTCAGAAGTATTGTAATGTAATGTTATATTGTATTGTGAAGTATTGAATTATATTGTTTTGAACAGCAGCGCAACGCATTTTTGCTCATACAGCAGCTAACAATAGTTGCTGTCTGAGCGTTCGACAAAGAAATAAAAAACTATTGTATCGTACTGTATTCAGTCTTATGTATTGTATTGTATTGTATTGCATTGTATTGTATAAATCCCACTTCCAGTCATGATTTTGTTTCCGTGAAATTCTGGCTGCTCTCTCCACTAAAAGGGGCAGGCGGAGAGCGTCGCCACAAGATAAGCGCCACCCAATTTTTCTCCGGTCTTCATAATATATTTCTTTCCCCACGAGAAGGGATTCTTTCTACAGTGTTTGCCATGGAGAACTCCCTTGTTGACGTGGGTTCTTGAACGCGTACTACATATGTGTTTGCACCCGACCTCAGTTTGTCGTCTCTTTTGAAAGACTTGCACCTAGACCACTATTCCTAGTTTAATAGATGGGGCAAAGTTCGGGTTCAAACGGGGATGGAACTGGTGACACCTCGCGTTCTAAAGCAGCTGCATTACCTCCAGACCACCGACCCACCTACCAACTTTACCGGTGCTCCTCTTAGACACAACATTCCCATTACAGAGACATCAAATAATCGTTTTTGTTTTTAAAATGTAAACCTCATTTAACCAACAGTTATTACGGCAAATTCGAGGATAGTGGAATAAGCACTCGTGTGTGTTTTTTTATTTTAAATATCTAATCCCCGTATGTATGCAGTTTTGTAACTTTGGTCATCCGTTCCCACCCGCACACAATGGCCTCACTCTTCCGAAAAGCGGAACGGGTTTTAACGTGTGCGCAAGATATTTATTCTACGGTTCTTCTTCTTCAAAGGTAGGTATGCCATTTTAAAAAAAAAATACTAAAGTTTGCTTCCGGCATCCTTCGCGCCTTTATTTTATTTTTCTTAACTTTTTTTTAAAGGGAAGGGAGCGGTGGAAATGTTCATGGGAAGGAGAGGTGGGGAGGGGGCTAAGGGGGGTTGGGGTTGGGAGGGGGGATGGCTAAGGGTGGGGGCGGCAGGTGTTTCTGTACAACAAACCAGATCGACAGACTGCAGGCAGACTGGTATCCTCCTGGTTGGCAGACGGTGTAGTGGTGAAGTACAAAGCCGCCCGGTGTGCTGTCTACACAGAGGGGCTGTCTGTCTGTCCACCTCACCGGGGAAAGAAACAAAACTTGAAAAACCCCAAACAAACTACAAGCAACTGTACAGTTCATTGCTTGTTCTACTTCCCTTCTCTGTAGTTCTTCTGTACTATAAAGGGAAGGTGGGGGTGGGGGGGGGGGGGGGGGGGGGAACACGCTTATAAAAGCACTTTTTGTGCTTTCTTTCTTTCTTGTTGTCTTTTGATTCTTGTTCTCGTTCTTCTTGTTCTTCGTTTTGTTGTTGTTGTTGTTGTTTTTTGTTGTTGTTTCCTCCTCCCCCTCCTCCTCCTCCTCCTCTTCCCTTTTTCTTTTTCTTCTTCTTCTTCTTCTCTCTTCATGATTTATTCGAGTTCGAGTTCTGTGTGTGTGTGTGTGTGTGTGTGTGTGCGCGCGCGCTACTCCTGGGATCTTCTTTTATTCTTTTGTTTTTAACATGTCTTGGTCAAGTTTACAGCTGTAAATGCCAATGGCTTTTTGCATCCTCATGATAGTTCTCTTCCTCCTCCTCCTCCTCCTCCTCATCATCATCATCATCATCATCATCTTCATCATTATCATCATCACCATTTCACTCAGATCACTGGTGAAAAAAACCCACTAAACAAAAACCAACCGACCAGCGGACCAACCTACCAAACAACCCATAAATTAACCAACCAACCAACCAACCACCCACCCAATCAGCCAACCATCCACCCAACTACCCACCCACCCCACCAACCTACCCCCACCCACCCAAAAAACACCCAACAAACCTACCCACCACCCACCCACCCACCCAACATGCCAACCAACAATCAATCAACAGCCAAACCATCCATCCATCTAACCACCCACCCACCAACCAAACTAACCACCCACCCAATCCTACCCCCACCACCCAAACACCCAGCCAACTACCTCACCCACCCACCCAACCCAACATTGGCATAACCAACAACCAACCAACCAACCAACCAAACCACGCCACGCGGTGTCATGGAGATAGATAAAGGGGAGGTGAAACTGATCAGCTGAGTGATCACGCCTCCCTCAGGCTGACAGGGGTGGGATGGCATTGTGCCACTTTCACCGTCTGCCTGCCTGTCTGTCTGCCTGCCTGCCTGTCTGCCTGCCTGCCTGCCTGCCTGTCTGTTACCTGTCAAAAGGTGGCAGCTGTCGCCGCTCTGTCTGTTTCCCTTTATTTTTTCAAGGCTCCGCCTTTATTTCACACCTTCGCTAAGAAAATAAATAAATAAATAAATAAATAAACGTCGATAGATGATAAGTGTGGTGTGGTTTTTGGAGTAAGTTCAGTTTATGTAGGATAACGTCGCTTATTTGTTTTGTGGTTTGTTTGTGTGTGTGTGTTTGTTTTGTTTTGTGTTGTTTTTAGCACGCGTGTGTTGATGTTTTTGGTAACAGGTGAATTATTTGGCCACACAGCCAAGGAGGCTAAACATCATCATCATCAACAACAACAACAGCAACAAATTTTTATGGCTTTGTTTTGATGGAATCTGCATTACAATGGTATGTAGACAAGACCACAAAAAATGCAAACAAAAATGAAACGAAAAATGTGTATAACCCCCTCCCCCTGCAATAGACCAAAATAGCTCAAGCAAAGCATCCTCTCCCTCTTTTTTTACGAAAGGCAAAAAAAGAAAAAAGTAAAAACAGACAAGCATCCACAATGACAATTTAAAAAAACCTCTCCATAATGTCACAATCCAACAACAGTAAACCCCTCAACTTTTCCAAAACGACACCCCTCGCCGAAAGAACAAGACAAAAGAACCAAACCAACAAACAAAATGAACTAAGCAACCTGAAAATAAAAACAGATACAGAAAAAACTCAAAACATCCCGAAAGCAGACAAAATAGCAAACGAAAACAGCAGCAACAGCAACAACAACAGCAACAACAAAATTAATCTGAAGTCCTCATGATTTCAGCAGAGCAAAGGACTTCGTACTGTCAAGTACATTCTTGCTTGATAGCATGATGAGTGACAGTGAGAATCATAACAACCATGCTTGCAGATGAGGCCAAACAACAACAACAACAAAAAATTCTTATAGCTTTGTGTTGGTGGAGTCTGTATTAGAATGGAAGACTATGTTACAGAAGTGCACCCTACTTTTGTAATGTCCCACACCACCAGTTCTTACAAATAACCAAACCCCAGGGATACAGCTGGTCACAAATTGTAGTAAAAACTCTGATGGCATCTACAAAGGGGATGATACCTCCCACTCTGCTAAAAACTGGGGGGTGGAAAAAAATCACACCAAATAAACTTGAGTTATGAATGGGATTGAACTTACGAACCCTCGCACCCCTGAGTTTAGTTGTCTGAGCCAACCACAGAGACATGGCAGCTGCTTATTAGGAGGTTAACTCACACCTCTGCCGTTTTCGTTCCCAGTTTAGACACTTCCCCTTACCCCCCCCCCCCCCCCCCCCCCCCCCTCCCTCCCTCTCCCCTCCCTCCCCCCTCCCCCTGCCCTCCCCCCTCCCTCCCCCTCCCCACCTCCCTTCCCCTGCTCCTCCTCTTTCCATTCTGTCAGTTGTAGAAGTGCAGTATTGGTTTCCAGGGTGGCTTGGTCACCTTTTGCTCTCTGTCACCTGGCTGGCTTCTGAATTCTACAGGAGACTGTTCGTGTCAAAAGCTCTGCAACAGAAAACAGTCTGATCTGAACAGGAGTAATTTTCGTCATGGTGGCTATGATGCTATGTCAATGTTTGCTGTATGGAATAGGTTGTTTACATGAACTTAACCTAACGATTTGGCAAAGGAACTCTTTTTCAATTTACTGTTGCTTTGTATTCTGACAGATAAAGAATACCAGGGTATACATTATATTGGAATCAACTTCCTAAGTCCCCATTTTTAGTTTGCTCCCAGATACCTCAACTCACATGTACACACAGCAGCAAGGACAAAAAGACACAATCATGTCACATTTTTATGTTTTAATAAAAGATATTCAAAATTAGAACCTACTCCTTATTCGCAAATAAAAAAATGAATTGCATGTGTCTTACCTTCAAGGCAAAAAAGAAAAATCTTTCTGGGTTTACTATTTATTAATGGGATTTAGGGGACGGGATAGTTCAGTGGTCAGAGCACTCGCTTTCCCCCAGCCAAGGTTAAGCAGCATCGAGCGTGGTTACCAGTTGGATGGGTGACCGTTTGCGCGACTTGGCTTCCGTACAGTTCCCCCAGTTCACCCAGCTGTAAATGGGTACCTGCCTCTTTAGGGTCAGGGAAGGTAAAGCAGCGAGGAAGAGGAGGTGGGCGCCCCCGCCCTCAATATGCTGGCCCATAGAGAAGTGAGGTCTCTGATGCCTCGCTCCCCTACGACCTTATAGGTTATGGGACACCTTTACCTTTTTTTTGAAAAAATGGGATTTCATTTCTTCACGGCTGGCCCAGGCCAAAAGCTGTGTCAGTTATTGATGTCCGCTAAATGCCAAGGCCTAAACTAAAATGTTGTTATGTTGTAAAATGTTGTGTTGAGATTGCCTTCAGCCATGACAAGCACAACAACCTGCACTCTCCTTTGTTAAAGGAGAAAAATATCATCTGAAGTCGGATTATGGCTGCCGATATGCCGAAGTGTTTGAAAAGAGTCATGCACGCAAACTTCTCATCCGGTGTACACAGCGATTCCCAGGTGGGACGAATGAGTCAGAGTGCATGTTCTGGGTGACCCCCGGGGTGTAAAGCTGGGGAATGCATAACAACAACAACAACATTTCTCCACGGCCACAGTTTTATATATATATTCACTGTGTAAGACACGACTACTGAAGCTTGTCATTCACCCCCACACCAAAGTTCAAAGCGGTCAACACTGCAAAAGTGACCGGAGGCTACAGTTTTGATGTCTGGAAATAAAGTTGATAGGAAGATCACAGGGCTGCTTCTTGCAACCTAGTTTATGGCACACAGCCAGCCATTAAAAGCAGTTTAAACATTTTGTGTGAAATTTGTTGAAAATAATAATTTAGGCAAGCATATATATATATATATATATAATATATATATTATAATATTATATATATATATATACATATATATATATATATTTATTTGTTTAATTATAAATAAATGGAGCAAACACTGTCCCTACACCCTCCCCCCCCAAACCCCCCTCTTCATCCCAAACCCCTCCCATACTCCTTACTCCAATCTCAAACACTTTCTGTATGGTTGGCTTATTGTGTAAAAAGCTGTATCAAATAATTATAGTCAAATCCCCCATGAAACTAGTCACCTTCATTTTAGAGGTTATTGTCAACGTTAGGCTCCCATACTTTCCTGTGTATTGTTGAAGGACAGCAGTACTGCTGTTCTCAGGGTGCCTGTTTCCGGTGATGCCTCTCTCTCTGTGTCTCTGTCTCTGTCTGTCTGTTCGTCTGTCTTCTGTCTGTCTGTCTGCCTGTCTGTCTCTCTGTCTGTCTGTCTGTCTGTCTCTCTCTGTCCTGTCTGTCTCTGTCTCTCTCTCTCTCTCTTCTCTCTCTCTCTCTCTCTCTCTCTCTCCTCTCTTCTTCTTCTTTTTCTCTTCTTCTTCTTCTTCTTCTTTCCCGTTGTCTCTGTCGTTGCTTGCCTTTCTGTCTGTCCTCATCGAGTCTGTCTGTCTGTCTGTCTCTCCATCCTCCTCCTCCTCCTTCTCTTCTTCTTCTTCTTCTTCTTCTTCTTCTTCTTTCTTCTTCTTCTTCCTCCTCCTCCTTCCTTCGCAGTCTGTCTGTCTCGGTGTGTCTGTCTGTCGGTGTGTCTGTCTGTCGGTGTGTCTGTCGGTCTGTCTGTCTGTCTGTCCGCCCTCACCTGCGAGGTGCTCCCTTCACCGGTCAGTCACGCTGACCTGGAGCGGTCAGTGTGTTGTGACCACATTGTCTGTCCCCCACTCCTTCCTCTCTTATCTCCCTCCCTCCCTGCTGCCAGCCTCCCTCCTCCCCCATCTTTAACCACAGTCACCTTTGACCTTATTGATCCGCCTCGCCCTCGACCCCCCCCCCCCCCTCCCACCCCCCCCTACACACACCACCTCCAACTCCCTCTTCACCTTCTTCCCTCTGAACCCCCCTCTCCCTCCCTCCCACCCCACCCTGCCATGCCCTTTTTCCCATTCTCTTTTGCTGTTCCCTCCTTCTGTTCGTCATTACTTTCATCATGAAAATGTCCTGCAGGAAAGTTTGGTCAAAGTCTCATCTCCCTCCCTCCCTCCCCCCTCTCTCCACCTTCTTCCCCTCCCAGCAATCCCATCCACCCATGCTATGCCCTGTCTTCTGCCTCCTTTCTTCTTTCTTTCATCTTTCTGTTCATCATTTCACTATACGGAAAGGTCCTGTAGGAGAGCCAGGACAATAATTTCTTCTCATCCCCATTCTCTTCCTTTTCTTCTCGTTTTTGTTGTTGTTGTTTGTTTGTTTGCTTTACCTGTTCTCCCCTGTCCTGTGCTGTGTTTGTATTGAGTCTAGTCTGTGCAGAATTTGAAATTTACACGTTAACAGATCCTGTCATTCATGATAAAAGTTATTGAATGAAGAAAGGAAAAAAAGAAACGCCCTTTATTCATCCAAAGTTTTGCAAACGCATTGAGAGAAGTTGCTGACAAGTATCTGCTGAGTCAGTGTGCGTGTGCGTGCGTGCGTGCGTGCGTGTGTGTGTGTGTGTGCCTGCGTGTATGTGGGGTGGTGGGGGTGGGTGGGTGGGGGGTGGGGTGGTGTTATGGATATTTCTTTTGCGTTCAGTGATCCTCCTTAAGAACAACTGAAATGAACAGTCAGTTTGTGTTATTGACTGCTCGTCTCTGACTCGCATACTCCCCCCTCTCTCTCTCTCTCCTCTCTCTCTCTCTCTCTCTCTCTCCCCTCTCTCTCTCTCTCTCTCTCTCTCTCTCTCTCTGAGTCTCATTCTACTCTGATACCACCCCTGCACACAGGATGGACACTATTAGATGTATGCACATTAATCTATACAGTGATTAAAAGCATCTTTTGGAATTCAGCAGTCCTTACTGAGATCTGAACCATGCCACCTTTCGGATTAAACAATCCACCATTGAACCACTAGACTGCCGTGACCTTGCGGGTTGAAAAGTAGATGTTTGTATGAGGCGGAAAGGGGGGGATGATAGGGGACGGATTTGTGGAAACAGGTATGAGAATGGAGCATGTAGGAAGGTCACCATGGTAACACTAAGGAAAGGATTATTTATTTACGACCTCCAGTTCAGGCTCCAGCATTGAAATATAGCCCATCGTGTGCCGCGAAAACTGTGCATTGTAGACACATACCACACAAAATAAAAACTTAATGAAACAAAGGAACAAAGAAAAGAACAAATGGCACAAACAACAGATATTAGATAGTTAGTGATCACTAAATCGTCATTAAAAAAAGTCCCTGAAATCCGTCCCAATTTTAAAAGAAAAAGGGTGCTAAGACTGACTTACCCGGTCCGTGAAAATTACAACACTATCGTGGTCTTTTTAGTATGGTATCAATATTTGCAAAGCGGACACGTGTTTGGACACGTCATGTATGCGGTGCACTTCGACCCTTTAGTGCTAGGGTAGAGCACTGTGGAGCAGGATAGCTCAGTGGTCAGAGCACTGAGTGTGGTCACCTCGTGGATGGGTCACCGTTTGTGCGCCTTGGCTTCAGTAATATCCCAGTTCAACCAGTTGTAAATGGGTACCTGCCCTCTTTAGGGAGATTGAAGGTAAAAAGCAGCGAGGGAGAGGAGATGGACGCCGCCATTAAAATGCTGGCCTCTACAGAAGCTGAGGTCTTTGACACCTCGCTCCCCAACGACCACATAGGTTGTGGGAACACTGTTACCTTTGCTTCCAGCACTGTACAAGGGAGAGATTGGTCACCTCTTTTGACATATCACATTCCCAGAGATTGAACTGTTCAGTTGGAGAATGTGAGTTTGGAGCTTATTCTGATTCCTACAGCAGATGGTATTATAGAAGTCATGGTAGAGTGTTTGGTATTGCTGTCATTTCAGAACGGACCTTGGTTATGGGCTCATGAATAATACCACCAGTCATCTTTCATTCAAGATATTTGATGACCCACCATAATTACGGGGGACGTTTTGTCTCGACAGCCATTCTGGAGAAAACCTTGTGTACATGGATTTGATTGTGAGTTTTTCCTTCTATCTCCATATGGAGCCCAGATTTCATTGCTGAAATTTCTACTCCTTCTTCTTTCTACTCTCTTTCATTCTGTCCGGCTTACTTTCTGTCATCCCTTTCGCCCTTCTCTTCTACTTTCTCAGTGCCCTGGGTTTGTTGTTGCTGCTGCTGTTATTCAAAGCAGTCTTGGGACTGATCTCTACGTCCACTATGGGTCAGTCCTCTAAGAGGATGCCTTCTGCGGAATCTGAGAAAAGTTGCTGGCACCATCTGTTAAGCCTGTCCTGCGGGTAGCCGCAGTAAAACTGTAGGCTACCTCCCAGCATCTGAGCCCTGGCAGATGAGAGAGGAGTTGAACCTGCACAACCCTCCTTCACTGTCGAACTGTGTGCAGAGAAAGGCTTGACACCGATTTCAGCCTGTTACACCCTTCATTGACAGCCAGTTGTTACCTGGGAATGTCAATTAAAGAAAGAAAGAAAGAAGAGCAAAGATTGTTGGCGGTGGGTGGGGAGGGGGGTGGGTGTTGAAAGGTCCTTCACAGGCTCCAGTGTGACAAAGCCAAACAGTTTCCAAGTTAGACAGGCTGCAGTGTCTGTATCGATTCCAAGTGAGATTTCTCACCTACTTGCCGGTGCCAATAACAGGCTGTGCTAGCTTCCCTCTTTAAAGACAGGACTTCTTCAGTTTGTAGTTCGCTTTTTACATGAAGATGTTACTGCGTGCAGAATCTGATCTGATATTACCCTATCTGCAAAGTCATAAACTTGAAGGGGGTAGGTGCGGCAGAGAGTCAGGAGT
>CM054135.1:55205866-55208366 GCA_028751875.1 Rapana venosa
TCTATCTATCTATCTATCTGTCTGTCTGTCTGTCTGTCTATCTGTCTATCGGTCTGTCTATCTGTATGTTTGTCTATCTATCCGTCTGTATGTCCGTCTGTCTGTCTGTCTGTCTGCCTGTCTATCTATCTATCTATCTATCTATCTATCTATCTATCTATCTATCTATCTATCTATCTATCTATCTATCTATCTATCTATCTATCTATCTATCTATCTGTCTGTCTATCTATCTATCTATCTGTCTACCTGTCTGTCTGTCTGTCTATCTATCTGTCTATCTGTATGTCTGTCTATCTGTCTGTCTGTCTATCTGTCTATCTATCTGTCTGTCTATCTATATGTCTGTCTACCTGTCTATCTATCTGTCTATCTGTCTGTCTGTCTACATTTCATTTTCTTTATGGGGTGTACCACACTTCTCTCCAGAAACGGGTCACACCTGTCTTCAATAGATCGAAAAACAACAACTCCAACAACGAAAAGCAAAACAAAACAAAAAAAATCGCAAGCAGACAAACGAGAAAACAAACAAACAAAACAAGGAAAGAAGCAAACTAAACAAGAACAAAACAACAACAACATCAACAACTACATAATAATAATAATAATAATAATAATAATAATAATAATAATAATAATAATAATGATGATGATGATGATGATGATAATAATGATGATGATAATAATTATAATAATAATAATAATCATAATATAATAATAATAATAATAATAATAATAATAAAGGAACTTATATAGCGCTATATCTTGCAAAGACAAATCAAAGCGCATGCATTCGACCCAATCTTACACAGTCATACAACCAATGACAAATAATCAATAGTTCAAACAGATATTACAAACATGGTACGCTGCAGACCAAATCTATGAAATAAAATTGCAATAGTCAAATGCTTTTCAAAAGCACACACACACACACACACACACACACACAGGTCATACACTTTAGCAGGGTGATAGGACATGGGCTAGTGAAGGGTGGGACAGTTCTGATATGAGACAGGAGGGGGGAAATCCTAGGTTTGAAACAAATATGTCTTGAGGCTTGATTTAAAAGTGTCATAGCTAGGCTTCTGGCGAAGAGAGAGAGGGAGCTCATTCCAGGTCGATGGACCTGAAATAGAGAAAGAGCGGCGGCCAACAGTAGATTGGTTGAATCTAGGTATTCGTAGGCACAAGGTATCTGCAGCAGAGCGGAGGGAACGTGAAGGAGTGTACAGGTTAAGACATTCACAGAGGTAGGAGGGTGCAGTTTTGTGGAGACATTTGTAACAGAGGGTACTGATCTTATATTCTACTCTCTGTGGCACAGGCAGCCAGTGGAGAGATCGCAAGAGGGGGGTAATGTGCTCAGATTTTTTCTTTCTGAGAACTAGTCGAGCTGCGGAGTTTTGTATACGTTGAAGGGAGTGGATAGATGATGCTGGCAGACCAGACAAAAAAGAATTGCAATAGTCCAGACGTGAAAGAATAAGAGAAGTGACAAGTTTGGCTGTTGCATCGGTGGACAGGTACTTTCGAATTGCACTAATACGCCGTAAATGATAGTAGCACGACTGACAGGTCTGGGTGATGAATTTTTGCATAGAGAGTGTGTTGTCGATAACAACACCTAGGTACTTCACAGCAGTGGATAGAGGGACTGATGCATTGCCAATTTCTATTGAAGCTGTTGTAATGGAAGAGAGTTTGTGTTTGGTCCCCACAAGCATGGCTTCGGTTTTATCTGCATTTAGCTGTAATTTGTTCTGTGTCATCCAATTTTGAATATCTTCAAAGCAGTGGGCCATATTTGCCAGGAGAGAAGGCAGATTTTCAGGAGTAACGCTGCTTTGAACAACAACAGCAACATCAACAACTACATCAACAACAACTAAATAGCCCCCTCAAAGAAACCAAGGTTTTCAGAAGAGTTTTCTAAAATGTTTGTGTTATGCACTAATTCAGAAGCTGAACAAATTACTTTGGCAACCAGCTGCATGTCTTCCCTTTGTCTGTATCTCTCTCTCTGTCTCTCTGTCTGTTTGTCTGTCTGTCGGTCGGTCGGTCGAATGGCCTGTCTGTCTCTCTTTGTATCTCTCTGTCTCTGTCTGTCTGTCTGTCTTTGTCTTTGTCTCTGTCTGTCTGCCTGTCTGTTTGTCTCTCTCTTTCCCCCTCTCTTTCTTACACACACACACACACACACACACACACACACCACCACACACCACACCACCACCACCACCACGCACGCGCGCACGCGCACGCACGCACGCACGCACGCACGCACGCACGCACACACGTACACACACACACACTCTGTCTGTATGTCTGTCTCTCACTGTGATGGAAAAAGAAGGCTAATGCGCAGCTATCTAACCGTTTTGTGTGAATGAGAATGATACTGCGTCGAATAAAGATGTAGATTTCGGTTAAGAACATGACAACTTCGAAATATTTTCTGATAATTTATAGCTAACAGATAAGACAGACGACAGAC
>CM054135.1:55215866-55220866 GCA_028751875.1 Rapana venosa
CAACAACAGCGAAAAGAAAAAAAGAAACCAACATCAAAACAAGCCCAAAACAAAACGAACAAAAGAAAGACATCATCACCACCATCCCCAGTCCTCATCATGATCATAATCATCATCATCATCATCAACAACAACAGCATCAACAACAACAACGTGACAACAACAGCAGTACCATCATCAACAATAATATAAATAACACATTCAATCTAATAGTTCTCTCAGCTGCCCGACAAAAGGAAAGATACAGCCGTGAAGAGAAAATTTAAAAAACAGAATAAACCAAGCAGACTTAAGATAGAAAACAGGAATTGTACACTACAAACCAGTGACTGACAATTGATCAGTGTATTTTAGTTATTCGTGTGCATATATTCTTTTATTTATTTTATCTTTAGTTATTCTTTTATTATGAGGATAATGGAACAAGCACTCATTAGGTGTTTTTTTTACATCCTGTCCCCGAGTGTATGCAGAATTGTAAATTTTGTCATTCGTTCTCACCGGCACACAATGGCCTACTCTTCCGAGCGGGTTTTAACGTGTGCGCAAGATGTTCTACGTGCGTTCGCACACGGGACCTCGGTTTATAGTCTCATCCGCAGGACTTTTGGGGGGAGTAGAGTCGGCACTGATGTTAACTCCAGAGGAAAAAAAATCCTCTTGAACGAGAGATTTGAACCCGGGTCAACAGATGACGAGTGCAACACTCTAACCACCAAGGCTACCCGTCCCCCTTTCAAGGATAATGGATATAAAGAGGTTGGTACATTACTGACTGAACATTATACTGCCATTGTTTTAAGGCCTTTGTATGCTGATTTTTCGTGGCTACAATATAGATTAGACAATTAGGCTTAGAACGTCCTCGTGTGTGCACATTGATTATGTAAATGACAGATGTGCAATGCACACCTGAGTTGTGGAATAGTTTTCAGTGTTCACGTGTGTCCGCTTAACAGTTGGTTTATTCATTCAGTTGGTTCCAGGTATCACCCAGGTACCTGTTCAAAAGGATTTTTCCCCCTGGAGCTAACGTCAGTACTGACTCCACTCCCCCGAGAGTCCTTTGGGTGATGTTATAAACCTAAGAACCTGTGTGAACGCACTTGGAACACTTGGTACACACTTTAGAGCAATGCATTAAGTTCTATAATTTGCGGATTTTAGCCCCTTTTTTCGTTCCTCAGCTAGAGTTTCTAGGATCACCAAAGGTGAAATTTTGCGGATGGGATGGTTTTTACCCTCCATTAAGGTAGCCGCACTCCGATTTCGGAGAGAAGCTTTTCTAAGTGATGGCCTTTAAATTGGTGGTCCCACTCTTCAACACTAACTTGAAACAAGTTTTGATTAGCTGTAAACCAGATATCCCTCCCAGTGAAGGGCACTGTAGACACCTCCATGACATTTTGTCTCAGTGGCTGAGGTTCTCAAGCAATATCTATCACTTACTCACAATGGTGGCATTTATATTTCTCCATCTTCACTGGGTACTGAGGCAGCTAATTGTTAAAATTAAAAACGTACTGGGTCAGAAAGCTCGTAGAATTTATCAATTTTGTTTTAAGTAGAAGACTAACCACCTCCTTTTTTTTTTTTTTACCTCTTGAGGAAGCTGGTTGCAAAATCTTCAGTGGTGCCCCAACGGTCTACAAAAGTACAGGACAGGTGACGTCTTGCTCAACTATGCTACGCTCTCTACTTGAATAACACACACACAAACACACACACACACACACACACACACACACACACACACACACACACACACACACACACACACACACACACACAACACACACACACACCACACCCACACAACAATCCTGACAGCAAACTTGCATGACATTGACCCACACTCACATACCCCCTCCACACACAACAGTCAAGGGGTGGGAGAAGGCTTTAGCTTCAAGAATGTGCACATGGCAGTAGTTTCACAGCAACCTAAGATTCCCTAAGCCTCCAGTTCTCAAACAGAACGTGGACAATCTATCATAGAAATTATGCACCCACACCTTAAAGGTCGACGACGAACAATCCTGTTGATAAAGATGATACTACGGGGATATATACTATTTTTTTTCTATCTTCATCCAGACAATAAGCTGCTGTGGATGGATATGTAGGTCGAGAGGCTGTTGAGGTTTGGATTTTGTGTTGTTGGTCTCTCATCCCCTTGGCCTCTTCAGACCACAGTCTGTTTGTCTTCTTTCCCTCCCTAGCTGCTCAGGGGACTGGAGATAAGAAGGCACTTCAAACGTCACCTGAAGAGGTGGCGGAGGTGTGACTGATTGGGGTCCCATATGGGGACTCACGATCTCGCAGGAAATAGAAGAAGAGGGAGGAGGGAGGAGGTGTGGATGGATGGATGGATGGATGGATGGGCTGTTGGTACAAAGACTTGAGCTGACAGTGTGGCGGTGCGTGCGGGTTCAGGAATCTGGCTCTGCTTGTAGTGGTTGAAAGTTTCTCCTTATTCGTCTTTGTTCGTTCGATAACCAGGTCAGGTCAGGTGAGGTTAGGTTGTGATATCCTCTGTGTGTGTGTGTGTGCGTGTGTGTGTGTGTGTGTGTGTGGTTTGTGTGTGTGTGTGTGTGTGTGTGTGTATGGTGTGTGTGTGTGGTGTGTGTGTGTGTGAGAGTAAGTGTGTGTGTGTGTGTGTGCTAGTAAATCTGTGTATATGTTTTTATTTTAGTTTTTAAATTTGATTTATTCTTTTATTTCGAGGAAAATGGAATAAGCACTCCTGTGCATTTAAAAAAATTCAGAACCCGTGTGTATGCAGTTTTGTACATTTTGTCACCCGTTCCCACGGGCACACAATGGCCTACTCTTCCAAAAAGCGGAACGGGTTTTAACGTGTGCGCAAGAAGTTCTGCGTGCGTTCGCACACGAGTCTCATCCGAAGGACTTTTGGGGAGAGTGGAGTCTGCACTGATGTTAACTCCAGAGGAAAAATCCTCTTGAACGAGAATCGAACTCCGGTGTATGTTTGTGTTTGTGTGTATGTGTGTGTGTGTGTGTGTGTGTGTGTTGTGTGTGTGTGCGTGCATGAGTGTGTGAGTTTGTGTGTAAGTTTGTGTGTGTATGTGTGAGTGTGTGAGTGCGCGCGAGCGCCCACAGGCAAAAGTTAACTCTAGATATCCAAAATTTCAAATGGAATGGGTTAATTTTTTTTTTTTTATCAGGGCCTCTGAAGACTCTTGAATCACCAGGCTAAGTCAGATAAAGAATAACAATTGAAAACAGATAATTATCAGTTCGTTTGGAGTGTCAGTGTGTACTGAAGACATTCCATGCTGTGCTTTTAGCCAACCATTTGATTGCATTGGTGTTGTTTTTCTTCTGGGGAAAAAACAACACCTGTTTAAATTAATTTATACGAGTGAGAGGATTGTTGATGAAGTAACTATGTTACTTACAGAAAAAAAGTTTAAAATAGATTTCCCTTTGTGGAGGTGCCAGGGGCCTCTGTCAGTATACATAGCATCCACACCGGTGGGTGGGGAGGGGGGGATAGCCTAGTGGTTAGAACATTGCGCTCGCAATCTGACGACCAGGGTTCGATTCCCGTTCAAGGGGGGATATTTTTTCCTGGAGTTAACATCAGTGCAGACTCCACTCTCCCCAAAAGTCCTTCGGATAAGACCATAAACCGAGGCCCCGTGTGCGAACGCACGCAGAACATCTTGCGCACACGTGAAATCCTGTTCTGCTTTTCGTAAGAGTAGGCCATTGTGTGCCGGTGGAACAGATGACAGAATTTACAAAACTGCGTACACACGGGGACTAGATGTAAAAAAAAAAGGCACATACGTGCTTATTCCATTTTCCTCGATATAAAAGAATAACATAAAAAAATAAATAAAAACCTTCTGGAAGTTCCATAATATGAGCTCAGGCTCATGCAGTACCTCTGTGCTTGGGAGGGCCGGGCACAGTTGCTTTCACAATCACAGTACTATTTTTAGGGTGCCCCCCCCCCTCCCCCCACCCAGGCCCTCAAGTGGAATGACTTGCGACCACTATCCCTAAATCAGAAACATCCCGCTGGGACTTTGATACAATTTCAAACAGACTGGAAATTCCGTGGCTAAGAACTCCCTCTTTTCTGTCCCTCTCTTTGTTTCTTCCTTGTTCCTTTTCTTCATGCCACCTTCATTAATTTGGTCTATTTTCTGCTTCTTTCTAAAATTTTTTTTGAAAGACGTAGAAGATAACAATTCTCTCCCACGCCGATGTTGGATGTGCTGGGCCTGACTTGTCAGGCGCTTTAGGTCATGTGCGGCACTAGATTTTGCTAAAATTGGGCCATTTGGGCTATTTTTAGATGTTTCCAAATTTACGCTCTAAAACATGTGTATATTCATTTTCCATACTTAACAGCAGTGCAACGCATTTTCGTTCATATGACAGACAAGAACAGTTGCTGTCTGAGCTTTCGAAGAAGAAGAAGAAGAAGAAGTACTACTACTACTACTACTACTACTACTACTACTACTGCTGCTGCTGCTGCTGCTACTACTTACTACTACTACTACTACTACTACTACTACTACTAGAAAAATAGATACGGAGCCTAAATCCCCCAAAATGATTTTTTCCCCTCATAATTACTTGAGCACAAAACAGCAGTACGGACATGAACTTTTCATTAATCAGCTTCAACAAAATCTTTGAAATCATTGGCTGTATTACTCAACCATGTTAAGGATGGATGAAATTTATAACCGATTTTCAAAATATAACCCGTTTCTACTCAGGGTGAATGTGAGAAAAAATAAAGTATGCTTTATGGGGTTGATTTATTAGCTAGTAGTCCCTTCAGCTCCCTTTGTGGAGATAAAAAACAGGAAAGAAAAATGTACCCCCCCAAAAAAAAAACCCACAACAAAAACAAAAACACAACAACAAACAACATCTCCACCTTCTTCTCTCCCTCCATCTTGTCCCCTCACTAACTAACCGACAGTATCTGTCTGTCCACGCTGACGCCCCCC
>CM054135.1:55230866-55300866 GCA_028751875.1 Rapana venosa
ACACACACACACACACACACACACACACACACACACACACACACACATACACACACACATACCAAAACAAATGATGGGTAAGTCTGGCACATGGTGCCGTTTCTCTGGCTGGAGGAAGTGAAGAAATCAGACAGATGAATAGAAACACAAACGAAATTAACCTACCCAACTTATGAAATGACTTTAAAGCTGACCTTGAGACAAGTTTTTATACTAGAGCCATTTATTAGTGACACTTTCTGATTAATTAAAAAATAAGTCAAAAGTTGTAAGCACACTTAAGAGGATTATCTAAGGATGCTTGAAATTTCAAGAAGATCCTCTCCAAACTAATGTGATTACAATACTGGCAGATTTACAGTTGTCTTTATACTTAGGCAACTTCACAATAGAATGTCACACATTTCTGTATGAGGGTTCATTCTAAAAAGAAAAGAAAAGGGAAAGAATAGGACCTGTACAGTGTATGAAAGAATTACTAGCAGAATATGCTAAACCAACATAAAACAAAAATCCTACAACCCCAAAAGAAAACCTGCATGGTCTATGAATGAATTGCTGGCAGAATATGCTAAAAAAAAACACCCAACAACAAAATACCCCAAACCCCAAAACCAAAACTTTATAGTCTCTGAATGAATAACTAGCAGAATATGCTAAAAAAAAACCCCACCACAAACCCAACAAAAACCAAAAACCAAGAACCCCCCAAAACAAAACTTTATAGTCTAGGAATGAATTGCTAGCAGGATATTCTACAAAACCTCAACAAAAAACCAAAACAAAACTGCATAGCCTATGAATGAATTGGTAAGCAGTATTTGACTTCATATCAGTTCCATCAAGTCATCTGCTGTGGAGCAGAATGAACTTGGTACGCATCTGTGTTTTAGTCTGTGTTTTGGTGGTATCCATCCGCATCTTTACATGAACCTTTTGGATATCATGGTCTTAGGTCAGACTGGTCTGAATCCAAAAGATTGCCTTATGTGCTGGCTATATATTGTTGTAGTTGTTGCGCGTTCTCTGAGTTTACTACACCTTGGGGGTCACTTAGAATATACACTCATCCCACCTGGGAATGACTCAGAGATTGGCAGTACACACCATAATATGAGAAGTTAGAGATTGGCAGTACACACCATAATATGAGAAGTTAGAGATTGGCAGTACACACCATAATATGAGAAGTTAGAGATTGGCAGTACACACCATAATATGAGAAGTTCGAGATTGGCAGTACACACCATAATATGAGAAGTTCGAGATTGGCAGTACACACCATAATATGAGAAGTTCGAGATTGGCAGTACACACCATAATATGAGAAGTTAGAGATTGGCAGTACACACCATAATATGAGAAGTTAGAGATTGGCAGTACACACCATAATATGAGAAGTTAGAGATTGGCAGTACACACCATAATATGAGAAGTTAGAGATTGGCAGTACACACCATAATATGAGAAGTTAGAGATTGGCAGTACACACCATGATATGAGAAGTTAGAGATTGGCAGTACACACCATAATAGATGCCAGAAAGTTAGAGATTGGCAGTACACACCATAATATGAGAAGTTAGAGATTGGCAGTACACACCATAATATGAGAAGTTAGAGATTGGCAGTACACACCATAATATAAGTTAGAGATTGGCAGTACACACCATTATGAGAAGTTAGAGATTGGCAGTACACACCATAATATAAGTTAGAGATAGGCAGTACACACCATAATATGAGAAGTTAGAGATTGGCAGTACACACCATAATATAAGTTAGAGATAGGCAGTACACACCATAATATGAGAAGTTTACATGTATGCTTCCCCCCCCCCCCCCCCCCATCCCCCATCACCCTGTATACAGCCTAATTCTGACGTCACATGATTTTGTTATTTCTACTTTAAAAGGAGAGTACAAATTATGCAAAGAACACACACACGCCTGTGGAACAGAACACTCAGACAGTGGGGAAAAAGTGAAGATAATAAAATAAATATATAAAGAAATAACACACACACACACACTCACATAATAAATATATAAACACACTCACACAGGGTTGTTGGAGTCTAACATTTTGTTACTGTGACCAGAAGAGCAGGCCTGAATGCCAGGGAATGATGAACAGGAACAATGTGTCATTGCATTGCTCATCTGCTTCTGCATGTCATGTCATGTCATGTCATGTCAATGAATTTCACATCCTGATGGGGATGGCATGCCATGAATATAATGTCACTCACTGATACAGGATAGGGCGAGGATGATACAGGAATTCCATTACCAACTTTAGTTTTTGAAATGGGGGTGAGGCAGCGGTATAGAGTTTCAGAAAATGTTGGCACAGGTGTGTGTGTGTGTGTGTGTGTGTGTGTGTGTGTGTGTGTGTGTGTGTGTGTGTGTGTGGTTTGTGTGTGTAACAGATTTTTGTTCTTGTTGTGGGGGTTTTTTGGTTAATTTTTTTGGTTATGTTATTGCCAGTATTGAAGCAGTTGAGAATTTTAATGGAACTTTTTTTTTTCTTCTAGAAATTTTGATGGTGTTTTTTTTCGTTTGTGTTGTTGTTTGATTTTTTGGTGATGCTTGTTGTTTTTGTTTTCCTTTTATTGTTGATGCTGTTAAGAAATTGTCAAGTATCAAATCCCAAAAAATCCTAAAAAGGGCAAAATACTAATAAAGTGAACGACTGCATTAAAAAACAACCCAACAAACCTATTAACTGTTGAATTTGTCAGTATTTCATCTTCCAATAAAACGTGAGCCTAATATACATCACCTTGATTTTTCTCCTTCTTCTTCGTCCAACACTCAGACAGCAACTATCGTTGTCTGTCAAATGAGCGAAAATGCGTTGCGCTGCCTTCAGGCCCCTAACAAGTCAGGCTCAGCGCATCCGACTTCGGCGTAGCTTGATTATGACATTGTTTGTGGTGAAATAATAACCCCTGACATAGAATAAACGTTCTGTTGCTCTGGTAGGTAGGTAGGTAGGTAGGTTGTTAGACGTAGATTCTGCGTGTGAACAGAATAGCCCTGAGTATGTTTAGTCAGGAATCCTTAAAAAAAAACCCAACACACCCCAGTATATTTTCTGCTATTTTGCATAAGATATATAGCGTTTTTAACAAGCCGTGATACTGAAACAAAAGTACAAAAATAATTATTCACAATAACAACAATAATACAACAAATTTAAATTAAACAAGAATAAGAAACAGAACCTAAAAAAAAAAAGGCAAGAGGGTTTTCATATTTTTTGTTTGTTGTTGTCGTTGTTGTGGTTTAAAGCGTCGTAGGACAGAGAACAAAGAAACAACAGACACAACTAGCCAAAGCACAAAACAAAGACACGCAGACGCACCCCCCTCCCCCCCTCCCCCTCCCTCTCCTTGTGGGAGAAGCAGTTGCTCTGCAGAAACGGATGCTACTTTCTGGGGTTTCAGATTTCTGTGATTTCGAGCTCTCTCTCTTTCGCTCTCACTATGCTGAAGTTGTCTTTTGACCCCCCCCCCCCCCCCCCCCACCCTCCGGGTCACTCCCCCCCCCCTCTCCCGAAAAAAAGCCAACTAAAAAAAAACCCAAACCCAAACCCCCTTCCCCACCAACCAGCCAACAAAAAATCCCACAAAAACAAAACTAGCAAGCAACATAAAACACAACAACAATACGACACAATACAACACGAAACAAAACAGTATCAACAACAAAAGCTCACCCCACCGCAGTTTTACAGTGGTGTAAGAATTTTAGAAAAGTAATATTTTCAGATAGAATCTGATTGGGGAAGGGGGTGGGGGTGGGGGAAGAACAGCCATTACCATGGTGATCTGGGCTCTAGGGGTAGCACACCCCGTTTGGGAAGTGTCAAGTCGTGGGTTCCATCCCCGGCTGAACCCCAAATGCCCCTCATCCTCTAAATCAGGAGTGGTGGTCTGGGTGCTAGTCTTTGGATGAGAGGATAAGCTCAGGTCCAGTGTGCAACATGAATTTAGTGCACGTACAATTTTTTTTTAAGTCCACGGCTAAAATAGTTGTCCTTGGCAAAATTCTGTAGAAAAAAGTCTGTATTAAGGGAAACGACTACATGTGCAGACAGGGAAAATGAAAAAAGAAATGGGTTTGTTTCGCGAAAACTATAAATTTGTACATCTTCCTTACATTTTATTATCAGGTGTTATGTCTGAAGTGTGGTTGCATTGTGTACTAAGTAGACTATAATGTAATTTTCAAATACTCGACTGCTAATTCTGGTATTGGTAAAAAATTCATGTCTTTTGTCTTGAAATAGTCTTAAGGGATGCCATGAAGTTTGTATTATTTGCTCTCTCTATGACATAGGGTATTTGACTGGTGCTGCCACCCACGTACGTAGGTGTATGTCTGCAAACATTGCACCGTAGTACGCATTGGAAGAAATAGTTCATCCTTACCTGGTCTTAATTTTGAATAGTTTTCGGAGTCTCTCTGGCTGGACTGATTGAGTCTTTGAGTGTGAAATCTAACTTGAATAAAGAAATTATTGTTAACGTGTGTTACAAAATCGAATCGCGTGATTGTAATCCAATTCAGTTTTGAGCTTCGATCGATTGAAAGCTATGCTAGAGTTTTGAAACGCTGCTTTGTGATTGTTTTAAACTACAAAAAAGTTATAAAGAAAATAAAAATGTCTAAAAAACCCCCAACATTTTCCACTTCAAAGCACAATAATAAGAAACTGGAATGCAATATTTCAACATGTTGGGGGTATGACTATGAAAGTATTTGGAATGTTTGCATTCTTTGTGAGTAGCATCAAATTTAGATCCAAGAGCAACAACACCACAAGCTCTTCTCTAGCCGACTAATGATAAGCTAGTCAGTTTTTGTTAATAATTTTTTGTTGTTGTTGGCTTTTTGAAAAAGAAATGTATGCATTCAACTTCTAATTTATATTTGATACTAGAATTAGAACATTTTTGTATCGTAGTATACAAAATAACTTCAATTTAACGTCTGTTCACTCTTAGTGATATTAGAATATACAAAATAAGTATGGCCGGAAAGTCACCACTCTTGTTGAACCTTACTGAACAGCACCATCACCTATTGCAAAGTAGCCAGCTTCTGTTTTGGGTTTTTTTTTTTGGTGTGGTTTTTGTTTGTTTAGTTTTTTGCTTTTTGTTAAAAACTAAAGATTTATTTATGGAGTGTGCAACAAGTTGAAGCAGAGAGTGTGACTCAGACCTATGGCTGATGACATCACCCACAACAGGTTTCATTATAGGCTAATGATGAGCTCATTAGTGGCTGACTGCAGCAAGCACTGGCAGGCCGGATGTGACTCAGGGTTAATTCACCCAGAACTGATGTAGATGAGTAAGCTTGTTCTGAGAATTACTGGTCCTTTTGTTTTTCTTTCTTTGTGTTTTTGTCTGGATTTTTTCCCCATTCATATCTAAAAAAAAGTGGGTAAGCTTCCTCAGAGAATTGGTCATTTCTTTCTTTCTTTGTGTTTGTCAACATTTTCCCATTCCTATCTTTAAAAAGTGGATAAGCTTGTTCTGAGAGAGCTGGTCCGTTGTTGTTTGTATTTGTCTGGTTATTTTCATTAATATTGAGAAAAAATTGTATGTTTTTTTTGTCATCCCATGTTGGTTTTGTTGTTGTCTGAGCCCACTCCTTCCTGCTCCTCAATCTTCGGTTTTTTTCTTCTTCTTTTAAACATGTTTTTATTTATTTGTCTTGAAAAGACGATGTGCTTAATTAAACAACACAAAGCATAACTTATTAGAGGAATAACAAGCTTAGGGTTGGTATAATTAAAATAATTATGATGGTGTTCTGTTGATAGGAAAAGAAAAGTCAAACAAAAACTTGCAGTGAATGATATTTATTGGCACTGTTTCTTGTTCTTCTTGTTCTTTCTTTTTTTGTTCTTTGTTGTTGTTGTTTTGTTTTGGTTCTTTCTTCTTTCTTCTTCTTCTTCTTTCTTCTTCTTCTTCTTCTTCTTCTTCTCTTCTTTTCTGTTTTTGTTTTTCTTGTTTTTGTTTTTGTTGTTTTTGTTCTTCTTCTTCTCTTTTTCTTTTCTTCTTCTTTTCTTCTTCTTCTTCTTCTTCTTCTTTTCCTTTTTCTTCTTCCTCTTCCTCCCCCCACTACTCCTGATTTTCCTCCTTCCCTTCTTGTTATTTTGCTGTTTTATGAAGAAATAAAAGGAAAAGTGAACATAATACAAGTAGCCTTTTTTCCTTACTATCTATCTCCGCGACCTCCTCTTGTCTCCAGACCTGTTGTCATGCAGGTTAAAAAGGGCTAAAGGGAAAAATGGTCATAAAGGGAAAGATCTTCCACAAACTTGCCCCCCCCCCCCACCCCACTCCCCAATTTTCCCCTCTGCCCCACTCACATGTCATACCTCCCTTCCTACGTACAAAGCTTATATTATAGGAAAAAAACAAAAGCATTGACATGATTTTACAAAATGACAAAACAATCGCTTTGAGAAGCCACACATTCACACATAAAAACCGTGCGCGTGCGCGCCGCCGCGCACACACACCACACACACACACACACACACACACACACCACCCCACACACACACACACACACTCTATTCTCTCTCTCTCACACACATTCAGTACACACACCACACACACACGCACCACACACACACACACACACACTCTCTGCTCTCTCTCTCTTCTCTCTCTCTCTCTTTCAAGCAGCATGCCCTAAGCACACACACAAGAGTAGCACACCACACATTAACACGCACGCACACGCACACAAAACGCACATACTGCATGCTCCCTTCTCTTATTAATAGGGGATGGGGTGATTGAGGTTAGGCTTAGGAGGTGGGATGGATTAGAAAGAGGGGGCAGACCCCAGTTGGGAAAAGAAAAAGAAAAAGAGAAGAGGGAGAGGGGGGGGGGGGGTGGGGGGGGGGGGGGGGGGGGGGGGGGGGAGGGGTGGAGACGAAGAGGTAGGACGGAAGGGGTAGTGGCGGTGATGGTGAGGGAAGTGGCTGATTATGGCGGCAACACCGGAAGTGGGCCAACAGATAAAGGATGTTGGGGGGGGGGGGGGGGGGGGGGGGAGGCGGCATGGGGGGGGAGAGAAGGAAGAGCATAATGGCCGACTTGGGACTACTAGTCACACTTGACCCATTTTTCCTCTACAGTATTGCTGCTGACAAAGATAGAACAGTACTTCAATTCAAACCTAAGCTGTTGGAATATTATATCCATGGACATTTTTGTCTTTTTTGTTATCTGTGGTCTGTAGGCAGCTTCCCATTGATAAGGGAGGGGACACCTTTGTGTGTGTTACCGCATACACACAGGGGACTGGATGTAAAAAAGCACATGAGTGCTTATTCCATTATGGGGGGGGGGGGAGGGAGTCATCTGAGGGCTTTGATTTGTTGCTTTACAAGATTCAGCGCTATATGAATTCCATACATTATTAGTAGTAGTATTAGTATTATTGTTGTTGTTATTGTTGTATTATTTAGTGTCTGTAGTATCTTTCTATGTTTGAACATTAAAGTCTGGTAATTTGCAGAGACAACAGGGAGGCATGTGTACATGCAGGAACACACACTCTCACACACACACACACACTCACTCACACACAGAACATCTTGCACATGTTAAAATCCTGTTCCACTTTTCATAAGAGTAGGCCAATGTGTGCCGGTGGGAACAGATGACAGAATTTACAAAACCACATACACACGGGGACTGGATGTAAAAAAGCAGACAAGTGCTTATTCCATTATCCTTGATATAAAAGAATAAAATAAAAACAAAAAAACCCAACCTCGCACACGTACACTCACACACATACACTCTCTATCATACACACACACACACAAGATTGAGACACTCACAGAAAATAGGAACCACTTACCCCCCCCCCCCCCCCCCCCCCCCCCCCCCCCCCCCCCCCCCCCCCCCCCCACCCCCCCCCCATCCCACACCACTTCCAGACAACTGTCTATGAAGAAGGACACACAGCACAGCACGGACAGATGTGTTCTCACCAGACTGCCACCATACCATCGTGTTATTGACCATGTCTGGTGATTTGATATCATAGTCATTATTGCAAAGATATAATTTATCAACAACGCTTTGGTCAGTCCTGTCTATGGAATGCACATCATCTATGGATACAAATGGCTATAACCAACACTGAAAATGATCATACACTCACACACTCTCTCACTCTCTATCTCATCTCTCTCTCTCTCTCTTACACACAACACACATGCACACACATACATGCACACACACATACACACTCACCCCCCCCCCCCCCCCCCCCCCCACACACACACACTTTCTCTCTCTCTCTTTCTTACACACACACTCACACACACACACATCTCTGAGCTGGTTGGAATGGATGACAAAATATACAAAACCCCATAGGCCTACACATGAGGACTGAATTGTAAAAAAGCACAGAGTGCTTATTCCATTATCCTCGGAATAAAGAATGAAATAAATAAATGAATAGATAGGTAAATAAAACCACACAGAGATAGAGACAGACAGACAGAGACAGACAGGCTCGCACACCCACATCCCCACACACAAACACACACTCACACACATACACACAACCAAACACACACACACACACACACACAAACACACACACACACACACACGCCCACGCGCACACAGAGGAGAGAAAGAGATAGAGACAGAGGGAGGTGATACATAATTACACATCAAAAGATATAAACTGAATGCCAAAGCTTGTCATCAAATTATTAATCTTAATTAAACAAATTAAGAGACACATAGACAGACAGACACATAATTATAGACAGAAAGATAAGATAGGCAGACAGAGGTATAGACAAGAAATTCAAAGAGAAAGAAACATGATGGTGAATGGATAAAGTGATGGTGTTGGGGGTAGGGTGGATGCCCCAGACCATTGGACTGACAATAGTAGTATTATTTCTCTCTCTCTCTCTCTCTCTCTCTCTCTCTCTCTCTCTCACACACACACACACACACACACACCACACACACAACACACACACACACACACACACACACACCACACACGCACACTGGTCTGCAGTGGATGTAGAGAGAAAAAGAAAGAGAGGGTGGAGAGGAAGAAAAAGTAGTGTGGTGGTGGTGGTGGTGATGTGGTGGCAGTGGTGGTGGTGGTGGTGGGGATGGTGGTGATGGTTGTGGAAGTAGCTGATTATGGCCACAGCACCGGAAGTGGAGCGGCAGATAAGAAGGGATGGGAGGGGGAGGGAGGGGGAGAAAGGGGGGGGGGGGGGGGGGGGAGGATCTAGGAGGGTGGGGGGTGTGAAGGGAAAAGCGTAATGGCCGACTTGGGACTAGTCATACTTGACCCATTTCTACAGGACTGCTCCCAGCAAAGATGTAGTGATATATAATATCTCTATTAATGTTTAAACTACCCCCACTAACAGTTATACAGACTGGTTTTATTCAGTGTGTGTGTGTGTGTGTGTGTGTGTGTGTGAGCATTGTTGTTTTATGTCATTCATGATCTGGGGGTCAGAGTCTGTTGAGCCAACATGTTTAAAGTCTAGTTAGTTGGAGAGTTAATAATATGTAATTATATTGATAAACTTGTGTTTGAAGATGTTGTCTGCTGTCTGTCTGTTGTCTCTGCTCTGTCTCGCTGTTTGTCTCTGTCTGTCGTCAGCTGTGCTTTGTCTGTTGCTGTCTTGTCTCTGCTGCTCTGTCTCTGCTTGTCTCTGTCTTGCTGCTGTCTCTGTGCTCTCTGTCTTGCTTATCTGTCTGTCTGCTGTCTGTCAGTCTGTGCTCTCTGTCTGCTTATCTGTCTTCTCTGATCTCTGTCTCTGCTATCTGTCTGTCTCTGTCTGTCTGTCTGTCTCTGTCTCTCCCTCTCACTGAAAACTTGGCCCATTAGTGCTTGGTATACATGTCATTATCCTTCCTGAAAAGGATCACTTGACCATATGTGTGACAGTTCAGCAGCACACTTGAGCAAGTCTTTGTCTCAGTGTCAGAATTTGACTATTACATTAGACGGTGGAAAAGAGAACCCAGAAGGGTAACATGATCACATCACAATGGCTTTAAAATCCACGAAATTATAAAGCTGGTGCCTAATACAACATAGTAAAACATGTCCATTTTTGTTTTTTAAAGTTCCTTGGCTGTATCTCCCAGGTTCAGCAATGATGAGACTTTGGGTAGGCGACCGTTTTTACCCGTCATTAAGGCAGCCACGTTCCGACTTCGGGAACGTGTAACTGTTAAAGTCGCCTCTCCCAAAAATATAAAAATAAGAGAAAACCTGTAGAAGAAGCTGATTCACAGTTGGCAGCAACTTGGATTGAACGAACATGAGAATCTGTCAAATGTCCACCAGTAAGGTCTGTATAGCATACCACACATACACAGACTGGACAGACCTTTGACATGGTTGTGATGTTGCGAAAGGCTGAAGACAAGCCAGTCTGCAGAAATCTGTCCACCAGTGCATCCCTCGTGGGTCCCCAAGACCTAGTCTACTTGGTCAAGGGACTGACTGAGTGATTGATTGAAAATACATGCCAGAAAATTATTCAATCGTTCAATCATTAATTGATGTGTGTTTCTGTCCCAACCAACCAACCATACCTACTGTGATAAAGCCTGATCCTCCTCCTCCTCATCATTAATACCATCATCATGTCTTTGAGCTGGATCACTGACTAGGGTTTGTTTGTGGTTGGGTTGTTTTTTTAAACTAAAAAAAAATCATATTTCTAAAACATAGAACTTTGTGATTTAAAAAAAAAATCAAAACTGCTTTTCAATTTTTAAAAAATGTTTCCTTTTGTGTGTGTGTTGCAGGGGTACCTTCTTGTCGTAGAAGCCAAGTGGTCTTTCTCAGTGGGCCATAGTCATCACAAAACGGACCCATACTCCACAAGTTAGAGGTTACTATGTGAACGCTTTTCCTCATCACCTTTGTATCATCTCCAACAGAAGAGGACAAGTAGGCCATCTGAGGACTGATAATTATCATCCTCAAGTTTTATCCTATAGGTCATATACTATTGCAAGGAACAAAGGGCCACAAAGCAATGAGGTCTGCCACTCGAGCACTGTAAATTGTAATGTAATGGAAGATAGCAATGTCTTCAATGGAAAGATAAAAAGCAAACCTTCACCTTCCTTGTGATTCAGAAAGAAAGAAAAAAGCTGTTTAAAGCAGGGCAAGCAGCCCTGTTGACTGTGCGCTTGCGGGCACAAGGATTCGTTGCATTCGGAAAGGGGTAAAGAAACAACAGAAACTACCCAGCCAACAACTAGGCCAGTGATAGCTTGCTTACCCACCAGGCAAAATCCATGACCACTGTGACCTGCCCTAGCTGGCAAAAAACAGCTGCTGTTTTCTGTGATTTCGTGTATTAAAAAGCATGACTGAGTTTGCAGTATGCCACTTTTATCATCATCACTTGAAAAGGAAAGAAAAGAAACAGCACAACCCTGTTGAGGTTTGTTGAAATGGTGGTTTGTTGAAGCTAGGACCACCGGATACCCTTTTTGACTTTTTATATACAATGCTGAAAGAAAAACATTTCGTCCAGTTATTTATTTGTTCCATAAGCTAATTCGTGTAAAATGAAGAGACAAACATGACACTTTTTGTATAAAGCATTTCCACTGATAGGAGCTGTCATCCATTGTCCTTATGAAAACTTTTGCTGGACAATCGATATATTATTTGAATTGACATGGATGGAGCCTGAAGAGGAGCGGGGGCATGTTCACTTCAGAACTAGTCAGAATGGTCTGCTGCAGATAATAACTCTCTGTTTTTCGTCGCCACATGAACAGTACAGATTCCACATCATTATAATTATTGGGTCCTGCTGTCTCAGCTTTAAAATCAATGAAGTGACGTCAACTTCTTTTACAAGGCATCAACATTTTGCTTCCGGTAAGTAGAGTTTGTTGTTGTTGTGCAGTGTGTGTGTGTGTGTGTGTGTGTGCGCGCGCGCACGCTTGCTTCCTTTGCTTGCTTGCTTCATTTACCCAGCTGCGTGCCCAGTCTCTTACATTTTCCATCTTCCATACCTCTCTCTCTCTCTCTCTCTCTTTCTCCCTATCTCTCTCTGTCTCTGTCGCTCTCTCTCTCTCTTCCTCCCTCTCTCCCTTCAGCAAACCGACCGAGAACCCCATGATTCATTCATTCTACCTGGAGACCATTTCCTCTGTGCAGTTTCGGCCAACCATGACCGCTATCACGAGCAGTTATCTCCCTTGTCAGCCCAGCCGATAGATTCCTGTGCAGGGAGATAGATTAGGGGGCAGACTGATCTCTTTCCTTTGAGGCCAGGACAGACCAAAGCGGAGAGGTAGGGGGAAGATCACAGGGCTCTTCTCTCCCATAGGCCAGCGGTCAGAATGAGGCAAGGGGGAGGAGGGGGGGGGGGGGGGGGGGGGGGTTCCACAGAGTCTCTAGGGGATTCGGATCCTCTGGAAGTGACAGAAGCACATTAGTCTGATGTAATGTTTGTGGGAATGGTGTGTTGTTGGGCGTTCCGCAGTGGAAGCACTTTGGGTGGGACGTCTATAATAACATGCACTATGTGTCTCCCTCGCTCATCCCACCTGGGAATCACCGTGAGACTGTGAATGCAGGCTGGATGGCAAGATGGCGTTGTTGTTTGATGGATTGATTTACTGGTGTGCGACTGAGGGCAAGATTGAAGAAGAAGCCACCCTTGTGCTTAGTTTGGACCATCAATAAAAAAAAAAAGTCTGTTTGCTCTCTCTTTCTCTCTCTACCACCATTGTGCTTAATTTGTCCCCCCCCCCCTTCAATATAAAAAGGGTTCTCTTCTCTCTCTCTCTCTCTCTCTCTCTCTTCCTCTCTCTGTCTCTCTCAGCCTCGCTGTCTTTGTCTCTCTGTCTGTCTGTGTTCCACATCCCCCTCTTTGTCTGTCTGCGTTCTCACCTCTCCCCTCCTCCCCTTACCATATCATGTTCATACAAACCATTACATCTAAACCATATTATATTCCTACATATTAACCTGTACCCTGTACCCAAAAAAAAAAAAAAAAAGCAATGCCACTTTGTTTTTCTAAGGCTGTATCCAAATAATCAAGTTGCCTCCCCTACTTTCTGGGAGTTGACCTATTACCAGTTTACAGGGCATGCACCAGATGGAATGGCAGAGGTAGTGGTGCATTGTGTTCTGTTGCAGACAGAGAGAGAGAGAGAGAGGGAGAGAGAGAGAGAGAAGAGGGAGAGAGAGAAGAGATGGATGGTGGTAGTAAGAGGAATAGGACAGGATGTGGACAAAGGAGGGGAGAGGGGGTGGGCTAGCAAGGGAAGAAGGTTGGGGAGGAGATGTAATGGTGAGAGTTAGACTAAGAAAGTGTGTGTTATGGGGGTGGGGGTGCGGGGGGGGGGGGGGGGGGGGGGGGGTTAGAATAATAGAAGCCAAGTTTAGTTAGAGAATGAAGAAGAGATGGAGGAAATGTATAGGGGACAGAGAGAGGGAAAGGTGGAAAACAGAGAAAACTGTAGAAAGAGAAGAAGGGCTTAGAGAGAGAGAAGGGCATGGGGAGAGAGAGAGAGAGAGAGAGAGGAGAGAGAGAGGAGAGAGAGAGAGAGAGAGAGAGAAGGGCATGGGGAGAGAGAGAAGGGCATGGAGAGAGAGAAGGGCATGAAGAGAGGAGAGAGAGAGAGAGAAGGGCATGGAAGAGAGAGAAGGGCATGAAGAGAGGAGAGAGAGAGAGAGAGGAGGGATGAGAGAGAGAGGGCATGAAGAGAGAGAGAGAGAGAGAAGGGCATGGAGAGAGAGAAGGGCATGAAGAGAGAGAGAGAGAGGAGAGAGAGGAGAGAGAGAGGAGAGAGAGGAGAGAGAGAGGAGAAGGGCATGGAGAGAGAAAGAGAGAGAAGGAGAGAGAGAGAGAGAGAGAGAGAGAAGACAGCCAGACAGACCACTATACAGAAACTTCTTCTTCAGTGCTCAGACAGCATCTCTACAGAAACAGAACAGAAAGAGCGCCCAGAGAAAGAGAGCGATCAGCCAGCCTCCAGGAAAACACATGTAGGCTAGCTAGCATGGAGGAGGAACAGAACAGAGCGCTTTTAATTGTCTGACATTTGGCACAATGGCGCCACACTCTCCCCGCCAGCGGCTAATGGCCGTCCCCTGTGCGATAAGCCGCTTCGAGCTCCACCTGCCGGAGAATGGCAAAGAGCCCCAGTGTGTAAAGGGAGATAACAGGAGCCTTTGTTTTCTGTGCGGGGCTGTTCTAATTCTGTGCGTGGCTGCTGTCTGTATAAAGTGTGTGGAGAATACCTCTCCTGGAATGTTTCGCTTTTTCTTCCTTTTTTTGTTGTTGCTTTTTTTTTCTTTTCTATCTTTGTTTCTCTTCTTTTTCTTTTTTTTTTTTTCTTTTGTCTTTGTGAGTCTTTGTAAAGACATCTTGGTTGGTCTTTTGGTCTTTTGGTCTGTTATATATATATATATAACTTGACTGTCAATCTTGTCATAGTCAGTTTCAATGTTTTCGTATATATATATAACTTGACTGTCAATCTTGTCATAGTCAGTTTCAATGTTTTCGTTCTTCCTTGTATTATGTTTGTCACACACACACACACACAGAGAGAGAGAGAGAGAGAGAGAGAGAGAGAGAGAGAGGAAGGAGGTTAAAGTGGCCGCCATTACATGTCTCATGATGGGAAACGAAATGGCGTTTCCTACATCTGAATAACACTTGTCGGTCACACACTTCCCTGACCTTATGACCTATTGACCTCTGCCCTTCCCCTGCAGAGTAGAGCCCCCCCCCCCCCCCCTTTTTTTTTTCCCCCTCCCTCTTTATACCCCCATCCTCTCGCATCCTCCCTGTCCCCCTCCCCGCACTCCTCCCCCCCCCCCCCCCCCCTCCTCTACTTAGAATAGTCATAATTATGGTCAAGACAATAATGCTTCTATTCTAGGACTGTGGCTTATATAGTGCACGCATTCTATTTCTATTCATTCCGCATTCATCAGTTCCATGACTGCTATACTGGGTTATGTAGGGGAGTCAGATATAGGCCAGATAGAGAGTACAGTACAGACACAAATTATGTGTTTTTTGTACGTAATTTTATTGTGCACGCGTGAATGTATGGTTGGGCAGTACACAGATGCACTGTTGTGAGCAGTCATAATCATATATGTGTGGAGTGTCTCTTGGTTTTGCTGCCTGTCTTTTTTCTGTCTTTCCAGGTTCTTTGTCTTTCCTGACTCTGTACTTTCCTGACTCTGTCCTTTCCTGACTCTGTACTTTCCTGACTCTGTTCTTTCCTGTTTTTGAGATAGTAGTTCCATGCAATATGTAACACTTTCATGTACTTCTCATGGGGCTTTGAAATACACTTTACATTGCCTTAACTTAACTTATCTTGCCTCTCTTTCTATCCCTCTGTAAACCTGCCCTTCTGTTTGTTTGTTTGTCTGTCTGTCTGTTTGTCTCGATCTCTCTGTCTCTGTCGCTGTCTCTTCTCACACACCGCACGTTGCGCACCCCCCTTCCCCCGCACCCCCCCCCCCCCCACACACACACACACATAATAATCTAATATCACAACTTGTGAAAAGAAGTTAAATGAATTTGAAAACAAACACATATTTATCACATGCACACTTCCTAACCCCACCCCCCCCCCCCCCCCCCCCCCCCCCCTCACTGCAAATAGCCCATGACGTTGTTATTAGCAGCATTTGTTAAGGAAATAAGAAACGACCAGTTGGAAGGGGCCGGGGAGGAGGCGAGGGGGAAGAGTTGAAGGAATAGAAGGTAATAATATAAAGGATATCAAATATGAAGAACTAGGAAACAGCCTCGCAGACGCATGCATAGCAGGCAGGCAGGCAGGCACAGTGCATGCAGCCAGCATCCATCCATTTCCATAATGCCAGCTTTATTTATTGGGCAGGTGGCGTTCCGTTCTGCTGCAGTCTGCAGGTGACCGTTTCCTCCCTCCCTCCCTGCCCTAGCCTGCACACAGTCATAATAATGCAATATCCCCCCCCCCCCCCCCCCTCCCCTTAGGCTACAGAAAGAGCGAGAGAGAGACAGAGTGACAGACAGTCAGACAGACAGAGAACAATGAACAAACAAATTTTATTTATAGAGGGTTATAGAATAAGCAGAACAATAGCTTAAAATTTTGTGTTTAAACATCCAGCCCTTTTGGGGAAAAAAGCAAAGCAAAAAGAAAACGAAAGTTATTAACATGCAATACATAGTATGAAGAATAATCTAAAGAAAGAAAGAAAGAATACATAGAGACAGAGAGAGAGAGAGAGGGGGGGGGAGTGAGAGAGAGATAGAGAGAAAGAGAGAGAGAGAGAGAGAGAGAGAGAGAGAGGGGAGGGAGAGAGAGAGAGAAGGGAGAGAGTTAGAGAGGGAGAGAGATGGAGAGAGTTAGAGAGAGAGAGCGATTCAAATAGACCTCATAAGACCATTATGAAGGGAGATATCAACAATCCAATAGATAAAGTCAGACTGTGTGGGCATCATACATTCCATGCTTGAAAAACCAATCCATAGCAACCAGCGCCTTGCTGCCGGCAAAATTCAGCTATATATAGATACTTACTCTCTCGACAAAGTGCAACACACACACAAACACACTCACACACACACACATACACACACGCACACACACACACACACACACACACACACACACACACACACACACACACACACACACACACACACACACACAGTGGGAAACAAGGAAAATGGCCACTGCACTCTTGCAATAATGTTATGTGATACTAGTTTATATGGCAGCGCAACATGATCTAGTGGCAGTAGTGTTCCTGTTTTACTGTCACACAATGCTACCTGTGTGATGTGTTTGTAATACACAGTGATGTTGTTGTGTCATGATAGTGTCGCCATGTATTATATTGTCATGGTGGCTGACGTGACGTCATTGGGTATCATGTTGCATACGATGTTATCATTTAACAGTCAGTCATTATTTCTTTTTTCTTTTTTTTCCATAATTGTGTAAGGTCATGTTAGTTCTGTGCTGTACAAAACACCTGTAGGTATGTTACAAGCCTCGATATACCTTAAGTTTTAGAAACAAGCAAATACCCCCCCCAAAAAAAACCACCCCAAACAAACAAAAAAACAACAACCACACAACCAACAATAACAACAAAAATCAACAAACAACAACCCAAACAAACAACAACAACAAAACAATAAACAAACAAAAACCCCAAACAAACACAAAAAAACCAACAACAAAAAAGAAGAAGAAAAAAAAAAAACAAAACAAAAACAAACTAAAAGAACCCCAAAACCAACAGAACCCCCCCTCACCCCCGCCCCCCCCCCCCCCCCCCCCCCCCCCCCCCCCCCCCCCCCCCCCCTTCCCCCTTCCCAAACCAACAGTATTTTAAAAACCCCACCTGAAACAGAACTCTAAACAGGCCTGTCCCATTTACTTTTCTTACATGACAGTTTAAGCATGTTGAAATTTTTAAAGCATGCATTTTATGCATGATATAATCCTGTGGGTATCATTTTGCCATATATTTCAACTTTGCAACTAACACATGACAGAGAGTACAACTGCAAGGAAAGCGGATCAGCTAGCTAGCTGTCCGTGCTTTTATTTGACGACACAGGGATGTTGACAAAAGGGTGGGGAATCCCTGACTGGAGCACTTTTCACTTCACTTCACTTCACTTCACGTTCGTTCTTCGTATCCTGGTGAATTATGACCCCCCATAAACTTACACATGCAAACATTCCTCAACAGTACTTTCTGTACGGAAAGGTAGGTAGGTGAACGCCTGAATATGTTGGGTATTTTGATGTGATGTGCACGCTTGTTGGGCAGAGGATTGGAGAACGTTCATGCATGGACATTAATGACATTTTTTCACTCGTAAGCTTATTGCCCCAAAATGGCCGGAGAAAGATCTTCTGAATGTTGATCCCAGTTTTTTTAAAACAAAATTTTATTCCAAGAAAATCATACACATACACACTTGTAATAGAGCAGCAACAAGCTAAAAGCTGATAATGTGCTCAACAACAATGACAAGTTCAGTTTAACATATGGCAGCTGGTAGGCATCAATTTATTCAAACTGTAAATGTGAATTTTTAAAACCTCTTTGATAACATATATTACTTTAAATCGTCCGTTTAAAAGTCACTGCACAGATATTTTGTAATGGAAAAGTAAGATCAAAATGTAGAAACAAAATAGACATACATGAAAAAGAAAAGTAGGCAGTAGGAAAGAATAAGAGCGTGCAAGGAAATAAATGAGCAGAGGCAGAGAAAGATGGCGAACCCCTTTGGCATTGTGTAGGGCTCCTAACGGTGATGGAAACAGGTAACAACAGGTAACAACAGGTTACAGGTTATCGCAAAAAAGGTTCTCTCCACCCTCCCTTCTAAAGGGCAGTTGGATGGTTACATTAACTTGAGTCAGGTTACACTGCCAAAAAGAACTGTAGATGATGACGTAAATTTCTTTTCTTCTTTTCCTTTTGTCAAAGAAATGGGGTTTAGATGATAATGAAATATTTCAAGAAGTTGCCTCGAGAACAAAAAGCAAACCACCACCCATAAAAAGCAACAACAACAAAAGCACACCAAAAGTGAAGGTGGAAAAAGGCACGGGATGTTGAGAGAAAGTGCTGTGTGGTCAACACGCGCGAGGAAGAAGCTTGCAGGCGAACTTTGTGGTATCCCTGCCATACAGTCCAGCCACAACTGCAGGACATCTAGCGTGCAGTGTTAGATTCCAGGATTGTGAGGGTCAGTAGTCCAAGTGTGAAGGCCGATACAGGGGCAAAAGATGATTCCTTATTGGCGGACTGTTGGATTCGTGAGAGACCCATGCCCTGTTTGCCAATAGTCTCTGGGATGTGGAACAGGCAGCAATGATCAGCAGGTCCTGACAGATGACAAAGAAGGGTACGTGAATGGGGATACTGAATCTGACTTGGATATAGGCCAACTGTGACATAGATATGGGCCAAATGTGACATGGATATGGGCCAACTCTGGCATGGATATGGGCCAAATGTGACACGGATATGGGCCAAATGTAACATGGCTTTGGGCCAACTGTGACATGGGTATCAGCTGACTCTGGCATGGATAGGAGCCAACTGTGACATGGATATCGTCCAGAGTCATTCAATTTGCCTATCAGTGAAGTGCATCACTATAAATCAAGGACTCCTGTGACACACACACACAGTCCTGTGCCCTGGGGCATAATTATCATATCATGTATCCTTTCCTTGACTAGTCAGCCGTGGACCTTCTGATTTTCCCGTCTCTCAACCTTTCCCAAATTCTCTGGGATCTGCTTGACCTCGGGAATCTACCGAATGAAGCATGGGATCTCTTGAATCTGGCATGTTCGGGATCTCTTGGATCTGGCATATCCTTTACATCTGATTTCCCGTCAGTTGGCCTACCTTTAATCCTGAAGAAGATTTGAAATAAACCGAAAATTTGTTATGCCAAACACTTTGTTGTTGTGTTTTTACTTGTTTCATCTTACATCTGATGTTCATGAAGTCTGATGACTGTATAGACCTTATGATTTATTTATTTGTTTATTCATTTATTTATTTATACTTTTATTTCGAGGATCATGGATTGAGCGCTACTGAGCTTTTTTGCATCTAGTCCCCGTGTGTATGCGGTTTTATCAATTTTGTCATGATTGAACGTGTCAAGAGATGTACCGACCTGGAGATATGTATGGAACAAGAGTGTATTAAGCCCTTCCTCTCTTCTCCCCTACTGCACATTGTACCGAGGCAAGGGGTTGCATGCTGTGTAATATAAGGTTCCCTGGGAAAGGGAGGGAGGGAGCGATGTGTGGCCAGGAGGCTGACTGATGATGGCACAGCGCTGCTGATTGCAGCTGTTTATTGTGCTGATGCAAAATTGAACAGGACCATAAATCAGTGCCCATGTTGGGTGGGGGGGGGGGGGGGGGGGGGGGGGGGGGGAAGAAATCCTATCCTTTGGTGCTTGCTGAGTGAGGGACAGTATCAGTGCTGATGTTTGTCACTACTGGATGAAATTGTGATAAAACACACACGCGTGCACACACTCTGACACGCTCAAATATAGGCACGCACACATGCACGCGCACGGGCACACATACATATATGTGTGTGTAAATACCCCCCCCCCCCCCCCCCTCCCTCTTTCTTTCTCTCCCTCCATTCCCCCTCAGTCTTCCCCACTCCCGCCCCTTGTCTCACCTCTTTATCCCCCCATGCCCCCCCCCCCCCCCCTCCCTGTTATAATTATTCGTCCATACAGTGTAGCAAGTAGCCTAGCAGTGTATAAAGGCCCCCATAGTTCATCGCCCCTTGGTATCCTGTTATTAGCCCATAAGCATGGAGTACATGCTGACCGTCATCATGCCATAAATTAGAGAGTTCTGTAAAGGATGGACGCTGTAGCCCAGTGGTTACTAAAACCGTTTGACTTCAATCCCGTGGGTCCATGAAGTCGCAGGTTCGGATCTCAGCAGTGCCGTGTAGTGAATTTTAGAGGGTGGGGATATTTAAAAAAAAGATTTCCCAGGTCATCTTTAAGTGCAGATCTAGTATCTGCCATTGTCTCGATTCCCTTCGTTGTGTATTATATACACATGCTGAAGAATAAACATGCATATTGAAGATCATAAACATGCATATTGAAGAGCCCTTGATTTCATATCAGTGTTAGGTGAGTTGCGGAAACACGAAGATACCCAGCATGCTTTCTACGTAAATTAGGAGTTGCCCCGAAAATGGAATGTGTTGGCTGATGCCTATAGGCAGACCTCCTGCAGAGCTACAAGCACAGGAGAAGACCAGGCACTACGCACGCATACCACCACCCAATAAGGAAAAGTATGTTGAAGAAGACATGGAAATAACGACAGCGACAACAACAACGACGAAAACAACAACGAAAGTCGGGTGGCATTTCATTGTGGCGACTTAGCCTTCTTATGAGACAACCTCGAATTTGACATTTACTGTGATGAAAATAAGCTGTACTTTACAGCACAGTACAGTACAGTACAGTAGAGTACAATATAGTACAATGCAATACACAATGCAATATCATGCAACACCATACAATGCAGTACAGTACAGAAAAAAAATTACAATGCTCAATCTAATACACTACAAATGAACACAATACAAATGTAATGCATTACAATACATTGCTATGCACTGCAAAACACCACACCACACCACACCGCAACACACCCACCACACCACACCACACCCCACCACACCCACCCCACTCCACCCTACCACACCACACCACACCACACTTCCCTTCTTACCACACACACCTCACCAGTCACCACCACGCCACACCACACCCACTACACTACACCACACCACACCCCATCCCACACCACACCCCATCCCACACCCCACCACACCTCACCACACACCACACCACACCACACCACATCCCATCCCACACCTCACCCCACCACACCACCACACACCACCACACCACACACCACTTCACCACACACCACCACACCTCATAACCCAGTCAGTGACCCTAACTGGCAGAGTATCAAGTTTCTCCCCAAAGTGTTGACTATTTACGGCTGTGGCAAGTAGTGCCAGCCCCCAACATACAGTAGTGAGAGAGGACACTGACTGGCTGACTTGCCTCAATTGTACCACCACCAGTAGGTGTGTGTGTGTGTGTGTGTGTGTGTGTGCAGTGTGTGTGTGTGTGTGTGTGCGGTGTGTGGTGTGTGTGTGTGTGTGTGTGTGTGTGTGTGTGTGTGTGTGTGTGTGTGTGGTGTCCTTATGAGCTTCTCTTGTCCCTAACTGGTACAAAAAGTTCAATTCCGCGAACCCGGTCCATAAGTAACCATAAATGATTTTTTTTTAAAACTGCTTAGGACATTGCTATGTAGCAATACCAGTCTAAACACGACCGAAAAATAACAGCATTTAAAAGAGATCACATCAATGAAAATTCAGTCGAGACTGGGAACGAACGTGAAAGGAATACTTCCAACATTTACCTGCAAAATCTCTTTGACACGATTTGAAGATTTTGTTGTTGTTGCTGGTTTGTAAAGTCAGCAAAGGTTGATATCGAGGTCCATTGATATTGGGATCGAGAAATATGCATTTTAAGCTGAACGCATACATTTCTTGTACTAAACAATACCATATACAGTATTCCACGTCAAGTTTTAACACCCGGAGGGAGGGAACAGTTCTTATCTCTGTCAAGCTGAACCATTTTACGATAAAAACCGCATAAGGACACCTTAAGTGCGCTTTTTATAGTTGTATCTGGGGAGTTCTTTTTTTTTTTTAACTTCAAAGAGCACGTTTGATTGGTAGAGAGCTAAATGAAGGCATCCTCTTATAATTATGCACAATTCTTCTGTGACTTAGCAAAGCGTGTTTCAAAGACTTTGTGAAGTCAGATCCAGTAAAAAAACCAAATCATTATCATCCCAGGAAGGGCAGTTACAGAGTACAGTGCTGACAGGCCATGGTAGTGTAGGAAGTATAAACTACAAAATCATGGAAATATTGTTTTTGCAATGTATTGTTTCATATTTTACTGGATCAGACTGCGCCGATTCGCGCCGTTTTGAAGTTTCGAGCATTGTATCGTTATATTTGATTTTTGTTTTGTTTTAAAAAGAAAAAGAAATATTTGTTTGATTTGGTTGGTTGTGTGTTTTTTCTACACTGTATTGCTAACGATATTCAATGTAATGTTTTATATTTCAGACACAGTGCTAAACTGTAATACACTGTTTATATTTCTCTATATTGCATTGAGCAGTATTGTAAGGCATGTATTACGCGTATACGTTCTGTCATTTTGCTCTCGTTATTTTAGACCTCTTTGTGTGGAAATTGGGCTGTTCTTTCCAGGGAGATCGTCCCTTTTATTTTCATTTTATCTTCACAATGCCTGTTTGTTAGCGAGTTAATTTTTGCCTTTAGAAGAGGTTAGGAGACACTTCACAACAATCACCCCTCCAAAAAGAAAGTGTGTGTTAGTGCGTGCGCGCGTGCGTGCGTGCGTGTGCGTGAGTGTACGTGCGTGGTGTGCGAATCTCAGAGGTCATTCAGTGTCTCTTAACTTTTGAACTGAACTTGGATATGCTCGCTCCTTCCTTGTCAGGGCGGCAAGAGTTTCCTCCGTATTAATTTCTTGGCAGTGATAGGTTCCAAGAAAAGCAAGCAGAGGATGTGGTGTATGCCAGTGTGATGCCAGCTGACCACAGAGACAGCCTGTTGCTGCTGCTGCTGCTGCCACTGCCCACCACAGCACAGCACAGCCAAAGCAAACTGTCTGATGAAGCCTTAGCCAGCCAGCAGTCTGCGGTTAAAGTTCAGACAGTGTAGATAGAGCGAGAGAGAGAGAGAGAGGATGAGAGAAGAGGAGAGAGAGAGAGAGAGAGAGAGAGAAGGAGGACTAGACGAAATTTAAGGGGGTGAGGTGAGGTGAGGTGAGGTGAGGTATGTTGAACTTACAGTGAGATAGGGGACTATGCTGTAGAAGAAATGTGTGGAATTTGAAAGAAAATATAGTGAGATGTGAAATAATGCTGTAATAGAAATCTGCAAGTAGTGAGATATAGTGAGAAGTGGAACAACGATGTAGAGGAAATTTGTGGAATTTGAAAATAAAATAATTATGCCTAGTGTCTACAGTTGAAAGGGACAGTTTCTGTATTTTGTTGATAATAATTATAGGGTTACAACAGAGTATGGCTCAAGGAGGCTTATAAAGTATGAATGGAGTTCAGACTTCTTTCTCTCAGCTTGTTCTTTTCCTTTTCCTTTCTTTCTTATGTTTTAACTCGCCGAGGTGGCGAGGCTTCCATCATAATACTCCGATCAGACGATCCATCTCCATGGGAGACTGCAAGTGACATACATGAACTTAGAACTTGTCATACTAAGTATTTCTGCTCTCTTGACAATGACAATGACAAATTCTTTTATTTCGAGGATAATGAATAAGCACCCATGTGCTTTTTTACAATCAGTCACCGCCCTTAGCGATATAAGAGAGAGAGAGAGAGAGTGTGTTGGGGTTTAATTGAACCTAAGACTGTTCGACTTTTTTGTCCATCTTTCGGCCGCTGTTGTGGATCCTTCTCCAGACTCTGCTGTCTGCAGTGAAGAAACAGGATCAGCGGAGTGGAGACTGCACAGACTGTTCTGAATTGTCAGCACTCTTAGGGCGGGCAGGCCATGCTGTGATGACTACTGCATGGATGGCTGGCCCATCTAACTTCACTAATCTGTCTGGCTGGAAGGACTCCTTCCTGCAAGCAGTGGTCTGATTCAGATTTTAAATGTCCTCAAGATCTACCTTCGGAAGTTGTGAGAATTCTAATATTCTGTGTTTTTTGTGAGTGTTCAAACCATTGTCTCAGTGTCAGCTATTTTTTTTTTATTCATTTATTTGCTTCTTTGTTTACTTATTCGTGTATTTATCCATCATTATTTAAAACATCTTTTATTATACTATGATGTCCGTATCGCTACCAAGATGCAGATTATGTTTTGTGTTCGCAGCGGAAGAGCTCCGAGGTTCACCAATGGTGAGATTTTACGTATGCAACCCTGAACCCTATGCAGGTAGCAGCATTCCGTTTTTAAAACGTTATCATCCGTCTCTACTGGCACACACTGGCCTGCTATTCCAAACAAAGGGTTATCTCTCCTGCCCGAACATGCACTCGGCACGCCACGCTGCAATGTCCTGCATGTGTTCCGATACAGGGTCTCGGTTCATAGTCTCACATGAAGGACTTCGAAGGAGAGGATGGAGGTGGTACTGATGTCAACTGCAAGGGAACAATCCCCTCGAACGGGTGTCCTGGTGGTGGCTGGAACCTAGGCCGTCAGATCACGAGATCAACGCTCTAACCACTAGGCTATCCTGTCCCCCATATATATATATATATATATATATATATATATATATATATATATATATATATTATATATATATATATATATATATATATATATATATATCGCCCGAGGAAGCTTCAGATAGAAGCGAAAATGTGCTGATGACTGAAATAAAAGGAGAAATAAAGCTGAGCTAAGCTGAGCGCAGTTGTGTTTATATATATATATATATCTATATATATTGTGATATAAGTTTATGAGGTCAAATGCTAATGAGAAGGTCAGGCACAGTTTACTTTGGGGAGGGAGCTTGCCACTTTGACAGGGACGCCATGTTTTACAAGATCACGTGACACGGTGACACGTGACGTCAACCGGGAGGGAGTTGGGGGGGGGGGGGGGGGGGAGCTTTTATGCAGGTTGTTCATGTGTCAGGTGTCATGTCGTGGTCACTTTCATCCTGGTGAATGTGTGTGACCAGGGTAGCGTGAAGTATGCAACACCATGCCCCTTGCCCTGTTTCTGTAACTGTCTGTCTGTCTGTTTGTCTGTCTGTCTCTGTCTGTCTCTGTCTCTGGGTCCCTCCGTGTATCTGTCCCTCTTTGACTATTTCTCTTTCTCCCATCTTTATGTCTCTGTCTCTCATTATCTGTCTCTGTCTTGTTTCTCTCTTGGCTGTGTTTATATATATATATACATACTATACATATATTATATATATATATATATATATATATATATTAGTATATATTGATATATATATATATGTCTATGTATGTCTTTCTGTCTGTCATCTGAATGTCGGGCAGTAGGTTGCTGGGCCAATGATAAGTAGCAAATGCTTGTATCTTGAAGTCGTCGTCGTCGTCATCGTCGTCATCGTCGTCGTCGTCGTCATCATCATCATCATCATCATCATCATCATCTGTTTCTTCTTCTTCTCTTCTTCTTGTTCTTCACTTACGGGCTCGCTCACTCACACACACACAAATACACACACACACACACATACACACACTCACACACAGCACACACACCACACATACACAACCACACAAATACACACACACACACACAGACACACACACACATACTCTTACACACACACACACACACACACACGACACACACACACATACTCTTACACACACACACACACACACACACACACACACACACAACACAACACACACACGCACACATACTCTTACACACACACATACTTCATTCCGGACCAACCAGTTATGCCCTCAAATACCTGCTGAATGAGTGTACACTTAAGAGCTTATCCATCTTGGCATGAGAGAAGAGAGAGAGAGAGAGAGAGAGAGAGAGAGAGGAGAGAGAGAGGAGGAGAGAGAGAGAAGAGAGAGAGAGAGAGAGAGAGAGAGAGAGAATGATTTATTTCATGTCAAGTCATGTAAAGCCCTGATTGAAGTTGTGCCCAAAACAGAACAGGGGAAACAATTTTAGAGGTGGTTTAAATTTTTTTTAAAAAGTATTGCAAAAAATGCAAATACGCTAAATGTTATAAACATAGTGCGTGTGCGTGTGAGTGCGTGCGTGCGTGTGTGTGTTTGTTTTGTGTTGTGATGTGTTGTGTGTGTATGTGTGTGTATTGTGTGAGTGTATATACGAGAGACATTGAGAGAGCGACCTGAAAATTAGACGAACTGAAAGACAGAGTGGTATCCTTAACTTCTAATGATAAATTAAATCAGCAAAATGATTAAAACAGATTATCAAATAACAAAAACCACAACCACCCTGCTTCGCCTCCACCACCTTCACCACCACCACAATCACTATCTCCCACTATTACTACCACAACCATTACCCAAACCACAAGTGATCACCACCACAACCATCTCCACCACTACCCACCACGCCGCCACCACCCACCACCACCACCATCGCACCACTTCCACCAACATCGCTTCACCACCACCCACCACCACCACCAAACCACCCACCACCACCACCACCACCACCACACCAATCACCCACCACCACCCACCACCACCACCCACCACCACCACCACCACCACCCACCATCACCACACCACCACCATCACCACCACCACCACCACCAACACCACACCCCATCATCATCATCATCATCATCATCATCATCATCACAACCGCCACCATCACCACCAGGTAAGAAGGAAAGAGAAAGGGGGGGGGGGGGGGGAGTGGGGCTGATGGTAAAAACTAGGACAGAAAGAGAGAAAACAGAAAAAATGATGTGTGACCTCTGATATCGCCCTCTCCTCTGTTCCCCTATCCTACCTCTTCCACCCCCCCCCCCCCTCCCTGCCCTCCCTCCCCCTCCTCTATCCCCCCTCACCCCCCCCCCCCCCCCCCTCTCCCTCCTTCCCCGTCACTTGTGGGCCTATTCTTGACACTGCCATGCAATAGTTACCAACTCAGGTTGACACACAATCGAATTATTCAGCGCCCCCTTCCCATTACAATTCTCTTCGTTGTAACTCTCTGACTACCTGCCTCTATCGTTCTGTTTGTGTCTGTGGTGGTTTTTGTTGTTGTTGGTCTGTCTGTTTAGTAGTGTTTTGTTTGTCTGTCTCTGTATCTGTCTTTGTCTGTCACTTTCTGTTTGTCTGTTTCTGTAGTATTTGTGTTGTGTCTGTGTCTTGGTCACTTTCTGTTTGTCTGTCTGTCTGTGTCACTTTCTGTTTGTCTCTCACTTGTTGTTTGTCTCTCTGTGTCTGTCTGTGTCTCTCACTATCTCTCTGTGTCTGTGTTTGTATCTCAACTTTCTGTTTGTCTCTCTGTGTGTCAGTGTGTGTCTCTCAACTTTCTGTTGAACACTGTGTTGAAACTGCGTGAATGAATCTTTATATAATAGTAAGCATCCTTGAAGAGATGGGAATGATTTTTTGAAATACTTGTGATCAGAACACACACAGGCAGGTGTGAAAGTATTTATATAAGTACTCTTTGAATATTGAAATGTAAATGCGTGCGCGCGACACCACTTCACCACACACACACCTCTTTCCACACCAACACTAACACACAACACACACACACACTTCCTCACACACTTTACACACACACCCACTACACAACACACACTAACACACCAAACATACACAACAACAACTTCTCTCACACCACACACTAACACACAACACACTCATCACACACACACTACACCCCACCAACACACACAACACACACACACAACCTCCCACACACACACACACTACAACACACACACACCTTCTCTCTCTCTCCCACCTACCACCACCCCACCCCCCGCCCCCCCCCCCCCCACCCCCACCCACACACAATCCCCTAACACCCCTAACTTTCAAATAATTATATTATACCCTGTTAATTAAAACAATATTGTTGAATTCTTGAGCTGCCATGGCTGATGAGGTTTTGGTTTGGTTTGTAATAGTGGCTTCAGGAAACATAACACTACAAGGAGAAAGAAGCCAGAAGCAAGGAGAATTTATGTTTGCTATCCTGTAGACAGCTAGCTAAGCGGTGCAGTCAAGCCAGAGAGAAGATACATGCATATTTTGAGGGCGCTAGCTGGTTTTAAGAGTCGTTGTCGTTTGTGGCTGTGTGTGTGTGTGTGTGTGTGTGGTTATTCTGGGAGCAGAGAGAGAGAGAGAGAGAGAGAGGAGAGTGGTGTGTGTGTAGTTATTTTGGGAGCAGAGAGTGTGGAAATGACTTCTCAGTCGTTGCTTAGGTGTGTTGTTGTTGTAAACTGAACTGATGCTCTGGTGGTGAGGGGGGGGGGGGGGGGGGGGGGGGGGTTGTTTATAGAGAGATAATAGATATATATTTTTTACTCTCTCTCTCACCCTCTCTCACTTAACCTCCCCCCCCTCCCCATAACCTGTTGCATATCTACAGCTCTTGGATAATTATAAAAAAAAAAATATTATATATATATACATATATAAATATAAAATTTGATCTGTAAAGATCTGTGTCTCTTACTCTTCTTTTCTCCCTGTCTGTGGGCAAGGATCCATTGCAGCGTTACAGGTTGGGTTTTTTCCACTTTGTGTTGTTATATATATCTTTCTGTATTTTCTTCTCTGTCTTCCACTCTTGTGTGTGTGTGTCTGTGTTATCTGTCCGTCTCTCTAAAATATCGCTGTCTGTTTCTGTCTATATGTGTGTCTGTTTGTGTCATCTAATAGCTCTCTCTCTCTCTCTCTTCTCTCTCTCTCTCTGACTCTCCTGTCTTGTGTGTCTGTCTGTCTGTCTCTCTCCTTCTTTGTCTCTACCACCCCCCCATCCCCTTACCCCCACCCCTGCCACCACCCCAACTCTACTCGTTTCTGTGCCACTGTCTGTAGCCAGTGTGTGGAGAGACCTCCAAGTGAACAGGTTAGGTAAAGTGTGTCTCTGGGTCATGTATGGAAAGGCTTTTTGAGTTATCACATCCTGCTAGGTAAGGTCTTTTGGACCATAGAGTCTCTCTCTCTCTCTCTCTCTCTCTCTCTGTCTCTCTCTCTCTCTCTCTCTCCTCTTTTCTTTTCTCTCTCTCTCTGTGTCTCTCTCTGTCTCTGTCTCTCTCTCTCTCTTAACATTTTTGTAATATATTATTGATTTATTTTCTGGTGTTTATTTAATCAAACAAGTGGCTGAAGTGTGGCGCTGGCTGACATGTTTCAGAATGTAGCAGGGTTGTCCTGGAGATTGTTGTTGTTGTTTGGTTGTTGTTGTTGTTTTACCCTCCCAATCCCAGGATGAATAGATAGTCATCATCGATCCCGATGGACGAAGAAGAAGAAGAATGTTTGGTTGGTTGGTTTCTTTGCTTTCCTCTGCCTACCCCCCTCCCCTCTCCTCCCCTCAGTGATACTGCGATGGTAAAATATTGACGGACACACAGAGATTAAACAGCTTAGAAAATACTGGCTTTGGTATTACAAAATGAGGTTGCATTTGTTCAATGCTAATTAGGAAAGATGCTGATGATGATAACAATAATGACGAGGGTGATGTGAGGATGATGATATGATAATAATAATGATAATAATAATAATAATAATAATAAATGGAATTTATATAGCGCTGTATCTTGCACAGACAAATCAAAGCGCTTGCACTCAACTCATTCTTACACAGTCATGCAACCAATGGCAAGTAATAGTTCTAACAAGTCCAAATGCACACACACACACACACACACACACACAGGTTATACACTTTGGCAAGGTGATGGAATCTTTGGCTGTTAAAAAGCAGGGATAGCTATGAAATGAAACAGGAGAGGAAATTCTTAGGTTTGAAACAAATATGTCTTGAGGCCAGATTTAAATAACAACAATAACAACAACAGTAATGATGATGATGACGAGGGCATGATAATAATAATAATAATGATAATAATGATAATAATAATAATGAAGGTAGTCTAGGAGTGCTGACGATACCGGCAATATGATTTTTCATATATTTTCACGGGGAAAATGTATACATATTTTTTATTCTTCCACTGAAAATAAAAACTTGCAGTTTTGAACTCTACAAAATGTTTTCATTATATGATTCATCTATATGATTTAATGAACACACACACAGCATATTAAGCAAACAACAACACAGCCGGGGAAAGGCCTCAGGCTACAGCTGATGTGGGTGGGATGTTGGTCAGCTGCTGCCCATAATTATCTGTTGCCCATAATTCCAGAGAACTCTTCGTATAAGCCTTATGCTTGGTGAAGTTGCTCCATGTGTTTGAATTTGTTCAAAACTATTCCTTTGCGTTCGTAAGAATAGGTTGAATGCTAGCGCTTTGGTTTGTTTTTGCAAGATATAGCGCTAAATAAATTCCATTTTTTATTCGTGCAACTGTTGTTCAAAACGAATGCAATTTTGTGTACAACCAATCTGCACATTATTGCCGAAAGTGGTCAGCTTTTTCCATAGTATGTTCTTTCGAGCCAGAAGGCCCATAGAGCCGGAGCTTATCCCGGTTTCTGTAGCGTTAAGCGAACTGATGGTTTTTCACCACCCCTGTGACAGGACGCTAGTCTGTCGCCAGATAACTCCCCGCAGAGTCTTGGTACTCCTTGTACTCCTTGGTGAGTGAGGTAAATAGGAGGTAAAGTGTCTTTCCCAAGGGCACAACACCGGGCCAAGCGGGGATCGAACCCGCGACCTCTGGATCACGAGTTGACCGCCTAAACCACTCGACCACGGTGCCTCCTAGCTTTTTCCATGGACATTTAGAAAAGTTGGAAATTGCAGGTGATCTCAATTCTATCAGACTTAAGGAAAATTGACCATAACCCCATACCCCCCTCCTCTCCCCTCGGCAAAGACATGGCCCGGAATTAAATTTTGTCTTCTTCGCACAATATGGCCGCTATGACTACTTAACAAGTTTGCGTAGTGAAAGTAGATTCTTTCTAAGAGAAAGAGTTTCATCATGGGAAGTCTGTAAATTGAATTCAGAAGGAAAAATTATTTTACGTTACACTTACTTATCAGCTAATGTAAAAAACAAGCACGGCGATTAGATTGGATGCTTATGTACTTCAACGAAGATGTTCATTGATTGGAATTTATCTATCAACCTGGAAACAATCAGCGTCCAATAGTTAATTTCTGAACTATTTTTGCTTTCAAAGTTGGTTGTAGGATCTACTGGTTATTGTTTTTCTTGTGGTGGTGGTTTTGTTGGCAGTCATTACAATAATTGTTGTATTCTGTGTAGACTAATGGGGACGGGATAACTTAGTGGTCTGAGCACTCGCTTTCCCCCATCTAAGGTTAAGCAGCATCGAGAGTGGTTACCACTTGGATGGGTGACCGTTTGCGCGCCTTGGCTTCAGTACAGTCCTCCAGTTCACCCAGCTGTCAATGGGTACCTGCCTCTTTAGGGTCAGGGAAGGTAAAACAGCGAGGGAGAGGAGATGGGCGCCATCCTCAATATGCTGGCCCCTAGAGAAGTTGAGGTCTCTGACGCCTCGCTTCCCTACGACCACATAGGTTATGGGACACGTTTATTTTTTACTTTTTTTTTTACCTTGAAAGCAACCAGCGCCCAATGATTTTTTTTCTGAACTATTTTTGTTTTTCAAGTTGATTTTAGGGTCTACTTGTTATTGTTTTTCTTGTGGTGGTGGTTTTGGTTGACAGTCATTATAATTGTATACTGTGTAGACAAATATTGTGGAAGAGAACCTAAAGTATGATGTGTACCAAAAAGTATGGTTTCCCGTCGTCCCCCATCCTTCTTCTTTCGTGTAATTTATCATCCTGTCCCTTAATTTAACCTCTGCCTCTGGACTATTTAACCTCTGCACTATGAACCGAGAGGTCGAGAGAAAAATGTGACTTCTTTTTGTTTCCAGTTCCCTCTATCTCCGATGTGTGTGTGTGTATGTGTATATATCTATATATCTATCTATCTATCTATCTATCTATCTATCTATCTATCTATCTATCTATCTATCTATCTACCTACCTACCTACCCACCAATCAATCAATCAATCAATCAATCAATCAATCAATCTATCTATCTATCTATCTATCTATCTATCTATCTATCTATCTATCTCTGTCTGTCTGTCTGTCTGTCTGTCTCTCTCTCTCTCTCTCTCTCTCTCTCTCTCTCTCTCGCACGAACGGACGAACGAGCGCGTGCACACACACATACACATACACACCTGTGCGTGCGTGCGTACTTGCAAACGCACATAGTCCAAAACGAGAGCAAAAACAAAACTGCATATTTTTTCTTGGCTTTTTATTTTGAGGAAACGTTTCTGTTATGAAATGTAAATCAGGCTATGAATCGTCACACACCACGACCACACACACACACACACACACACACACACACAACCACACACACAAACACACACACACACACCACACACACACTTTTTATAACCTGGTGTGACAGACAACTTGCTGAAATTTGAATATGAAAAAGTTCACGCGCGCGCGCATGTATGTGTGTATGTGTGTGTGTGAGCGCGCGCGCGCGCACACACACACACACACACACACAGCACGCACGCAGCACGCACGCACGCATGCACGCACGTACGCACGCACGCACGTACGCACGCACGCACGCACACAGATGAGATGAAGAAGAGAGGATATATGGGAAAACAGAGAGAGACAGACGGAGACAGAGACAGACAGAGCCAGCCAGAGAGACATACAAGGACAGAGACAGACAGACAGACAGAGATAATAATTTATAAGAAAACAAAGGCATTCTTCACCTGTACGTCATAACTGCTCATACCTCAAAACTATACGTTTTTAACTCTTATTTTTGACAAGGAGAGGGGGTGGTGGGGGTGGGGGGGTGGGGGGGGGTGGGGGGAGAAGAATGAGAAAGACACCAGGGTTAAAGTTATTCATCAGAAAACATATTTTTAGTCCATTGTTCTCTATTTCAGGTAGAAACAAATCTTGCTTGTCCTGGGGGAGGATGGGAAACATGGAATTTGGGAAAGGAGGAGGGATTTTTTGGGGGGGAGGGGGGGGGGGGGGGGGAGGGAAAAGAGAGGAAGAGGACGACTTGAAACGAAAACACAAAACTTGTACAATACTGGCACTTTCTCTTTTTTTTTTTTTCGTTTTTGATTTCTTTCTTTCTTCTTAGCTTTTGACTCCTTCAGGTGTCCACCCTACGAGAACGGTCCTGAAGAGTTATTCACCAAATTCCTCCATGTTGGTTGTGTGGTGAAGCTTGTTTCCCTGCAGATGGTTTTCCTACGAGTCCATTTTGCGATGTTGTCCCTTCACCTTTTCTTTCTGGTTTCCTCTTAAATATTATCTCCGTCCCTCCACAGTTCCATGTAAAATAGTTTAAGTGAGGCCATTGGGTCTGGTAACGTGGCCTCTGTGTGTGAGTATTTGGTTTTTTTGTTTTGTTTACTGAAGGCAGAAGATTTTGGGGGTATAGGAATGATGTGTAAAAAAAGAGAGGTAGTAGTTGTATGTGTGACAGTATCAAAATAGTACAATTATTGTAAAGTTTGTGAGTTCGGTTCGTGTGTGTGTGTATGTGTGTGTGTGTGTGTGTGTGTGTGTGTGTGTGTGTGTGTGCGCGCGTCTGTGTATATGTGTGTGTCTGTGTCTCTCTCTGTCTACGTGTCTGTCTGTATGTCTGTCGGTCTATGTGTTTGTCTTTCTCTGTGTGTGTGTGTGTGTGCGTCTGTGTATATGTGTGTGTCTGTGTCTCTCTCTGTCTACTTGTCTGTCTGTCTGTCGGTCTATGTGTTTGTCTTTCTGTGTGTGTGTGCGTGTGTGTATGTGTGTGTGTGTCTGCCTGCACACACTGACCACAAGAAACAAGAGGAGAAGGAAGGAAGGAAGGAAGGAAGGGAGCGGTCACCGCCAGAGTGGACTGACTGATGGACTGACCATTCCCAGGGGAAATGTCACTTTCTCTTACTGTTACTATTGCTACTGCTGTTACTGTTGTTACTGCTGTTTCTGCTGGCATGGGCGAAAAACCAAGTCACGTTACTGGCTGGCCCCTTTTGCATTATTGTCTTAGCTTGTTTCTTTTGGTTCAATTGTCTTGACTGGGTATCTCATTGTTTGTCTGTGTCGGCTGGGTATCTCTAGCACTGTGTTTGTGTGATCTGGGTATCTTTGTCTTTGTTTGTGTGGTCCGGGTATCTTTGTGTGGTCTGGGTATCTGTGTTTGTCTTGACTGGGTATCTTTGTGTTTGTCTGTGTGGTCTGGGTATCTCTGTGTTTGTGTGGTCTGGGTATCTTTGTGTTTGTATCGGCTGGGTATCTTTGTGTTTGTGTGGTCTGGGTATCTCTGTGTTTGTGTCGTCAGGGTATCTCTGTGTTTGTCTGTGTGGTCTGGGTATCTGTGTTTGTCTGTGTGGCTGGGTATCTCTGTGTTTGTCTGTGTGGTCTGGGTATCTCTGTGTTTTTGTCGGCTGGGTATCTCTGTGTTTGTGTTGGCTTGGTATCTCTGTGTTTGTCTGTGTCGGCTGGGTATCTCTGTGTTTGTCTGTGTCAATGTCTGTCTGTGTCAGTGTCTCTCTCTCTCTGTCTGTTTCAGTGTCTGTATGTGCCAATGTCTCTCTGGCTCTCTCTCCATGTATGTCTGTGTCAATGTCTGTATGTGTCAATGTCTCTCTCTGTGTCTGTCTGTTTCAATGTCTGTATGTGTCAATGTCTGTCTGTGTCAATGTCTGTATGTGTCAATGTCTGTATGTGTCAATGTCTGTATGTGTTAATGTCTGTCTGTGTCAATGTCTGTATGTGTCAATGTCTGTCTGTGTTAATGCCTGTCTGCTTCAATGTCTGATGTGTCAATGTCTCTCTCTGTGTCTGTATATGTCAATGTCTCTCTGTTTCAATGTCTCTCTCTGTGTGTTTGTCTGTGTCAATGTCTCTCTCTGTGTCTGTCTGTACAGTCATGTCGCTGTGTACAAGGATGTGGGAACTGGTTTAAAATTAACGATACACGCTTGCACGTACGTGCGCCACGACAAACACTCTTACACACCCCCCCCCCCCCCTCCCCACTCACCCATCCCTCCATCCAACCTCCCATCCACCCATCCACCATCCACCCATCCACCCACCCATCCATCCATCCATCCATCCACCCATCCGCCCATCCACCCATCCACCCATCCGCCCATCCACCCATCCATCCACCCACAAACCCACCCACCCAACGTCCATCCACCCACCCATCCATCCACACACTCACCATCCATCCATCCTCCCACCCACCCGTCCATCCATCCACAGAACCCCAGATCCCCCATGTGATAAGAGATGGATATGCAGGCCCGCAGACAAACCAGCTATCCCCAGTGTGATATCCCCACTTCAGATCTGTCATAAATTAACACGTCACAGTCACGCGAGTAAAGCACGGGTCATAAGTACACGTCTACCTCCCCCCACCCCAACCCCACCGCTCATTCTCCACCACCTTCCCTCCACTACCCACCCTGACCCCCTGACTCCCCCCCCCACCCCCACCCCCACCTTCCCCCTCCCCGTCTGTACTGCTCTCTCTCTCTCTCTCTCTCTCTCCTCCTCCCCCTCCCCCCCCCCCCCCCCCCATCCGGTATGAAATGAAACCATTGTTCTCTCTCGGTTTGTCTGTCTCCTGTCGTGGAAACATTGCTGTAGTTAAGTCATCATTTGAGCAGTTATTGTTGAGGGGAAAAAGTTAATTATTTTAATCGTCGTATGTTTTATAGGTCATAGTCCAATAGTTAGATGTTCTGTAGTAGTAGTAGTAGTAGTAGTAGAAGTAGTAGTAGAAAGTAGTAGTAGTAGTAGTAGAAAGTAGTAGTAGTAGGGTAGCAGTAGAAGAAGTAGTAGGAGTAGTAGTAGTAGTAGGAGTGTGTGTAATTGTGTGTGTGTGTAGTTGTGTGTGTGTGATTGTGTGTGTGTAATTGTGTGTGTGTGTGTAATTGTGTGTGTGCGCGCGCGCGCGCGTGTGTGTGTGTGTGTGTGTGTGTGTGTGATCCTTGGCTTGAGCTCCGAGGTTCACCAATGGTGAGTTTTTGCGTTTGCGACCATTTTTTGTCCACCGTGAAGGTAACCGCATTTATTTTGACTTCGGGGATGTTGTATACTGGGTAACTATTTTTTGTATTTTTCGGTAACCCTCTTAACGCTGATATGAATACGGTATCTTTAACGCGCATAATTATTATTTTATCTTCTGCATGTGTATCTCTTGGTAAAAGAAAGATATTCTTAACAGGTGGTCAGAATACATCAAAGAGTTATACCACGACGACAGAGGTCCACCTCCTCATATTATTAGCAACGAAGATGGCCATATAATCATGGAAGACGAAGTGAGACATGCACTCAGCAAGATGAAAAGTGGTAAGGCGCCAGGACCTGATAATATCCCATCTGAATTGATAACAGCCCTGGATGAAGTGGGAATTAAGGCAGTCACAAAACTACTAAACAATATATATGACACAGGAGAGATTCCGACAGATATGAAGAAGTCCATCTACATTGCGATCCCTAAGAAACTGGGTACAGCTGAATGTGACCAACATCATACAATCAGCCTGATGAGTCAGTCACCTCACCAAAGCTCTTTTACGAATACTCATGAAGAGAATGAGAAATAAAATACTCCCAGAAATATCAGAAACGCAATTTGGATTCATGGCAGACAAAGGCACCAGAAATGCAATCTTCGCATTGAAAACTCTCATGGAAAGATCCATCGAGGTCCAGAAAACCTGTACCTCTGCTTCATTGACTACTCAAAAGCGTTCGACAAAGTACGACACTCCGACTTGTTTGATATTCTGGCAGGGCTATACATCGACGGGAAAGATCTTCGAGTCCTCAGAAACATATATTGGGAACAGGGGGCAGCCATTAGAGTCGACAATGACATCAGTCAATATAGACCAATCTGAAGGGGTGTGAGGCAGGGCTGCGTGTTCTTGCCTGATTTATTTAATGTATATAGTGAAATAATTCTACGAAATATTGAGAATCATGAGGGAATTAGTGTAGGTGGCCACAACATCAACAACCTGAGATATGCAGATGACACAGTCCTTATCGCCGAAAAAGAAAGGATTACAGCTCAATGCAAAGAAGACAGAATGCATGGTGATCTCGAAAAAAGCTGTTATACCACAATGCAACATAGCCTGTAAAGGAGAGAGAATCAGACAAGTAAACACCTTTAAATACCTTGGTTGTACTATCACCCCGGACGGCAAGTGTGACACAGAAATCAAGAAGAGAATCGGTCAATCTAAGGCAACTTTTAACAACATGAAATGCATTTTTACCAACAGTAAGATAAGCCTCAAGACAAAGATCCATGTTTTGAGAGCCTACGTATGGTCCATTCTTCTGTACGGATGTGAGTGCTGGACCCTAGCCAAGGACACAGAACAGCGACTAGAAGCAGTAGAAATGTGGTTCATCCGGAGAATCATGAAAATCTCATGGACAAAAAGAAAAACTAATGCAGAAGTAATGGAAATGGCTGGGTACCAGAGATCCCTTCTCAACACCATCAGAGAAAGACAGCTCAAATTTTTCGGCCATATAATCAGGGCTGACGGACTAGAGAAACTGTTATGGAGTGCCAAAATCTGTGGAAACAAGAGCAGAGGAAGACAACGCACAAAATTCACAGACAGCTTAAACAAATTCGCAACGAATAAAGAGGGCACCAACAATGAGCTCATGAGAGGGACCGAGAACAGGGAAGAATGGAGAGCCATGATCGTCGATGTCTGCAGGACCAGACCGGACACTTGAAGAAGAAGAAGCATGTGTATATATTATACACGAAGGGAATTAAGGCACTGGCAAGTCTGCACTTGAAGTTGACTTGGGAGATCGTAAAAAACACAACCCCTAACCCACCCTTATTATGTTGATTCACCAGACACTGCTGAGATTCGAACCCACGACACCATGGACCAGTGGGATTCAAGTCAAGCGATCTTAACCACTCGGCTGTCGCGTCCTTCGGTAGAAGTGTTAGCGTGCAGTCAGTTTTCACGGTGATATCTGTAACAACCATGTTGTTGTTTTTGTCCTCGTTGGCTGTTTGTTGTTGTGGCAAGGGGAGAGGGGGATTTTCAATCTCACGCTTGTCAGGATTTTGTAGAAACTTTTCCACAAGCATTTTCGTCTGTGTGTGTGTGTGTGCAAGAAACCGTTATACTTCCTCATAGCTCTGTCTTCTGCTTGTCTTCTTTACCACCCCCCCCCCCCCCCCTCAAACAAAACAAAAGAACTACAACAACAAAAATACAACCCAAAAAAACAACCCCCCTCCAAAAAAAAACACACAAAAAATCCAAAATCCAAAGAAAACAAATCAAAACCAAAACAGGCATGTAGAAGAACGTCAGCGTACAAAATATAAAATTAATGGTAAAGAATGGATGGCACAGTCATGTGATGTTTTGGGGTCAGAGAACATGATTACATTTTCCTAATATATTCCGTGCGTGCGCGCGCGCGCGCGCGTGTGTGTAAAAAACCCAAAGAGATCACGTTGTTAGGACTACTAGACTTTTACGCAGCAGTGTAGTATAGCCTCGTGATATCAGCTGACTCCCAACACTGTCATTGTTAAATTAATAATTATTTGTATCCGTTTTGAAAGAATCCATTCCGCGGCGACAACTCCTAGGTTCACCAATGGTGAGATTTTTCGCACTAAGGTAGCTGCATTCCGACTTCGGGGATAGTTTAATATCGATAATTATATCAACATCGTATCACTGATTAACTTGTGGTGAATGTTTGAAATCTTCTTTGGGAATATTCAGATATTTACGGCGCAGAAAATCCTGGATCGGTGCTAACCTTCTTGTTTATTCGAAGTGCCAGCTTACTAAGTCTTTGTTATATTTTGCGGCTGCCGAGTAATAAGAGTGTGGGATGTGTCTGTTTCTTTCTCAGACAGCAGCTATCGTTGTCTGTCATATGAGCGAAAGCGCGTTGTTGCGCTGCCGTTAAGCGCCTGATTTAGTCAGGCCTAGCGCATCCGATTTCGGCGTGGGAGAGAATTGTTATCTGTTAAGTCTTTCTGGAAGAAAGGCAGGAGAATGGACCAAGAGGGAAGAAAACGGACAAGAAGGAGGTGTGACAGGAAGAAAAGGTAACAAGGCAGAGACAAAGAAAGGGAAAGAAAAAACGGAATTCCTAGCACAGAATTTCTTGAAGGTGAGGATGCTATTTATACTGACAGGCCCCCCAGCATCCTCACTGGGGAATTTCTGTCTGTCTGTCTGTCTTTCTTTCTTTCAAAATAATAAACAGAAAGCAACATAGTTAGAATCGAATTTAGTTTTTCAATTTGAAACAAGTTTATTCAGATTTGTTTTGTCAACGCTGCAATTTCAAAATTAAAAAAAACAAAGTATGAACTAATTACAGACTAATTCTTTAAACTATGATATCAGTTGCTTTATTTAGCCAGTTCCTCCTCGTGTTGTCTGGCACTGTGTGACCAGGGGTATCAGCGATGCTCTTCTGGTTATCTGGGAAGAAGAGGTCTACTAGAATTTATGGGTGATGATGATGCATGTGATGGGTCAGGAAGGGTAGTCAAGTTAGGATTGCTCCAAAAATGAAAGATGATGGTGTCTTTCCTGTCAAAGCTTTTGTCTGTCTGTGGTGTGTGTGTGTATGTGTGTGTGTGTTTGTGTGTATGTGTGTGTGTCTGTCTGTCTGTCTTCATTTTATATCTCTCTCTCTCACCTGAAATTCTCTCTCTCTCATCTGAAATCGTCTGATTATATATCTCTCTCATATCTGAAATTCTCTCTCATCTATCTGAAATTGTCTGCATCTGTCTTTCTCTCACCTGAAATCGTCTGATATAATATATATATATATATTATATATATCTCATCTGAAATCGTCTGAATCTCTGTCGCTGTCTTCGTCTCTCTCTGTGTCATATGTCTCTGCCTCTCTGTCTCTTGTCTGCTCTGTTGTCTCTGTCTGTCTGTCTCTGTCTCTCTGTCTGTCTGTCTGTCTCGCTCTCTCCTAACTAATCAACAGACAGACAGACAGACTCACTCACTGGCAGTGTCTAAAGGTTTGGTCACTTAGGTGTGCAGGTCTGAGTGCCAATCATCACAATCATCAACATGCCTTGGCCACTTCGTCTTTTGGCCTTTCTTGTTCTTTTCCTGTTTCTTTTTCTTTTTCTTTTCTGTTTCCCGGTTGGTAAGAAGAGACTGTACTGACTAGACTGCCTGTCTTCTTGACTTCTGACTGTAAGGAAAGGCTCTGTCTGTCTGTCTGTCTGTCTGTCTCTGTCTCTGTCTTGTCTACCTCTCTCTCTGTTTCTGTCTTTGCCTCTGCCTGCCTGTTTGTTGCCTCCCCCCTCTCCCCAACATCTCTCTCTCTCCCTGTCTGTCTGTCTCTGTCTCTTCTCTCTTTGTCTCTCCTTCTTTGGAGGGGGACTGGCTGTAAAAAAAAAGGCACATGGGCGCTTATTCATTATTATCGAAGTAAAATATTGATTGATTTGATTCCGTGTGATGCGGGTCTGTAATAATACATTCCCACTTGCTGAAAATTCTTTGCTAGGAATTCCCTCTTTTCTATCCTTCTCTTTGTTTCTGCCTTGTTCCTTTTCTTCCTGTCACCTTCCTCCTCGTCTATTTTCTGACTGCTTGGTCCATTATCCTGTTGTTGTTTTTTTCTTAGAAAGACTTTAAAGATAACAATACTCTCCCTCGCTGAAGTCGGATGTGCTGGGCCTGACTTGTCAGGCGCTTAACGGCAGCGCAACGCATTTTCATTCCTATGACAGACAACAACAGTTGCTATCTGAGCATTCAAAGAAGAAGAAGCAGAAGAAATTTGATTTGATTTGATCTCTGTGGTTGGGGAAGTCAGGAATTTGTTGGCGGATGTCTATGTGTATGATGCATACCTACCTCTGCCCATGTGTCGGTGAGTTTGAATACTTGCGTCTGTGTCTGGAGTGGTGCATGCGTGTGTTTGTGTGTATGCGAGCATGGAAGTATACCCCTTATTAGTGTGTGTGCGTGTGTGCGTGCGTGCGTGCGCGCGCGCGCGCGCGTGTGTGTGTGTGTGAGTGTGTGCCTCTGTATGTGTTATGTCTATGCGCGTATGTTTTTGTGCATTTGCGCTTGTGTGTGTGTGTGTGTGGTGTGTGTGCTTGTGTATGAGTGTGTGAGTGCCTCTGTATGTGTTATGTCTATGCGCGTATGTTTTTGTGCATTTGCGCTTTGTGTGTGTTTGTGTGTCTGTCTGTCTGTGGGTGTGCGTTTGTGTGTGTGTGGTATACATGTGCTCGTATGTATCAATGTATCCATGCATACACGCGTTTGCATACGTGCGTGCGTAGGTGGGAGGAGTGGGGGGGGGGGAGAGAAGGAAGGGGAGATAAGTGAGGAAAGGAAGCGTATGTCAGTGTCAAGCTAAGCTGTCAAGCTGTATAATATTATACAGTGTAACGCTGTGCGAGGCAATATGGATACCGATGTATGTGACACGATAGAGAAAAGAGTGTGCAGTCATTGGACTATGAGTCAGGACCATCCGCTTTTTGTTTTGTCATCAGTGAAGTGACTCACGCTTCCATTCCACTGCACTAACCAGTGGTGGCCTTCATTCTGTCCTCTCCGTACCGCTGTGTCTCTGTTCGGAGATGGTTTGTATATTAGAATGCTGCCTGTGTTAGGATATTATCTGTATAAAAATTATAGTATTGTATTAAGATCATTGTCATCGTCGTCGTCGTCGTCATCATCATCGTCGTCGTCGTCATTGTCGTCGTCAATCATCGTCAATCATTGTCGTCAATCATCGTCGTCAGTCGTCGTCGTCGTCATCATCATCATCATCATCATCATCATCATCATCATCATCATCATCATCTGTCTCTTGACCAAGGTGTGTGTGTATATTGGTGTGTGTGTGTGTGTGTGTGTGTGTGTGTGTGCTTGTGTGTGTGTGTGTGGTTTTGTGTGTGGTGTGTGTATGTGTGTGTGTATGTGTGTGTGTGTATGTGTGTGTGTGTGTGTGTGGTGTTGTGTGTGTGTGTGATGTGTGTGTGTGTATGTGTGTGTGTGTTAGTGGTTGTGTGTTCGTGTGTGGAGGGGGTGATGTATGTGGTGGTGTCCTCTCTTTCCCTCTCTCTCCCTCTCTCTCCCTCCCTCCCCCTCTCTCCCTCCTCTCCCCTCCTCTCTCCTCCTCCCCCCCCCCCCCCCCCTCTCTCTCTCATTCTTGTCCTTCATCTCCACTTCTGTCCCGTGTTTTAGGAAAAAACACACAAAAAACCTCCCAAAACTTTCCTATTGCTAGCAGATGTTTGTTTCTTATGCACTAACTGACAAAAATATGTTTACTACAAAATAAAGGTAATAGCTATTATTAAGCATTCAAATAAACTGCCACCAATACAGTAGGGGGATGGGTATGATGTGTGCGAGAGATGACGGACAGAGAGCATGGGACGGAAAGGGGAAAGGATTTAAGGTGGCGCAGAGGGGGGCGGGGGTAAGGTGAGAGAGGAATGAATACAGATAGAGAGAGAGAGAGAGAGAGAGAGAGAAGAGAAGATGAGAGAGATAGAAGAGAGAGAGAGGAGGAGAGAGGAGAGGTGAATGATGGAGAAGAGAGAGGGAGAGGGAGGTGGGGGGGGGTGGTGATGGGAGGAAGGGAGGTGGGGGGGGGGGGGATGAAGAGAAGATGCAAATAAGTAGTGGCAGACTGTTGTCTGGTGCGGAGGCCGATTTGTCATCTGCCAGACAGGGCCTGACTCTGGTTGCCTCTCTGGAGGACGCTCGTCAGGTGTCGCCGCCCGGCCACTGTGCAGAGTAGAGACTGCACTGACCGTCTGTCTGTCTGTCTGTTTGTCTGTCTTGTTTGTCTGTCTGTCTGTCTATTTGTCTGTGTGTCTGGCTGTCTGTGTGTCTGACTTTCCTGTCCGTCTGTCTGTCTTGTTTGTCTTGTTTGTTTGTCTTGTTTGGCTGTCTTGTTTGTCTGTCTGGCTTGTTTGGCTGGCTGTCTTGTCTGTCTGTCTTGTTTGTCTTGTTTGGCTGTCTGTCTGTCTTGTTTGTCTGTCTTGTTTGGCTGTCTGTCTTGTCTGTCTTTCCTGCATGACTGTCTGGCTGGCTGTACTATTCGTTTCTTTGCCTGTCTGTTAGTTTGTCCTGTCCTGTGACTTTGTCTTTGTCTGTTTGTCCTATGTGGCTAGTTCTCTGTCTCTGTCTCTCTGTGCCTCTCTCTGTGTGCCCTCCCCCTTCTTTTTCTCTCTCTCTCTCTCTCTTTCTGCCCTTCACCCGCCCCCCCCCCCCCCCCCCCCCCCCCCCCCCCCCCCCCCCCCCCTTCTTGCTCTTTTATCCTCTCTTTTTCCGTCCTTCTCCTCTCTTGCTCCTTTCTCGTCTCTCCCTCTTACCACCCCCCCCTCCCCTACCCCCCTTTTCCCTTTCCAGTGTGTCTGCAGACTGCAGAATATTCTGTCTGGAATTTGTGTGTGTGTGTTTTTGTGTGTGTGTGCAGGATAATGGAGAAATCCAGTCTTATACTGGCTTTTTATATGATATTAATGTGCATGTTGTGGTGTGGTGTAGTTGTTTGGTGGTGTGGTTGTGGTGGTGTGATGGTGTGTGGTGGTATGTGGTGGTGGTGGTGGTGTGGTTGTGTGCGATGGTGGTTGGTAGTGGTGGTGTGTGGTGGTGGTGTGTGTGGCGATTGTGGTTTAGGTGGGGATAGTATGTTGTGTGTGTGTGTGTGTGTGGAGGGGGGGGGGGGAGAGTGATGGTGGTTCAGGGGTGGTGACAATGGGTTGTCTCAGTCTTATAAAATAAAAATAACATTGAACATGACCAGAACCAAAAATGACGATATCATAATTATCTACGTCTTTCATTAATTTTGTCACTGATTTCATTTTTCCCCCCATACTCTTGTGTGTGCAGATGACCCACCAAAGGTTGGTCAAGAATTCCACAGTGATGGCACCAGCCAGACTTGCCCATGACCTTCTCCTACCTACTGCCACGCCCTGCCTCCTGCTCCTGTGCATGTATGTACACCCCTGCCACAGACACCACTGCTGCTGCACACACTCTGCTTGCTCTCATAATCACTAATTGATGTGAACAGACTGTAGACATTAGGCAACGTAAACAACAACAACGACAACAACAACAATGACAAGAAATCCTGCTGCCCGTACATTCCAGATTGTGCTGACCTCACGTTACAGACATAATGACAGAACTATCCATTCTGGCGTCACGGAACAGTTGTCCTAGAAAATGGTCATGCGGCGAACACAACCACATATCCTGCTGACGTCATGAAAGGGACACCAACCCCGTGATTGTATATGGGATGACGCCGCCACGCCACGTCACGTAAAGACACAAGTTTGTTCTGCTGACTTGGTGTGTTAAAGCTACCAAAGGTCCTGTTGACATCGTGTTACAGAGACAAAGACCGATCTGCCGACGTACAGAACTTTCTGATGTCATCATCATGATGTCATCATCAATGACGTCACTACTGGGAAATTAGCTTCATTTTTTTAAAAGTCCTTTTTTGCTTCTTCTCTGTAGCTATAATTCTGTCGGCTTAAAACATTTGTTACGTTACAGTTGGAATATGTCCTACTATCATCAGTGAAGCATGAACATAAACAATAATAGCAAGAAGAGCAACACCAGTTTTTAAAAACACCACCAACATCTCCCCCAAGAAATGTTAGGAAAACAATAAAGTAGTACGCGCGTAGTCATTGCTGTAACATCAACAGAAGTATCACCAGCAACGAACAGTTCTGATTCTAACAACAACACACATCAAGAAAGGCGAAGAAGAAGAAGAAAATCCTGCGTTGTTTTGTCATTTTGTCTCTCCTTGAAAATTTGTGCAAAGGTGAGAAAGAATCTTGGCTCTAGCGGCGCTGAAATGCCCATCAGTCCATCAATCATCGCCGTATCGGAGAAAGGTGGGGGATTCTGGGCAACATTGGGGGGTGGGGAAGAGGAGAAGATGCAGAGATGCAGGCAGGGCCTGTGCAGGGCCGGAGAGAGATAGACAGATAGTCAGTCAGTCAGTGTGCGAGGTACAGCCAGACACAGGCTAGGGCTGCCAGACCCCGGAATAGACTCCGCCGTCCTCATGCCCTGATGACATCACCAGTCACCTGACTCTGCTGCCCAGGACGCTTTGCCATTGGGTGTGAGAAAGGGAATGGAGAGATATTTAGTTTGGGTATTTTTTACTTTTTAAAAATTGCAATCTTTGAAATAATGTGCTGAACCTTATTTATGTGTTTATTTGTTCATTTATCTTATTGTAATTTGTTTTTTCATTTTATATGCTCATTTAATGTAAAACTTTCATGGCAAGAATCATCGGCTGACTGAAATGAGCTGCAGTAAGAGAGATTATGAACCTATTTGGAATGTTTCGGCACAATGTCATACCCCTGCTCCCTCTCTTTGCCTTTGTATAAATTGTATATAATTCACTCTTTTACTCCAGTCGCAACGAGTGTACTAAACAGAAGTCTCTAACACTCTCCCCCCCGACCTCCTTTTCTTCTTTCCGGACTTATTCTGGAAGATGATGGCATCGCAGAACTTCATTTCGTGCTCCAGCTGCGGGTCGGTTAATCCAGACTCCAAGAGCAGCCAGCTGGTCACACACAAGTGGATGCAGGCTCCGAGCATTCAGCCTGACACTGTCCTTACCCATACCTGCGGGAGAGAGAGGTACCAATGTCTGCCAACCTGACAATTGTCTGGAATCTCTGCGATTGTAAGCAAACGCCCGGAGCCTGAACAACAGATTGGCTGCGGTGCTGTAGAATGTCTGGAAGGGAACGAGCGAGAGGGTTCATCTGGTGCGTGACTGACTGTCTTGTGGTCAGGCATGCATGCATGCATCCAGCAGTGTCGTGGTATGGGCATCGTTACATGTGCCGCCAGCCTGAGAGGCTGTGTCTGGAGCTGTGTGTACGGACAGGAACCAGAAATGTAACGTGGTGCAGGTTTAGGAGGTGGAAGATGGATAGGAGTTTTTGTATGATTATCCTGTGTGGTGGGAATGAAAACGATTATGGTGACGATGATGTGGTGATAACTATGACGTAGACAAATGTGAGGTGCTGTTTTATTACCTCATCAGAAAACGGCTGTAGATAAACTCCGAGAAGTGAGGGATATCATTATTGTGACAAAGGGAGACAACCTTCGAAACAGCTAAAGACTCTAGTAAGGATATTTTCAGAAAACAAGACCAAGACAGGAGAAAGGGAAACAAGGATAAATTATGCGAACAAAATTGAGTGACAGTGTCTGCATGGCTTCGACAGTTCGCCTTCCTTTAAAAAAAAAAAATCAGCTATGAAAAGTCAGCTCGTACTTTTGTGTTTTATTCAACACAGACATTCATCAAAGAAAACAGAGAGAAGGGGACAAAACAACCAGCATTGTAACACATAGCTGCGTTGACTATTGATCCTGAACTTTTAGCAACAACAAAAAGATCGGGTGTCTGTCATGTAAACGACCGAATAATTCATGGAACGCACACAAAAAGAGAGAAAAATCCACGTTTACAGGTGTGATGGCAGTTTCGTCTGAACGTGGGTGGCCCAAACGTTATTTAGTGCAAAGACAAACATTTAAAATACTTATATACAGGCTCTATGCAGTATGATTAGACATGCCATCGCGAATGACAACATTTTTAGTCCACGGGAACCATTCCAGGTTGAAGCAGGAATAGGCGGTCTCTAACAGCACACGACACCACCCATCAAACTCGTCAGGGGAGCACTGGCGAAAATTTCAGTTCAAATAATTATCCAGGCGGACCATGAAGAATCGAACTCTGGACCTTTAAAACGCGTGTCTGGGCTTCTGCTCTGGGATCACCCCCACGGGCATGCATGAAGGGATGGATGGATGGATGGATGGCAGCTCTGAGGGCGAGGGTGCTGTGCAATGACTAGGACTGCAGCAGCGGCAGCAGCAGAAGCAGTAGCAGCAGCAACGACAGCAGAAGCAGAAACAGCAGAAGCAGTAGCAGCAGCAGCAGCTGAAGCAGCAGAAGCAGCAACAGCAGAAGCAGCAGCATCAGAAGCAACAGCAGCTGAAGCCACAGAAGCAGAAGAAGAAGCAGCAGAAGCATCAGAAGCCGCAGAAGCAGCAGAAGCAGCAACAGAAGCAGCATAAGCAGCAGCATAAGCAGCGGCAGAAGCAGAAGCAGAAACAGCAGAAGCAGACCCTGCTGGAAAAGGGGGAAGAGAGTGACTGACTGACCAACTGACAGAAAGGCAAGTCGGGTTTTTTTAAAACTCTATTTCTTGGTACAAAACTTTTTTACTAGTTCAGAACAACATAGCACCACCATTGCAGGAAACCAGTAGCCTACAACAAACCTTTGAAGGATGACTGTGTCCGTCAGGCAGTGAGTGTGTCGTCGGTAAGTTGAACCTTGCGGAGCCCGTCCTTTTCCTTACAAAAATAAGTTGCATGCTGGGCATGTTGGCATCATCGATATGGATGTCAACTGTTTGTAACAAAACAAAACAAACAAAACAAAAATAAAACCCAAAACAAGCCCTCAAGGTATATGATAACCTAATAAACAACAAACAAACAAAATCCCACCCACACCAGAAACCCCTCTCTGTCGTGTGTGACTGCGGCTTGCAGAGGACCACACACAAAAAAGAAAAGAAAAAAAGAAATCTGGGATGGTGGGGGAGGGTGATGGTGATAGTAGTGGTGGGAAGGTCATTTGGGGGGTGGGGGGGGGGTGGCTGAAGGGAGAGGTTGGGGGGGGGGGGGAGGGGGAGGGGGCGGAGAAGAGAAGGGATAGGATTATCTGTCGCATCAAATCTCTCACCTTCAGCTGCCTCAACCTCAACCCCCTCCTCCCCCCCCCCTCCTTCCTCTCCTTGCCTGTTTCATCCCCCCCCCACCCCTCCCCCACCTCCCTATCGCCCCCATCCCACTCCACACACCTCCCATTTCCTCCCCGGCCTGCCTCCCCTCGCATCGCATACTAAAATAGCCTCTCTTGTTTCTTGCTCTGTTCCGTCTCTTTCCACCTCTACTTCCATCCCCCCCCTCTCTCTCTCTCTCTCTCTCTCTCTCTACTCTCTCTCTCTCTCTCTCTCTCTCTCTCTCTCTCTCTCTCTCTCTAGGGACGGGATAGCCTGGTGGTTACAGTGATGTATTCGTGATCTGCTGACCCAGGTTCGATTCTCGTTCGAGAGAATTTTTCCTCTGTCTGGAGTGAACATCAGTGCAGACTCCACTCTCCCCCAAAAGTCCTTCGGATGAGACTATAAACCGAGGTCCCGTGTGCGAACGCGCGCAGAACATCTTTCGCACACGTTAAAACCCGTTCCGCTTTTGGGAAGAGTAGGCCATTGTGTGCCGGTGGGAACGGATGACAAAGTTTACAACATTGCATACACACGGGGACTAGATGGGAAAAGCACATAAGTGCTTATTCTATTATCCGCGAAATGAAAGAATAAAAACAAATAAATAGATAAAATAAATCTCTCTCTCTCCCTCTCCGTCTTCTTCTCTTCAGGGTTGTTGAGAGAGACGCTTTGACGCTTTGACCAATTTATTGTCATTGCCCAATGTGGCCTATTGACAAGGGGGGTTATACACGACTTTCTTTTGTAAATACAAATAAATACAAGAAAAAAATCACATGATGCATTTAACGCAATGAAAACCTAAAAACAAACAAACCCAAAGAGAGAGAGAGAGAGAGAGAGAGAGGAGAGAGAGAGAGAGAGGAGAGAGAGGAGAGAGAGAGAGAGAGAGAATTCTTTTATTTCGAGGATAATGAATAAGCACTCATGTGCTTTTTTTACATCCAGTCCCCGCCCGTAGGGATACATCTTAATAATAACCCAACACTTATACACTCTCACATTAGTAACAAGGGGGAATACCCTTTTCAAAACAGCACCCTCCCCACACCAAAAAACCCAAAACAAACAAACAAAAAACCCTTAAACCCCCCCCCCCCCCCCCCCACCCCCCAAAACCCCCAACCAAAACAAACAAACAAACAAACAAGGAGAAAGAAAAAACAAATCAACAAAAGAGGGAAAAGGAAAAAAAAGAGAAAAACAACAACAACAAAACCAAGAAAAATAACAACAACCAAACTTAATAAGTCATAAAGATAAACATCCACACATTGTCAAATGGTACATATACTTGTTACATATAACAATAAGATATTGAAATAGGACACTCATTAAAACTTAAGTACAGCGGACAAGCCCAATAAAGTATTGAAAATATAAAATATGAATCCTTCGTCAGGATACACTATAACTATAAGCGAAACGATAAAAGATGAGATATACAGAGACAGAGAGACAGAAGTGTGTGTGTGTGTATTTCAGATGATATCCAATATATAATTCCCAAAACAGTACACGATCACCATCAACACTCATTTTTGATTATACTCGTAGAGAGAGAGAGAGAGAGAGAGAGAGAGAGAGAGAGAGAGAGAGAGAGAGAGAGAGAGAGAGAGAGAGCAATTATGTAAGGTATTTGCGTCACTTCTCGAGCTTGTGACAGTGTACATCTGGGCACTGAAACCTCTGTAAACTTGCATACACACAACCATCTCTGGAGCTGCATGATTATGCAAACCTCTGTAAACTTGCATACACACAACCATCTCTGGAGCTGCATGATTATGCAAACATTTGTAAACTCGCTCGCTCAAGCGTATGTAAACTTGCACACATACACACATATGGAAACTTGCACACATACAGAAATATCTGTAAACTTGCGCTCATACAAACATATGGAAACTTGCATATACAGAAATATCTGTAAACTTGCGCACATACAAACATATGGAAACTTGCACACATACAGAAATATCTGTAAACTTGCGCACATACAAACATATGGAAACTTGCATATACAGAAATATCTGTAAACTTGCACACATACACACATATGGAAACTTGCACACATACAGAAATATCTGTAAACTTGCGCACATACAAACATATGGAAACTTGCACATACAGAAATATCTGTAAACTTGCGCACATACAAACATATGGAAACTTGCACATACAGAAATATCTGTAAACTTGCGCACTTGCACAAACATATGTATACTTGCACGCATACAAACATAATTATGTAAACTTGCGCACATACAGAAACATCTGTAAACTTGCACGTATACACACATCTGTCAACTTAAACATACAGAAATATCTGTCAACTTGCACTTAACAGAAACATCTGTATACTTGCACACATACAAGCATAATTATGTGAGCTTGCACATACAGAAATGTCTGTAAACTTGTGCACATACAGAAACATCTGTAAACTTGCATGCATACACACATCTGTCAACTTACACATACAGAAACATCTGTAAACTTGCATGCATACACACATCTGTCAACTTACACATACAGAAATATCTGTAAACTTGCACAATCAGAAATATCTGTAAACTTGCACGCATACAAACATCCGTCAACTTGCACTTACAGAAACATCTGCAAACTTGCACGCATACAAACACCTGTCAACTTGCACTTACAGAAACATCTGCAAACTTGCACATCACATACAGAAACATCTGTAATCTTGCACACACAAAAATAGAAACCTTGCACATAATAATTATAATGCAAAGTTATCTGCAAGCTTGCAGACACAAACATCTGTAAACTTGCGCACATTAAAATATGGTGACTTGCACATGAGGCATCTGTTAACATATATAAAATAATATCATACATGTGTAATGTAGTATATTTAGAGATCATACACTAAATGTTGACTTGTGTACATAAGAGTACATACAAACATGCAAATACAAACATCTGTAAGCTTTCATTAATACAAGAATACAAAGTATGCTTAAATGCTTTGATTTGTTTACTTTGCAAGATTCAGCGCTATGCAAATTCCCTATGATGATAATAATAATAATAATATGATTATTATCAAACTCACATAAACACAAAACAAATATGTTAACTTGGATAAATACAAATTTAAAAAACAACAACACTTGCATAGATACAAACACAATTTTGCATAATTACAAACACATGAAAACTTGCATAACACAAACAGCGGAAAACTTTTATCACTACAAACATCTGAATTTGTCAAAACAAGCATCTGTACACTTGTATAAGTACAAACATCTGTAAGCGGGCATAGATACAAGCATTTTTAAACTTGCATAACACCACAACTGTAAACTTGCACAGATACAAACATCTGTAAAATTTGCCAAAATGCAAATTCTGTAAACTGAAATAAATACAAACATGTCAACTTGCATAAATATAAACATATGTAAACTTGCATCAATATAATCACCTGTAAACTAGCGTTTATCATAAAGGGCGTGCACCCGTGCTCATGCAGTGCTTTAAAAAAAAAATTCTTTTATTTCCAGGATAATGGAATAAACCCTCAAGTGCTTTTTTTAACAACCAGTCCCCGTGTGCATGCAGTTTTCTAATTTTGTCATCCGTTCCCACCGGCACACAATGGCCTACTGCGGAACGGGTTTTAACGTGGGCCCAAGATGTTCTGTGTGTCTCGTATGTACAAGACGTTCGCACACATAATTATGTAGGCAGGCATGTGCGTGCAAACATTTTATTTGGTTTATTTATCTATGATTATCTATATTACGCGCCCTGATATATAATTACACTCGTAAACACTACACTATACACTACTCTACAACACTCACACACACACACACACACACAAACACACACACACACACACAAACACACACACACACACACAAACACACACACACACGCGCGCGCGCGCCACACACATGCACACACGCACACACACACCCACTATCGAAACAACATCCACAACAACAACAATAACAAGCAACCCCCACGCAACCCCCCAAAGGAACAACTGTCCCCACAAGCGAACACTAGGCCTACCACCAAAATGATTAGGCTTGTAGACTGGCGTCTCTACCTCAAACACACACACACACACACACACAACACAGACACACACACACACCACACACACACGCACACAGATAGGACACACACAGGACAATACAAGTATGCCAACAGTGATTTTTAGACACCAAAAACCATTGTAATCTGTCATAGACCAAATAGATCAGACAATCTCTCAAAATGGCAATCTTTGTACTAGCCTACGGCCGACGAAACCATTACGTTAGCCTACAGCCTTTACTTCTATGCGACAAAGCGTCCTTGCAGCCGAAACAACTGTCCCTTGTGTGATGGTTTTGTGGTGGTGGTGGTAGTAGTAGTAGGCCTTCAACTTGAATGGGTGTCTTTGTTGTGGTAAAGATCCACTCCAGTCCATTCACAAAGTCTAGGCTGTGTTTTTGTCGCTGGCTTGCTTAGCCTAGTGCAACACTGGAAGGTTTAGACCAGTTGGTAGCCCTACTACTAGGCTAGGACTATAGGCCTAGGCCTAGGGCCTACCGTGTAGAGAAGTATAGTAAGAGAGAGAGGCTGCTTTCCACCATGATTTGGGACGATTCCATGTTGGCAAGGTTTGTTGTTACTTATGTTGTTGTTGCTAGTGGTGATGTTGTTGGTGATGGTGGTGGTGGTGGTTGTGGTGAGGATGATTGTGGTGGTGGTGGTGTGGTTGTTTAGACTGGTTGTTTTTGTCGTTGTTGTTTGTGGCTGTGGTTCGATGTCGATGTTGGTGGTTGTTGAAAATAATCATGGTGTGGATGTGTGTGAACAGCTGTGGTTTTGCTCGCTCTCTCCTCTCTCTCTCTCTCTCTCTCTCTCTCTCTCTCTCTCTTTTCTCTGTGCGCGCGCAGATGTGTGTGTGTGTCCGCTCATGTGCGTGCGTATAATTATGTGCACATGCCCAAGAGCATAATAATGGTGCATATGCGTTTGTGTGAACGTGTGCATGCTTTAAGCACACATGTGTATGTGTGTGTGTGTGTGTGTGTGTGTGTACGCACACACTTGCATAAGCTATATTGAGATAGACTAATCTGATTTGAAATGGTTCGTAAGATTTTTGTGTGTGTACTTTGTTTGGAGGAGATGACAATGAATTAGATTTTATAATTTTTTGTGTGGTCCTTTAAAAAAAAGAAATCCCTTTTTTTTCTCCTAGAATTTAGTGGGTCACTAGGTTGTGTGGTGACAGAGAGATATAAAATACATTGATTTTTTTTACAACCATTTAAAAAGTATATTTGTCTCAATAGTGCTACATATAGAAGTCTAAGTGAATGATCAAAAGATCAAGTGTGTGTGTGTGTGTGTGTAATTCAGTTTTTTCTGATGAAAATCTGATCTCAGTTATATATAATTTTATAGATAGTTTTTTTATTGTCTAGGTTTTTTGTTTTTTTTATTGTCCATCTTATCTTTCTATATATCTTTCCTTTTGTTGTTGTTGTTGTTTTTTTCTGTTAATATTTTCTTCCTTTCTTCACAAAGTTTATAGAATGATTTATTAATCTTGCCTTGTTTATAGAATGATTTAATACAACATTGTTATGGTATATTTATAGAGAAAATACTTTGTCCCTCTTCTCATTTAAAAAATTTTTGTATTTAAGAATAAATGAGTATTCATCCTTCAAACCGAGGCCCCGTGTGCGAACGCATGCAGAACATCTTGCCCACACGTTAAATCCTGTTCCTTTTCGAAAGAGCAGGCCATTGTGTGCCGTGGGAACAGCTGACAAAATTTACAAAACCGCATACACACGGGGACTAGATGTAAAAAAACCCACCTGAGTGCTTATTCCATTATCCTCGATATAAAATAATAAATAAATAAATAAAATTTAAAAAATATCATGTCATCTGAGCACTTTGATTTGTTGCTTTACAAGATTCAGCGCTATATAAATTCCATACATTATTATTATTATTATTATTATTATTATTAAATATAGCGAAGAGATGGGGAGTCAGCATCTTAGGAAGATGTTGGCAGTGGCACTGGGGCCATGGATGTTGTGATTGAAATCTTTGTTTAAAATCGATACTGCCGGTACGAAATTTTGACAGTTTATCTATTTCACAATGCTTTCATGCATTCTATTCAACTTGTCCTCTCTCTCTCTTCTCTCTCTCTCCTCTCTCTCTCTCTCTCTCTCTCTCTCTCTCTCTCTCTCTCTCTCTCTCTCTCTCTCTGTGAGTGTACGAGTATTGGGTTTATTATTAAGATGTATCCCTACGGGCGAGGACTGGATGTAAAAATTTTTTAAAAAGCACACGAGTGCTTTTTCATTATCCTCGAAATAAAAGAATCTGTCATTGTCATTGTCATTGTCTCTCCTTTCCGTTTGTTTTGCTTTCTTTCTGCCTTTTCTTCCCTCTCCCTGTTCTTTCTTTGTTCTTTTTTTAGGTTTTTGTTTCTTTGTTATTGTTTTTTTTTGTTTCTCTATTTCCTTTTCTGAGTCTGTGTTTTCTTCCTTTGTTTCGCGTTGGTTACTTTGTTCTTTCTTATTTTTTATGGTGTCCTTTTTAATCAATATATATATATATATATATATCAATATATCCTTTAATTTTGGGGGTCCTCTGTCCTTATTTTCTCTGCTTTCTTGTTTCTATCTTTCTGGTTTTCTTGTCCTCTATTGTCTTGATTTTTTTTCTTTTTGGGGTTTGCAATTTCCCCCCTTTATTTGATCAATTTTGCTTTTTTGATTAACATTCTTTCCCCCCTGCTTGTTTTTCATTCATCTTTGTGTGAATGCTTATTTTATTTATTTTGAATACCCCCCTTCCCGCTTTTCTTCTTCTTTTAAATTAAAAAAAAAAATCTATTCCTCTTTCTTGTCTTTTCTGTCTTTGTAGGTGTGTGGTTTTTTAATAAAAAAAATCTTATTCTTTTATTTCGAGGATAATGCGATAAGCATTCATCTGGGTTTTTTCATTCAGTCCCCGTGTGTATGCAGTTTTGTAAATGTTGTCAGCCATTACCACCGGCACACAATGGCCTACTCTTCCGAAAAGCGAAACGGGTTTTAACGTGTGCTGAAGATGTTCTGCGTGCGTTCGCACACAGGACCTCAGTTTGTAGTCTCATTCGAAGGACACTGATGTTAACTCCAGAGGAAAATTCCTCTTGAACGAGAATCGAACCCGGGTGAGCAGATCACGAATACATCACTCTAACCACCAGGCTATTCTCCCCCCCCCCCCCCCTGTATGTGTGTGTTTTAGTGTGGTATGTTGTTGCTTTGTGTGTGTGTGTGTGTGTTAGTTTATTTGTTTTTTTCGTCCTGTCTTCAATTATTTTATCTGTATTTTTGCTTTTTTTGTTTGGCTTGTTAATTTATTTGTTGGGTTTGTTTTCCCCGGTGGTGCTGGTGAATTTGTTTATTTCATTTATTTATATTATGCTATTTATTTATTTATTCGTTATTAAAATTTTTTTTATATAATGGCTTTATCAAGGATAAGTCTCTATTCTGTTTCTTTTCTAATCATTGCAGAATGTATTACTACTATTAGATTTAAATGAGCTCTTTTTTTAGATGAGTCGATTTGCATGTCTGGATTGAGGTGAGTCGATTTAAGTGAATAACTGGAATAAGATGACTGCATTGAGATGAGATGACTTGATTGAGGTGACTGGGTTAAATTAAGTGACTCCATGTGGGTGACTCGCGATATAAACATGAAGGCATGTATTATGTACATAGCTTTTGAGGTTTTGTTTTGTTTTGTGTTTATACAATGTTTTGAATGACAATTATCATCATGAGACAACTCTTTGTTGGGTTGTTTGGTTGGGTTTTTTTTTTAGGGAATACATTCTTTGTCAGTTTGTTAGAGGTTTATTTCTTTGTTTCTTCTGTTGAAAATAAGTCTTCATGTAGAAAGCATCATAAATCGCGCATGTGCGTAATTATGTCAGAGTATCAAGCTAATCATTTATATGACTAGTCGACTGATTTTTTTGTGTTTGTGTTGTATTTTCAGCTGCAAGCAGTTAGTTTTGGTGCCTTTGTGTTCCTCTGTTGTTGGTTTTTGGTGTGGGTTTTTAAAATTTTTATATTTTTTATTTAAGTCGTTTCATTCAGAAGGATGTTCGTAAGAACAACATATGCAATATGAGTATAACAAAAATACATTTTTTTGTTGCGCGTTCCCCAGCTTAACATCCTGGTGGGAAAGGGGGGGCGTGAGATTGTAAAATATATGTAAACATACACCCTGGATTAGAATAGAAGTTGCCTGTATCACTCTTTTGAAGCACTGGCAATGCGGCCTGTCTCACTCCTCCCACCTGGGAATCACCGTGACACTGTGTTGATACACTCTGGATCAGAAGTTCGCCTGTATCACTCTTTTCAAGCACTTACCATCTAATATATAATATATATATATATATATATATATATATATATATATATATATATATATATATATATATATATATATATATATATATAATCATTAACCATTACACCCAGTGGTGTGTAGGGCAGCAACAAAGCGCTTCCACTCTTGTCTATCCTGGGCCATCCTAGTCACTGATCCCCAAGAGTGCTGCATGGCCTTCATCTCACTTTCTACAGTCCTCCTCCACGTTGCTTTTGGTCTTCCTTTCTTTCTCCATATATATATATATATATATATATATATATATATATATATATATATATATATATATATATATATATATATATATATAAAGCCGTACTCCAACTTCAGAGGATTTTTGTTCTCCTTTAATGGAGAGTGTAGGTTGTTGTGCCGAGAGTTTGATATGGCTGGGGATAATCTGAGCACGATATTGAAAAATGTTAATTGGTTGTAGGCTTTGGCACTGAGCTTACATCAGAAACTGACGGAGGTTTAGGCCTGGGCCATGCATCAGCTCATTCTCCTGGTGCCTTTTTCCCCCAGAAAGTCTTAAAAGATACCCATTCTCACCCACGCCGAAGACGGATGCGCTGGGCCTGACTTGTCAGGCGCTTAACGGCAGCGCAACGCATGAATTGCTCGTACGACGGACAATAGTTGCTGTCTGAGCTTTTGACGATGACGACGAAGAAGAAGAAGCTGATAAAAAGTACTGTAAAATATTTCTGAAAAGAAAGCTGTAGCTAAACAGCAGCACAGCAAGTAGATGGAAAAATTAATAAGGTACCTCCAAAGTGCATCAAAGTTGTGACCATTTTCTGGAAAAATGAAACAGTTAACAAACGACAAGAAAGAAAGGGGATGATGTATTTGTTTTTATTCTTCTTTTATATTTCGAGGATAATGGAATAAGCACTCGTGTGCTTTTTTACACTCAGTCCCCGTGTGTATGCAGTTATCTAAATTTTGTCATCAGTCCCCACCGGCACACAATGGCCTACTCTTCCGAAAAGCAAGATCAAGGAATGTACATAAATTATGTTCACGGACAAATGATTGAAATAAGTAAAATAAATAACAACAACAAAAAACCCTTAGAATTAAAACCCAACCAACAAAAAAGCAAGAAAATAAACGAACATTCTAAAGAGACTTTCCCCCCAACAGCAACAGCAAAACATCCCCCCCCCCCCCCCCCCATACACACACACACACGCACACCTCCATCAGCAATAAAAACAAAACAAAACAAAAACAAAAAAGCAAATAAAACAAGAAACCAACAAAAGATATAAAAATAAAATCAACAACAAAAAATCCTTAACCTCACAAAAAAAAAACAGAAAAAAAACCCCTCCCCCCCAACAAACCCCCCCCCCCCCCCCTCCCACGCCTATCTTCCCTATCTTCCCCCAAATAGCTGATTTGTCTCATTCTTTCTTTCCTTCCTTCCTTTCTTTCCATCATTTCTTTAATGCAAATCTTCTACTATTTTGTCCCCCCACCTCCCCTCCCCTCTATTGTTGTAGTTATAGCATCGGTTTATTTCATTTTTTACAAATTTTATGTTGTGGTTGTGGTTGTAGCCTTGTGCTTTACACGTTGTTGCGGGAAGAGGGTAAGGGGGACAGCCGATCCTGTCCACCTGAAATGGCGTGGAAAAAGCTATGGCAAAAATGTACAGCGGCAGGTGTTTGGTGTGGTTGTGTTACGAGACCCAACAACCACTTCAACAATAATAAAAGTGTCAAACAAGATCACACACACACGCACGCACACACACACACACACACACACACGCGCGCGCGCGCGCGCGCGCGCATGCACGCATGCCCGCACGCACGCAAGCAAGCACACACACATTATGACACGGTGTTTTTTTTTCTGATGTGAAATTCAGTAACTGAAGTTTATTTGCATTTTTCATTGGAATTACTGATTTTGTTAGGAATTGTTAGAACCGTATTTTCCTTTTTTGTTTATTGTAGTTCAGTAGGCTAGTAACGTAAAGGTTGTTTTTTGTTTTATCATTTCACATGCATTGATCCCCGGAAAACAGTGAAATTCCTTCTCCTATACATTACCAACTACACCCTCCTCCCCCTGGCACTTACCCCCCCCCCCTCTCTCCCCCCCTCTCTCACCCCCCTCCACCCCCCACCCCCTTCTAATATCACAACCTGTGAAAAGACGTTAAATGAATTTGAAAACACTCACACACACACACACACACACACACACACACACACACACACACACCACACACACACACACACACACACACACATTTGGTAACAAACAAGCGTAGCGGTGTATGTGTGTGTGTGTGCGCGCGCGCGTGCGCGCACGTGATTGTTTCGATAACAGAATAATCGTAGGGTTGCTTTTTCTGTTGCTCGTTGCAAAGGCCCAAGTCTGATTTTGTTTGATTTTATATGTACAGAATGATGATGATAATAAAGATGATAATGATAATAATGATATGAATATTCATCATCATCATCATCATCATCGTCATCATCTCATCACTATTGCTGCTACTTTAAGTTTAACTACTTCTACTATTGCTATTGCTTCTGCCACCACCACCACCACCACCACCATCATCTCCTCCTCCTCCTCCTCCTTTCATCCTCCTCCTCCTCACCATCATCATCACCACCACAATCATCATCCCTCTTGATAATTATTATTATTATATTATTATTATTATGTTGTTGTTGTTGTTGTGTGTGTTTTCAGGAGCCCTGGTTAACTAACAACAGTATGGAGCAGTAGAAGCAGGTAAGACACATGACTTACCGTGTTCGATTTTCTGCTTCTGTCCGTCTTTGTGTCCGTCTTTTGTCTTGTATTGTCTTGTCTTGTCTTGTCTTGTCTTGTCCTGTTCTGTCTTGTCTTGTCCTATTCTGCTCTGTCCTGTTATGTTGTGTTCTGTTCTGTCCTGTTATGTTGTGTTCTGTTCTGTTCTGTCCTGTCCTGTTCTATCTTGTCCTGTCCTGTCCTGTTCTGTCCTGTCCTGTTCTATCTCGTCCTGTCCTGTCCTGTTCTGTTATGTTCTGTTGTGTCCTGTCCTGTTCTATCTTGTCCTGTTCTGTCCTGTCCTGTTCTGTCCTGTTCTATCTTGTCTTTTTGTCTGTCTACGTTGTCTGTATCCGTTTGCCTGTGTAGTCCGTCTGTGAATATATCGTTGTCTTTTCGTCTGTCTGACATGTTTTCTTCTTTACCACGCGCGCGCGCGCGCGCACACACACACACACACACACACACACACCACACACACACACACACACACACACACAACAATACACACAACACACACGAACGTATGACATTTACAAAACTGCATACACACGGGGACTGGATGTAAAACAAAACTACATGAATGCTTTTTCCATTGTCCTCGAAATAAAAGAATAAAAGAAATAGACACACACACACAGTGAGTGGATATGAGAGACAGACATAGACAGACAGACAGACGTTACAGAGAGACAGAGATAGAGACAGAGATAGAGAGAGACAGAGACACACACACACAGAGACAGAGAGAAACAGAGACAGAGACAGACAGAAAACAGACAGACAGACAGACAGAGATAAGCCTACATTCCAGATCGCGGGAAAGGAATGTGCCAAGTTAGCAGTTGTGTATGTAGCGAGAAGCCAGCAGTTCTGTCAGCGTAGTGTAGTGTAGTGTAGTGCAGTGCAGTGTAGTGTAGTGTAGTGTAGTGTAGTGTAGTGTAGTGTAGTGTAGTGTAGTGTTTATTTTTTTTATTTATTTATTCTTTTATATCGAGGATAATGGAATAAAGCACTCATGTGCTTTTTTACATCCAGTCCCCGTGTGTATGCGGGTTTGTAAATTTCTTTCCACCGGCACACAATGGCCTACTCTTCCGAAAAGCGGAACAGGATTTAACGTGTGCGCAAGATGTTCTGCACGCGTTCGAACACGGGGCCCCGGTTTATAGTCTCATCCGAGTGTAGTACAGTGTAGGCGTGTGGGGGAGACAGAGGGGCCCCTGTGTGTGTGTGTGTGTGTGTGTGTGTGTGTGTATACATATATGAATACTACCTCTGTTGTACCTACACCCTACCCTGCCTTGTGCTTTGGGGGGTATTTTTATTTTAGTTTAGTTTTTTTAAGTACTCAACAGAAGATACAGGTGTTGTCTTTCATTCACATCCTCTTGGAATGATAAACATAAACAAAACACACACAAAGGGGCGCGCGTGCACTCACGTATGTATAATTATGTACGTTATTGCGCACACATATGTACGCTATTGCACTCACACATAATTATATGTATGCTGTCGCACACACACGCACGCACGCACGCACGCACACACACACACACACACACACGCACGCACGCACGCACACACAGACAGACATACACACACACACACACACAGTCAGAATTTGGCAAAAAGCTAAATTGTTTAGTGCCTTCTATTGTTTTCCCTCTTTCTTTCTCTCTCTCTCTCTCTCACTCTCTCTCTCTCTCTCTCTCTCTCTCTCTCTCTCTCTCTCTTTTACTCACATGCTATGCCTGGAATGTGTGTACACGGCCGGGGCTTCCCTTCTTCATCTCACCCCCATTTCTGAGATAAACCATACCCCGGCTGTTGTGGCTGACAGTGCTGGTGCTTGTTCTCCTTTTATTCTGATTTAATTCTTTCTTCTTTTTTTTTCGTACCTCGGCTAAAACTCCGAGGTTCACCAATGGTGAGATTTTGCGTATGCGACCGTCTTTGCCCACCACGAAGGTAGCCGCATTCCGACTTCGGAAAAGTTGCTGTTCTAAAGTGGTCAGGCTCAAAGGAGATCAGAACTCCTCCCCAGCTCTGGAGACTTCCTGTGGAAACTTTTGCCTTCTCCTTTCCTTCACCAGGTGGGCTGCCGATGCCCAGGCTGCAAATCCTCAAAACAAACGCTTCCAAATCTGACAATTCCTGTCGTCTTTGAGAGTGTCGGAATCGGGTAAAGGCAGCAGATTAGAACAAGACAAGTTATTGCAATACATCTCATTACAATACAGTACAATACAATGCAGTGCAGTCCGATACAGTGCAATGCAACATAAAGAAAAGAGAGGGGGAAAAAAGAAGATCTGAAGGAAGACAGATAGAAAAAAAAAGACAAAGCGGAAGAAAGGGAGTTGGTTCCTTTACGTTGGCAATTTCCACTACATTTTTATGTGTGTATTATCTTTGTATGGTCATTATTTGGGGTCGCCGTTTTCGTGTGTTTTGATAATAAAATGATGAACTAAACAATTTAAAAATAATTTTCAGTTACGTTTGAGCCAGGTTCACGCAATTGAACGGCTTAAACCAGTTAAGGACAAGAGAGCCATTTAACGACATCACATCCTTTCTTTAGGGTCAGGATTCGAACTAGGAACTTCTTACTTTAATACAAGATTGCTAATGTGGTTTGGAACCAACCCTTCCTAGAACTACACCAACCAGCCATGCAGATCTTTTGACTGAAATATGCCCCTATACCTGTGTGCCTTAGGTCAGAATGTAAAAAAGTATTGCAGAGCCTGATGTTTGGACGGAAATATTTTCCTATACCTGTGTGCCTTGGGTCAGAAATTAAAAAATGTCATGCAGAGTCTGATCTTTGGACTGAAGTATTCTCCTATACCTGTGTGCCTTAGGTCAGAAAGTACAAAAAAGTCATGCAGAATCTGATCTTTTGACTGAAATATTCTCCTATACCTGTGTGCCTTAGGTCGGAACGAAAGAAAAAACATTGTTATGCAGATCTTTTGACTGAAATATTATCCTATACCTGTGTGCCTTAGGCAGATTAAAAGAAGAAAAAAAATCATCCAGAATCTGATCTTTGGACTAAAATATTCTCCTATCCCTGTGTGCCTTAGGTCAGAACGAAAGAAAAAGAAATTGTCCTGCAGATCTTTTTGACTGAAATATTCTAAGAAAGAAGGAAAGAAAATCCCACTCTGATCTTTTGACTGAAATATGCTCCTGTACACGTGTGCACTAGGTAAGACAGACAGACAGAAAGGAAGAAAGAAAAGAAAAGAAAGAATCACCTGTTATGTTGGTGGGAAGGTTCAGCACTTTGTATTAATTGTCTGTGGCTGGGCTGATGACAGGGCTGATGCATTGTCAACAGGTCCTCTGTTGACCAGCCTTGCCAACCGCCACTACTACACCGGCCACCCCGTGTAGCATGTCCTCTGCCCTCTGGTGAAAAAAATGTCTGGAGGGTTGTGTGTTGAGTCAAGTCAAGTCAAGTCAAGTCAAGTCAAGCATAGTCAAGTCAAATGTTTTATTTCCAGATGGTACATTGAATAAGCAATGCATATGCTTTTTTGCTTTTTCTCAAGCCATCTATCTAGGAACAAAAAAAACCCAAACTTGATCAATATTATCTAACTACATTATTACCATAACCAATAATAATAAAGCTAACTCTAAAAGAAAAATAGAAACAGAGAAAAAAGAGAAAGAAAACACACACACACACACACACACACACACGCGCGCGAGCGCGCGAACCGACCACAAAGAAAAAAGCAAAAAAACCCCTCATCAACAACAAAAATGGAACCTCCTTGTTTCGCCCGAAATCGGGTTACTATGATGTCTTATTCGGGCTTAGACATAGTTTTTGTGGTTGTTTTGTTGTTCTTCTTCTTCTTTATGGTAACTTCCATGTTGATACGATTAAAAGAACAGATGTCTATTAATTTTTATTCTTGATTACTTATTAACAGTTGAAATGATCAGGGCGTTTAATGTAAAACAACAAAGGATGCTAGTAAGATTCAAAAATGGGCAGCGTGCAATTGATTTTGATAATGTCTACATCTTGCTGCGGTTGAAGCTAACCTTTTAAGTGATAACTGGTGTTAGTGGCAAGTTAAGATGGCAACCAAAGTATTATCAGTTATTGACATTTTAAGGGGTGTGCCTGGGTAACATTAAAATATCGTCAAGCTTACGGTTGTTTATGGGGCTGTCTTCGTTCATAGCAAACTTCTTCTTGCCTAAAACGTATCCCTATTTGTCATTTAAAAGGTGTGTGTGTGTGTGTGTGTGGTTGTTGTTGTTGTTGTCTTCAATTTAACGTGTGTTCACTCTAGTGATATTAGACGATTGTGTGTGTGTGTGTGTGTGCGTGCGTTGGGGGGCGTGCGTGTGTGTGTGTGGTGTGTGTGTGGTGTGGTGTGTGTGTGTGTGGAGAGAGAGAGAGAGAGAGAGAGAAGAGAGAGAGAGAGAGAGAGAGAGAGAGAGAGAGAGAGAGAGAGAGAGAGAGAGATTCTTTCAAGTGAGAGTGTGGCTGTCTGTGTAAGGAGACACCAAAGCCTGCTTTATACACGCGATCTTCTCCTCTGGTATCCACCACTTCCAGGTGTCACAGTGATTGCCCAGGAGGGGTGAGGGAGGCAGCATGCATGCATGCATATTCTGGGTGACCCCCCCCCCCCCCCCCCCCCAGGCGTTAAGTTGGGGGAACAGTAATACACCCACCACATTACTTACAGGCACGTACATACTTGTCAGGGGGTTAAGTACACCGTCCTTCCTTTTTTCCCCCCAGGTTTTGCAAAATTTAATGCAAAAAAATTAATATGGTAATGTCGTTTATCTTTGTTCATTTCCCTCCCATTAGATGAATTCGTGTTAGTCAACAAGCAAGCCACATAATTATGTGAGGTGGATAAGAAGACGAGAATGAAGACATGAAATAAAAGTTTATTTGATATAAAGAAAGAACAGACAGTTGCTAACAACAGCAATGACAACAACAATAATAATGATGATGATCATAATAATAACGACAACAATAACAACAACAAAAACAACAACAACATAATAATAATAATAATGTTGATGATGATGATGATGATGATACTAGACATACATAACAACCAATGAAAAGTACTATACGTATTGTATCGTAGAGCGTAACACTGTCGGCAACTTCTGTCTCTGCAGTTATTGAAATTCCAGCTGCTCTTCCCAGGGGAGAGTGTGACGCCAAAAGTGCAGCGCCACCTAATAAAAAAAAAATCAATAAAAAGCCATATCACAAACATTTCCTTGATAGCAGTGATTCTTCAGAAGTACAGTCACTTTACATAGATGACACTGGTTTAAAAAAATCGTCAACTCTGTTATTGCTACCATAATATTAATATTAATATATTATTATTATTATTATTTATTATTAATTATTATTATTAGTAGTAGTTGTAGTAGTAGTAGTAATAGTAGTAGAGGCAGTTTTAGTAGTAGTATCATCATTATCGTCGTCATCATCATCACCACCACCACCACCACCACCACCACCACCACCACCACCATCCTCCTCCTCCTCCTCCTCCTCCTCATCATCATCATAATTTTTTTTCCGACGGGAATATTTCGGGCAGGCGCTACTAGTAATAAGAGCACCGCAGTCAGTCAGTTGTGGAGAGTGTATGTTGAAAACAGCGTGTCCAGTTGGCGTCTGAAGGCGGGCTGTATGTCATGTAGCCACTATATATAAAATAAAATATTATATAGTGCTTTGGCTCTAATAATTATCTGTATATATAGTATGTGTTGAAAAGAGCCTCCCTTGACGTGATTACCCTGTCTTTCAAACAAAGGAGGCATCATCTCTGGCCTGTTTCCCCCCCTTTGTTCTTTCTCTTCCCGAGTACAAAGGCCGTTCCAAAGTTTAACGCAGTACAGGTCAATTGGAATCCCAGATCATGTTCTTTGCCACTTCTACTGGCACGCACACACACATACACGCGCGCGTGCACACACACACACACACACACACACACAACACACACACACACACACACCACACACACTCTCTCCTCTCTCTCTCTCTCTCTAACAAACACACTCACTCACGGGCGCGCATACACACACACACGTGCATGCACACACACACACACACCCACACCCACCCACCCAACACACACACACACATACACACACACACACATACACACACACACACACACACACACCTCTCTCTCTCTCTCTCTCTCTCTCTCTCTCTCTCTAACAAACACACACACACGTGCGCGCGCACATACACTATATTTCCTTTCTCGTCTAATTTTACTTTGAATAAAGAAACGTTAATCAAAGAAAGAAAGTAAGAAAGAAACACACAACACACACACACACCAAGAGAGAGCAGGGGGGGGGGGGGGGGGGGGGGGGGGGGGGGGGGGGGGGGTTTGCGGTGCGGTTCCAATGAAAACGAAAGGTTAAACACGGTATGCATGCAATTTTGAAGACTGAATTAGGAATGCACATTTTCTCTCTTTATTTTAATTTTACGCAAACACTGTACTCCCACTTTTCTGCAATTTATCCTGGCATCTTTAAACTGTGCAGAATCATCAGAATACGAACACAACTGATCCATAGGCTGGCTCTCTCTCTCTCTCTCTCTCTCTCTCTCTCTCTTAATTTTGTGTGGGTTTACAATCAATCAGATTTTTCGGGCATTTTTGTTTAGTTATTTTGTTGTTGTTTGAATTCCCCTCTGCCGCCCTTTCTTAAAGTTCCGCCATGCCACCAATGAAAGTGCTTACTTTTTTCCTCGTAATTAATGGCTTAAGAAAGTGTCTGACCTTGTGAAACCCACAAAATATTTACCTCCTTCCTCTTTCTCTTAGAACCATGAGATTAACCCTCGCGGGGGAGATCGTTGCACTGGGGACCAACCATTTCCCTGTCATTAAGGCATCCTTATTCCTATTCCGGGATTACGTTTACATCTGCCACTTTGCTGTTGTCCAGGTTATAATTATCAGAGTCCCAGGGCAGATTTCAGATGCTCTATGAACCGATTACACCTGCCACTTTGCTGTTGTCCAAGTTATATAATTATAATCATCAGAGTTCTAGCAGAGATTTCTGATTCAGGTGCAATATTAACTCAAGCGCAGCGAGTTATATAAAACTGTGTAAATCTGACACCACTTTGGCATATCACTTACCAGTGTTGTTATAATGTCATCTGTGTCTAAACTGGCATGGGCTGGCCCTCTCTTCTTGGAAATAAAAAGAGAGAAGGGGGATTTCATATCCTTGGGTCATTGTAAGATTATCCAAGTGGTTTCAACTTGGCATCTCTTAAGTCAGAATCGAACCTGTGACCCATTAATCAAGTATCAAGCTTAATGCTCCTTGCCCATTCCCACCACCCTCCTCAACTCCTGGAAATGGTTTTGAAACAACAACAACAAAAAACCAAACACAGTCACAAAAAACGTAGAAGTTGTAATTGTGTTGAGCAAAGCAAACATCCTGGTTTCCTTGCCTATCCTTAGGCTATGAACCAGCATAATGAGTTTTCTGCCAAGTGTTGATGGCCAATTGTCTCACTCCACCTCCACATCTTGGGCCAGGCAATCAGCCTTATCAAAGCAGTCCTTCCCTGTCCCTGATTGGTGTGAAAGCCGACCCGACGTGACCCCGACCACTTATCATCGGAGACAAAAGGGAATTAAATTGGTGGATAGTGGAAGACTGGAGAGTGGGGGGGGGGGGGGGGGGGGGGGGGGGGGGGGGGAGGGGGTGTGTGCTAATTATGGGATGGCGTGGTGGGAGTGTGGGGCCTACGTGTGTTGCAGCATTCCACTTATGGGCCCGACCTTGGCCCAATCAGGCCTGGCCACATTAGTTGTGATAGTTTAGTGGTGAGGGTGGTGCCATGTGTCACCACTTTTTGTTCAGTCAGTTTTGGGGGTCCTCTGACTCTGTTCACTTCATATGCAAGAATTTTATTGTCAAAAGACTTGTTTATATTTGTAGTTTCAATTTTAAAAAAAATAAAATTTCCTTTCAGGAAGAATTTTTGTTTGAGGAATGGGTGGTCTGGTGCTTTTGAAGAAGAATGACGATTGTTTAGGGGTACAAGATACTCAAAGGAAACAGTAGAAGAAAGAAAATCTTTGGAAAAGCCGGACAGTAGAGAGTCTTCACAGAAGAAGCCCCCTTCTAAAATCAACGTGCTTAGGCCCTTGATTTTTTTGGGGGGTTGGTGGGGGGGATGGGGGAGGGGGGGCTCCCTTGCAAAGTTGCATTGCAGGTTATATTATATATATATATAATTATATATATATATATATATATATATATATATATATATATATATATATAAGCATGTACATCCCCACCAATACAAAATATTCCATTCTTATGCAGTATGTAGCATGTTCACAAGACCTTTGACTTCTTACACCCAGGTGGACTAAGCTGCATCCAGCACTTTGTGCACACATGGGAGTTTTGTGAAATATTGTTTCCTTCATCATGCACGACTTGGAGTTTGGAGCGCTTTCTTGGAGGGTTGGGGGAAATTGTCTATTAAAAAGAGTTTTATGTCACAAAAGCAGACAACATTTCTATGGTAAAGTAACTTAAACATCTGGGTAAGCCTAGACTGTTCAAGTTAGCCTATTGTCCTAAGCAAGTACAGGCATGTTGAAAAATTATTCTAATATCATGCGTCATGATGATTTTATTTATCAGTTATATAATAAGGTAGACACACCTCATCATTTCAACCGCAAAGTTACCAGCATTCGTGAAGAAAGTTATAAAATGAACACATACCTTCCTTTTGCCACACCAGACCTCCCATACTCTTTCTTTCACCACCAGATTGTGTTACAGCTGTGTCACAGGTCCTGACTTGACTGTGGGCTGCAGCCATGTTGGGACCTGTGCTTGCTGATTGGTCGATAGCAAGGTCACATGTTCTGGGCTCACCTCTTCACGCCTGCAATGTGGTGGTGAGACCCATGGTGATTAGTGAAAATTGAGGTCACGTGGGCGTGGATTGTTTGCCAAATAATTAATGGCTGTGAATGTAGGGATGAAAACATGCACAATACCGGTCAGGGTGATCCAGATTTTGTTTTTTTCTGCTGGAGCTGAAGGGTTGTGTCATCACTTTTACAAATAGGATGGGAAGAGCAATTAATGCAGAATAACAGATTGGTCTTCACCTCCAAGACAGAGTAAGAAATGGCGGTGTGTGTGTGTGTGTGTGTGTATGTGTGTGCGCCCGCATGTGCGCACTTTGCATGCGTGTAATAGGTGTGTATGTGTGCCCACACACACACTAGCCTTGTGTGCATGTTCTAGATGAAGGTGAGAGATGGAGGGAGAATGAGAGGGATAGAGTTTCTATATATCCTTACTTGGGTGAAAAGATTGGCTAGTGGGGGGGTGGGGGTGGGGGTGTGAATGGAGAGGACTGGGATCTGGTTTCACTATACCAAGCAGGCATTGGGAAGATACTGTCAGGGTAGATCAGATTTTGCTTTGTTCAGCAGAATTAAGTTTCAGACAAGGTCGAGATGCAAGTACATGCTTGTGGCTTGTGCCCCGCGCCCCCCTGTCGGTTTTGCTCCAGTCAAGATCATACATTAAGATCTGTGTGAATTGGTTTGAGATCATGTTTAGCTGGCCGGTGTTATAAGATTATACTGGTGTGAAGTTTGCGGTCATTGATACCTTACTCTATTATGATAAGACACCAGTTAGGTTTTTTTTGGGATTGAGAGTTCAAGTGATGTCAAAAATGGAGGACAGGCTATTGTCTGTTCACTCTCAGTGATATTAGAGGGAGGACAGGCTAGGATATTCACATGTGTTTAGTGTATACACAGCCATTGATGTTAAGCATGCATGCGTAGGTCACTCACACATGCACTCACACACACACAGAGACACACACACACATGCACGCATGCATATTCATATAATATATATATTTGTATTACCAAGGTGCAGGATATGTCAGTGTAGGGGCATACACCGGAATGCCCTACAAGACAAGTGATCACTTGAAGCACTACAAAATGTATCATTAAAGGGTAGGTCTACATGAAAGGTATGTACTTTTTAAGTTTCACCAGAGAAAAATACTGTAATACACCATTAAAAAGTATAATGAGGTGAACATACTTGTACTAGTCACCAGAGAAAGTATCGTAATACATCATTAAAGGATACATGATATAGGCTTGCAAGTGTCACAAGAGAGAAGAGAGAGAGAGAGAGAGAGAGAGAGAGAGAGAGAGAGTATATCATTACATGGTACATAACATAGGCATACCTTTCAGTGTCGCCAGA
>CM054135.1:55305866-55315866 GCA_028751875.1 Rapana venosa
AGACACACCCACCCACCCACCCACCCCCACACCCACACACACATACACAAACACACATACACACACACGCGCGCGTGTACACACACACACCACACACACACACACACAACAGCTGTACCCGTGTAGCCCCCCCCCCCCCCCCCCCCACACACACACCACACCGCGCGCGCGCGCGCATACGCACGTGTACACACACACACACACACACTCTCCCTCTCTCTTTCTCTATCTCTCTCTCTCTCACACACACACACACGCGCACGCACGCACGCACGCACGCACGCACAAGAACTAAACCGATTCATCGACCCAACGCTAGAAAGAGATAGATAGATACATACATTATTTTCGTTATGCACCGTCAGTCGCGCGCGATCACACACACACAAACACACACCACACACACACACACACACACACACACACACACACACACACACACACACACACACACTTTCTCTCTCCCTCATTCATTCATTCATTCATCATCATCATCATCATCATCATCATCTCTCTCTCTCTCTCTCTCTCTCTCTCTCTCTCTCCTCTCTCTCTCCTCTCTCTCTCTCTCTCTCTCTCTGATATCTACCCTGTGTATGCGGCTGTCTCTATTCTGTTTGTTTATGCATGTTTCCGTTTTGCCAGATTCTTATGGACTTGTCATTGTTGTTTGTTTAATTGAACGATTGGTTGATTGATTTACTTTTTGGGGACTGAGAACTGGATGAAAAAAAGCCACGATTGTGCTTATTCTTTTCCCACAATAAAAATGTTCATTCATTCATTCATTCATTCATTCTTTCATTCATTCTTTCAATTCTCTCTCTCACATACACACACACACCACCACCACCACCACCACCACCATCATCATCATCATCATCATCATCATCATCATCATCACTTCAGCATGCTGTAAAAAGCAGGCAGACACGTAAGTTAAAAAACAACAACCGTTAACAAGTTTATGCAATAAAATGTTTCGTTGCACCATAGCAAAAGATCTGTGTGTGTGTTGTGTGTGTGTGTGTGTGTGTGTGTGTAGAGAGAGAGAGAGAGAGAGAGAGAGAGAGAGAGAGAGAGAGAGAGAGAGAGAGAGAGAGAGAGAGAGAGAGATGGCATCTGTGACATGAAGTCATAGAAGACAGCAGGACAAAACACGCTACAGAATGTGTCCTGACAATGGAATCTTTAATTCCACAGTGATACGGATCCTGTGCCATTGCCATTGTGTGTGTGTGTTCTTGTGCTAGGCCTATACTAGGCTAGTAGCCACTGTGTTGATTTGTGGAGACTTGTTACTGTTGATTCCCTGAATAAACATGCTGTATGTTTGTTTAGAACTTTTTGTGTCTATGGTACAATGATGTGTGTGAGTGTGTGTGTGTGTGTGTTGTGTTGTGTGTGTGTGTGTGTGTGTGTGTGTGTGAGAGAGAGATAGAGAGAGAGAGAGAGAGAGAGAGAGAGAGAGAGTGTTCACGCACGCGCGTGTGCGTGTGTGTGTGTGAATGCACATGTATGATTGTGTAATTTTAGATTAAAAGCAGGAAACATTTGTACTACTTATAACTAAGTAAATGTAAGCATTTTACAGCGTAGCATTTGTATTGTATTGCATTGTACTATATTGTACTACACTGTGCTATAGAGTACTGTACTGAATGAATTCTACTGAGAGCGTTGGTGAAGAAGTTTTGGTTAAAATTGTGTGTGTGTGTGTGTATGTGCACGCGCGCGCACAACTGTGTTTTGATCTTGTTGCTGTTGAGGTTTTTTTTCCATACGTTTTGATTCCACGTTTTACCACAGTTCCTTTGTTGTTATATTTCAGCAGTTTCCTTTCTTCTTTAAAAAACATTAATTTCTCCTCACCCCCTCCTAAGATTTTGTGTTTTCCTTCCTTGGCCAAAGCTTCAAGGTTCACTATGGAAGGACTTTGCCTGTGCAACCATTTTTGCCCACCACTAGCATTTTAAATGTGACGACTTCATGTGTGTGTGTGTGTGTGTGTGTGTGTGTGTGTGTGTGAGAGAGCCAGAGAGAGAGAGAGAGAGAGAGAGAGAGAGAGAGAGAGAGAGAGAGAGAGAGAGAGAATGAATGAACATTTTTATTGAGGGAAAAGACTAAGCCCAATGGTGGCTTGAAAAGCACAGACTCAGCAGCTCTGTAACAACGACATTTGACTGAACTATATTCCTGTGACACCTTAACTGGCACTTGCATACGCCCAACCTATTACAATGCTCCCCCCCTCCTCTCTCTCTCTCTCCACCCCCCCCCCCACCCCCACTCACCCCCAATCCTTCTCTACCTCCCCACCAGCAAACATACTAGAGTTGAGCAGTAAAGTAGGGGAAGGAGGGTGGGTGGAAGTGGGGGAATAGGAGGGGGAAAAGGCTTTCTGTGGATAACGATTCTATAAGTCCTTTTCTTACTATCTCTGTGACCCCTCCCTCCCTCCTTCCCTCCCCACAATCTGTCCTTTATTTCTAAGTGCATAATGGTATGAAAATCTCTGACTGGATATCTTTGCCTAAATAAGGTTTTATCCCTTCGCCTACAAGTCTTTTTTCTTTTTCTTTTTCTTCTTCTTCTTCTTCTTCTCTTCTTTTCTCTCTCTCTCTCTCTCCCTCTGTCTCTGCTCTTCTCTCTCTCTCTCCCTCTCCCCCTCCCCCTCCTTACTCTCTTCCTCTCTCCCCCCCCCCTATTCCTTCTCCTCTAATCCTTTGATTTAAGAAGAAAAGAAAAAAAATGTGTGTGACCTACTTGTATGACCTTCTTTTCAAAGACACTCCTCGAGGAGACTCTTGAACTCTTCCCATTGTCTTTTCTTCTTTTTCTATCTTTTTCTTCCGTTCCCCCCTCTCTCACCCCCCCCCCCCCCCCCCCCCCCCCCCCCCCCCCCACCTCCCCCCCCCCCCCAAGCAAGACTTGTGAATGGTGTGACCGACTTAATGAACTTTCTGTCACCCTGGAAAGCATTCTTACCATTTCATTCAGCATTCCTCTTTACTTACCTATAGTTCAACCAACCCCCATAGCGGCATGCAGGCAGTTAGGCCTACCAATCCTTTTCCAAATGATGTGTGTTGATTTAACGGGTTTGTTGCTGTGTTTAATAGTGACGGAGAAAAGGAAAAAGGAAATCCCATTCATGTGCGTTCCAGTTCAACACTATTAAACATTTCGTGGTCAGTTTAAAGTAAAACTGAGATGATTTTTTGTTTTGTTTTGTTTCCTGCATCCTTAGAAAAAGGGTTTGTTCCTTAACAAAAAAAAAGCTAACTCTATTTAATTTTGTTGTTGAAAATCCTCCTTTCAAATGATTTCGTGAAAAAGTTGTCTCCCTTTGGAAACTTGCATGTATGTAACTTAACCAGTTGGGTAAGAGGGAATAACTAATTTTTAGACGAATATGAAGTAAAATGTTTTTAATATGCAAGAACAATATAGGATGTCAAAGGGGATGGTTACAGAATGTTGAAGAATTTTGTAAGTAATCGCCTTCCTCTTATTAACCCAGATCGTTTTTGAAAGAAAGGCATAGTTGTCCCAATACAGTGCTGTTGTGAAAAAAGTGACAAAGAACGTCAATATGGATCTCCTTCCTGTCTATTGCAGATTTTCCAGGTTAAATGTTCTTGTCTTGTTCTGAGGCCATTACTATTGATTTTTTTTAAAAAAAAGAAAAAGAAGATTTCAGTTTGAGGATAATGGAATCAGCATGATTGATGCGTTGATTTGTTGGTTTAATTGAACAATTGCTGGATTCAGGCATTTGTTCATTTAATTTGTTTAATCTGCTTGAAGGATTTCTTTCATTCCTCATTTCGATCTTTAACTCAATGACTTAATTAACTATCCATCCATCTACCCATCCACCCACCCACTCACCAGCCCATCCACCAACCCACCTATCCATTTCAAGAAGGCTACATAGTCACGCGTTTGAGCGCCTTGGCTTCAGTGCAGTCCCCTAGTTCAATTAGCTGTAAATGGGTACCTGCCTCCTTAGGGTCAGGAAAAGTAAAGCAGCGAGGGAGAGGAGATGGGCGCCTACGCCCTCAATATGTTGGCCCTAGAGAAGTTGATGTCTTTGATGCCTCACTCCCTACGACCACATAGGTTATGGGACACCTTTACCTTTCCATAGTCACTTGCACGTTATGGGTTCCAGTAGATGACTCTGGATATGCCTCCTCCGATTAAAATTTTTTTAAAATGAGTGTCAGTGAAAAAGCAAGATCTGACAGCAGGCAGTCCAAGCATGTATTAGGATAAATAATTGTACCAGGGCAAGGTTTCCTTCATACACACCCCATATCAAATGTGCCTAATAGAATGGGAAAAGGATCACCACACAGACACCACTGGTTCTTTGTCCTCAAAGTACAGCCAGGGTGGGCTGGGCCCTCCCCTCCCTCCCTCCCATCTTGTAGGTCATCTCCAAAGTACCTGTCTAGTCTCAATCTAAGCTGTCCAATGTTTGCTGGCTAAGGTGTGTGTGTGTATGTGTGTGTGTGTGTGTGTGCGCGCGCGCGCGCGCGCCAGTACATTTGAGTGTGTGACCGAAACCAGAGGAGGGTGTGTTTATTTTTTTATTTTATTTTATTTTTATTTTATTCTTTTATTTTATTCTTTTATATCGAGGATAATGGAATAAGCACTTATGTGCTTTTTTTTTTTAACATCCAGTCCCCGTGTGTATGCGGTTTTGTAAATTCTGTCATCTGTTCCCACTGGCATGGCCCACTCTTACGAAAAGCGGAACAGGATTTAACGTGTGCACAAGATGTTCTGCGTGCAACGCACACGGGGCCTCGGTTTATAGTCTCATCTGAAGGACTTTTGGGGAGAGTGGGGTCTGCACTGATTTGTGCATGCTTGTGTGGTGGGTGGTGTGTGTGTGTGTGGTGTGTGTGTGTGTGATGTGTAGGGTTGGGGTATGTGATAGTTGTGGTTTCACTTTCTCCAAATATCCCTGCCACCCCCCTCCCCCCCCCCCCCCCCCCCACCCCTTCTCCAAAGAACAGTACACTGGGTGTGTATGTATGTATGGGGGCAGGAAGGGGGGGGGGGGGGGGGGGGCTGTTGTAGAACTGAGCTCTGTTGCCATGGGTTCTATTGTTGTTACCTGTGGTGGTGGTGGTGGTGGTGAGGGGGAGGGGGTGGCTGTGTGTGATAATACTCTGTGTGAAATTCATTGTAGGACAGGGCTGGAGGTGTTGAGGAGAGGGAAAGGGTGGGTGGATGGGAAGGTGGGGAACAAGAAGCCTTTTGTATTGGTTCCTGTCTGTCTGTCTGTCTGTCTTTGTCTGTGTTTGTGTCTGGCTATAATATCTGTCTTCCCAAGAGCTGGATAAAAAAAGTCTGGTGTGTGTGTGTGTGTGTGTGTGTTTATTTGATGGTGGCTGGTTGGTGGCACAGTCCCTAAATCGGATATCTTCCCTGGGGCTTTAGATAAAATAGAATCAAACCATGTCTTTATTCTTTTTTCCTCAATACAAAAATAGTTCTCTCTCTCTCTCTCTCTCGTCTCTCTTCTCTCCTTCTCTCTCTCTCTCTCTCTCTCTCATTCTCTCTCTCTCTCTCTCCTCCCTCTCTTCTCTCTCTTTCTTTCTCTCTCTTCATATCTTCTCTCGCCATTTGCATGCAAACCTTAACATTCATAAAATGTTTAACTGCACATAGTGTTATGAACTATCTGCTCAGCATATAGTCTTGTGTCTATGCACATGCCTACGTATGCGCGTTGTGACAAGGGTATATATTTTTTCTCCTGGTCACAAAAGTACATTTACGTCCTTTTTTATTGGAGGGCTCTTATTCAACAGTAGCCTGCATATAAAACCATGTACAGAGCCTGTAGTGTCATTTCGTGCTCATGTTAAGTGTTGGCAGTACCAGGTACAACCTTTGCAGGACTTTTCTCTTCTTTTCCTTTTCTAAATTAAAAAAAAAAAATTGACTTATTAAACATAGATTTTATTGCCTCAAGATGGAAGGTGGAAGAATGGTTTCACCTGCCTAAGTAAACCATGAGGTTCTGGGTTTAATTCTCAGCCATGTCCTTTCATCCCCAGTTTGACTGAAAAATCAAAACGAATGTCGAGTCATTCAGAGAACACTCTAAACCAGCGGGACCACTGTCCTTATGGACTTGTGCTCGTCAAAAGAATACAAGACAGCTGAAAATCGGAAAGAACAGGGAGGTACCTCCCCGACAGTCCTGGCCAAATTGGTAGGTTCAGTTCCCAACTGTATCCCTGAAGTCGGAATGTGGCTACCTTGATGATGAAGAATAAAAGGTCGCATTCCCCAAAACCTCACCATCGGTAAACATTGAACTCTAACCGAGGAATGAAAAAATATTTTTACTTTTATTAAAGGAAGAGTTGGAAAAAGAAGTTTTGAGTGCAGGCACAGTCAGCACAAATATATCAGAAGAAAGAATGATACTGGCTCAAGACAGAGATTCATTCATTCATTTATTCAATCAGACAGACATCACTATCATCATACACATCTAGAACGTAGAAGGAAAGAAAGCGACCACAATACACACATACATAACACACACACACATACACACAACCAAACACAACAATACACACACAAACACACACACACAACACACACACAACACACACACACACACACAACACACACACACACACACACACACACACAACACACACACAACACACACACAACACACACACACACACACAACACACCACACCACACACACACACACAACATACACACACACCACACAACACACACAACACACAACACACACACACACACACACAACACACACCACACACACACACATAACCCTAAACACTACTTTATACTCCCACACAAACAGACCCCACATCCGCTCTCTCTCTCTCTGTCTCTCTCTCCTCTGTCTGTCTTTTCTCTCTTTTGTCTTTCTTTCTCTCTTTTCTTCTGTCCTTTTCTCTCCGCTCTCTCTCTTCTCTCCTCTCTCCCTCTCTCTCTCTCTCTCTCTCATATATATCCTTAAGGGCGGGGACTGGATGTAAAAAAGCACATGGGTGCTATTAATCCTCGAAATAAAAGAATTTGTCATTGTCATTGTCTTGTCCTCTCTCTCTCTCTCCTCTCTCTCTCTCTCCTCTCTGTCTATCTCTCTCTCTGTCTTCTCTCTCTCTCTGTCTGTCTCTCTCTCTGTCTCTCTCTCTCTGTCTCTCTCTCTCTGCTGTCTCTCTCTCTCCCTCTCTCCTCTCTCTCTTCTGTATTCCCTCTCTCTCTTCTCGTCCTCTCTCTCTGTCTCCTTCTCTCTCTGTCTCTGTCTCTCTCTCGTCTGTGTCTCTCTCTCTTCTCTTCCCCCTCCTCCCTCCCCTCCTCCTCTCTCTCTGTCTCTCTCTCTCTCTCTGTCTCTGTCTCTTCAGCTCCAAAGTACAGGCAAGCAGGTCTGTGGGAGCCTCAGCTCAGTAACGTGTGCTGCCAGGGGGTGTGACCATAGACAATGGATCAGGAGGTTTTGTGGTGTAAGTGTATGTGTCATAGACCAGAATAATATCACTCTGTTTTCTCACACACACACACACATACATACATACACACGCGCGTGCGCGCGCGCGCGCACACACATACACACTAACACGCGTGCGCGCGTGAACACACACACACACACACACACACACACACACACACACACACACACACAACACACACAATCACTATCTGATATCACTAACAGTGGAAAAAAACAAACTGTTAAATCCAAGAATGAACGAACACACACACACACACACACACACAAATAAATATATATATATATATATATATATATATATATATATATATATATATATATATACCCCTGGGGGGGGGGGGGGGGGAGGGGGTGAAAGCCAAAGGGAGAATACTCTTGCCAGGGGGACTATATTGCAGGACTTCTGGAGTTTTGACATCACACTGTGTATGACATTGTGGTGGTCTCCCTTTAGAAAGTTCTCCTCAAATCCCTGTGTCCCCCCCCCCCCCCCCCCCTCCCACCCAAAGAACAGTGCACTGGGGACAGGCATGGGGGGAGGGGGGGTCTGTGGTGTTGAAGAACTGAGCTGTGTTGCCGTGGGTTCTATTGTTGTCTGTTGGTACCTGTGGTGGTGGGGTGGTCCTCTGTGGTAATGCTCTGTGTGACATTTCATTTCAGGACACAGTTGGGGATTTCTTTTAATGATGGGAGTGTGTGGTTGTGTGTGTGTGTGTGTGTGTGTGTGGAAAGGAGGAACACTTATTTCTCTGTCTGCATGTCTGTTTGTTTGTTTGTTTGTTGTCCATCTGTTTGTCTGATTGCCAGGCTGTCTGTTTTGTCTGCTGTGTGTGTGTGTTGTGTCTGTCTTCTGTCTCTGTCTCTTTGTCTCTCTGTCTCTTTGCCTCTCTCCTCTCTCTTATGTATGTGTGTGTAAGCGCGCATGCGTGTGTTTCATTTTATCTTTTCATTTATTCTTTTATTTCAAGGATTATGAAATAAGCGGTTTTGTACTTTTAAAAAAAGTTATTAATTTCTAGCCACAGAGTTTACATTCGGGTTTTGTCAATGTTGTCATCCGATTCACTGAGGGACAAAAGCATGGACCTTCTTTGGATAAAACATGCACATGTTAAATAATATAATTAATGGAATTTATATAGCGCTATATCTTGCAAAAACAAATCAAAGCGCAAATGTTAATGCTTAGTCCCATAGTTCATGTAATTCGATATTCATTTTGTGATCATCAGGATTTTTACGTTACAAACAGGAGAACCCCTCCCTCCATAGTCAAAGTCAAGTGAAGTCAGGCACAACAAAAAACTCCAAGGGCAATAACGGGAATCGTCAATACAAGCCAGCTACTTTGTCAGCCGAAGAGGAGGATGAGAGTTAGAATGAATAGGAGGGAAGGAAGGAGAGTAGAGAGGGAGGAAAGGAAGACAGGAGAAAGAGGGACGTGGTGGTGGTGGGGGAGGAGTGGTGGTGGTGGTGGTGGAGACCAAACACAATAGCTATCTTTGCCCCCACCGTGGGGTAACATGATAGTAGCTGTATGGTAGCGAAAGTAGGCTGTGTGGCCTAGCTTAGGCTTTGCCCCATAGAGGCTTTCACTCCTTACTGAGCTGCTATTTAACCAGATCATAGGTAGGCTATAGCCTCAGAAAGATACCCAGCAGCTGCCATTGCAGCAGCATGCACTACAGTGCTGTGGCTATAAGCTAGCAGATATCACACAGCAGGCCCCCAGCAGCCTCACAGCTGTGTGGTAGCAGCCAGCTAGCAACAGGGGATCCCCATCTCAAGTTGTGGTCCCCTCTACATCTTTTTGTTCCTTCAGTTGTGTCTTCTTTTTCTCTTCTTCTTCTTCTTTTTCTCCTCCTCCTACTCTCTCTCTCTCTCTCTCTCTCTCTCTCTCTCTTTCTCTCACTCTCTCTCTTTCTCAGAAGTTGTAGTAGGCTAGTTTGTAGCCATCAACATAGTAGCAACTGTGGTAGCAGTTTTGAGTAGTCTAGGCCTAGAAATAGTAGCAGCAGAAGTAGTAGTAGTAAGTAGTAGGCCTAGCAGTGGCAGCCGCAGTAACTGTAGTAATTGCCTCAGTGGTAGAAAAAGTAATTGAGTACATAGAAAGCGCGTAGAGGTTGGGAGTTACACCGTTGTAACAGAAAGTTGTAATGTAATAGCTGAAAAGTTTCATTGTGTGCAATTTCACAGCTACAGCTGTAGTGTGTGTGTGGCGCGCGCGCGCGCGCGTGCGTGTTTTCTTGTGTGCGTGCGTGCGCGCGCGCGCGCGCGTATGTACAAGTGACATTAGTAAACGTGCGTGTGCACGTGTGTGTGATTGTAGTGGTGTGATGTGTGTGTGTGTGTGTGTGAACGATGTGTGTAAATGTACGTGTGCATGTATGGGAACACAGGCACTCTCTGGAGTCTTGTCTATCTGTCAGTCTGTCTGTCTGTCTGTCTCTCTCTTACACACACACACACTCA
>CM054135.1:55320866-55345866 GCA_028751875.1 Rapana venosa
ACTTAGGTATACAACACACAACTCTCTCTCTCTCTCCCCCTCCCCCCCTCCCCCCCCCCCCCCTCTCTCTCTCTCTCTGTCTCTCTGTCTCTCTCATGCCTAAGGCCCCATTTCGACAAATGATATCTTTCTTTTATAGATTGAAATTCAGAAGATTTACGTAAGGATATTGATGGTATGTGACTCTTTAGAATAGCCATTGCATGACTCTTTATCTGGTAGCTCTGAGGACAGGTGTGAACGAACAAAACTGGACGGTCAAAGGGATACGCAATAATTGTGAAATGGATTGCTACCAGTCTTCTTGCTGTGTAAGAAGAAAGGAAAAAAAGTGAGCAATACTTTGTTGATGACTTGCACGCACGTAGCCTGTCTTTGATAATGTCCTTATATATGCTGAGGCATTTCCTTCTACCAGAGCTGTCATTTCATTCAGTGAAGGAGAAAATACATGGTTTTTGTTGTTGTTGTATTTTACACACTGTCTTAAGTCTCACAGTTTTCCAGTGTTGAGCTTCAGACAGGAGACAAAACTTGTTGTTGGTCTGCAATGGAAAAAAAAAGCAACAGTTGCTGAAAACGGTCACTTGTGGGGGGATAATCGGTCAACAAGGTAAACTCGGTCAGTCAACTGTCCCCAACGGTTCACCACCGCCTGCCTCCCCTGGGCTCCCCCCTCCCCTCCACCCTCTACCAAGTCCCCCTCCCACCTTTCCCCTGTCGGACAGTTGGAGGGTGAACCCCCTTTGACCCAGTCGTTGGCCCCCAGCCATCAGGGAGAGGAGAGGGCTGGGCACAGGAGTGGAGAGTCTGCCAGCAGGTCTACACTGAAGGCCGGCAGACAGACAGGCCGACAGGCAGGCAGGCAGGCAGGCAGGCCAGCACAGGACTGGGTCTGTAGGTTTGTACTCTAGCTACTGCTACAGCCTCCTTCCCTCCCTCCCCTCCTGTCAGCTGCGGGAAACACTCATGAGCAGGCTACATGTTGTGGGTCCCGTTCTCCGTACAGCAGTTGAATGTGGAAATTCAGGATGAACTTCATTTTTGGAAACGTTGCTTTGTAGGCAGCAGCAGGAGTAGCAGCAGCCCGAGTAGACTTTCAGGTGGTACAGACGTTTGTTGGGAGTCCTGATTCTAATCTGTGTGAGTAAAGCTGTTCATGTTGATGGGGTTAGTTGATAAGTAGACCAGGGTTTACTCATAAACTGTTTCTTGTAAGCGGTTACCTGTTTTCCTCCACTACTATTTCTGCATGAAACTGTTTCTTTCTCTAATTTGAAGCTGACCAGAACAACGATGATGATATTGCCTAGGTTGTTTTATTTTACTCTTGTGTGGGATGTGCTTATAATAGTTTTGGCTAATCTTGCTTTGCTGTAATGTCAACTGGACAAGTGAAGTCTTGATGGCTCTTCGTAGTATCATGATTATTGTTTGCGAAAACTGGCCTTGAACTTTATCCGAACAATGCGATTCTTTGCCTTCAATGAAAATAAAATGGAGAGATAACCGTGTTCCACACAAAGATGTGTAAAGGTTGATTGTTTAGGGCATAGAAATAGTCACCTTCTGTTATCAGCAAAGCAGCATCTTCAGCGGTGACTGCTACAGAGTTGTGTCCCCTTATCAGACCGAGAGACACCGAAGCTATTTTCTAACATTCATCCACAGCTGTATGAGCTTCCGTCAGTATATTCCAGAAATCTTCTCTCTTTCATCAAAGTTCAGATTCTCCCACAAGAAACGTCTATGCACACAGTCATCATTGTTTGGACATTTCTCCTAAAGTTTGTCACAGTCGTGTTCGGGAAAGAAAAAAAAAGGATCCACAACTTAATTCGTCCTTGAAACGAAAGAAGAACCAAGTTTCGAGTTTTTTACAGACAGCTTTTTTGTTGCTTGATTGCATTTGAACAAGTGTTTTGATAAAGTCATAGTCAGTAGGGGTTGGTTGGTTGGGGTTGGGGTTTTTGTTGAAGGTGGGGGGGGTGGGGGGGGGGGGGGGTTAGGGTGGTAGGGTGTATAGGTAGTGAACTTGCCTGGCTGAAGCTGCTTTCGTGCGGCCAGTAGTGTGTTGTTTTAGGACAGGCATGTAAATGTAGCCAGTCTGCTTGACTGACATAGAGGTCCTTTGCCTGGCTACAACTTGCTGACCTATCTTCTGCACCCCTGTTCACCTTTGAGGAGGCTGGCGCGTGGCCAGATCAGGGGGACTAACTTCATTCATTCATTCATTCATTCCCTCATCACTGGCTGAAGCAGTCCTTGTTCTACTACTACAGTGAGCGGCGGCCTTGCTGTGGAAAGTGCACTGTGAACTTTGAACGATTCACCATCTCTCCTTTGATGCTTGTATACAATGTGTAGAACAGTGCGAGGAATAGTCTGGTATTGAAAAGTATTGTCCAATGCTCGTGGCGGTTATATACGGCCGTTAATATATCGTTATCGTCGTTGAAAAAATATGTGCACTGAAAACATAGTAGTGTATTGAGTTACGCGTAGTTTATTTGTTGTGTGGATTACTTTCTGTTCTTTAATTGGTACATGAATGCCCGCTATGCGATGGCCAACTGGGTAACCACACTAAGTCTTCAGGTATGTGACACATTATATTATGACTGTTTATTTAGGATAGGAAGTTTACAGGAAAAATAACAGGAGGAGGGGAGGGGGGGGGGGGGATGGATAATGAGAAAGAGAGAGAATATCAGGATGATGAAGCAATCAGCAATTTTTCTGTTCAACTGGGGAGGGCGGGGGAGCCAGGATAAGGGATGGCTTGAGGGACTGCTCCTCCCTCCTCCTCCCCTAGTGCGCTTCCTACCGCTGAACTGATGTTTGAGTCATTCAGTATTAGATATTAAGGTTTCTGAAACCACTCTCTTCAACTCAAGTGCACTCACCCAGCAATTCCGGCAGCTCCTTCCCCATTGAGCACACAGCCCGTTGTGTCGTCTGCTTGACTGTTCACTGTGCACTGTACACTGTGCAGTGTGGCCCTAGGGAACCAAGGAAACGTGTCACGCCCACTACGTTGGTGAACAGCTTCAGAAGTAGACTTAATGTATGTCTGTACATCATCCCTGAATGCCGTGTTTGAGCATGGTTATCATTATTTCCTTTTGAAGTTGAACCAGATGAATTTAAACTGAAGGTTCTGATCATTATTTCCTTTTGAAGTTGAACCAGATGAATTTAAACTGAAGGTTCTGACTTGTTTCCTCCCCCCCCCCCCCCCCCCCCCCCCGCTGCTAATGTCTTGAGCATGAAAACACAACGTTGATTATTTATAATATCAAAGGATATAAAGAACTGTATGTTTAGTAAAACACTTTGAAACACTTTTTTTATGCCCTTCAATTTTTATGAGTTTGTGCTGGAATGGAATAGCGTTTTTGTGTGTTTAGTTAGTTTGGGTGGCATAGTAATATTGTGTGTGACCAGTGTGGCTGGTGCAGTTGGACGAGCTCCATCCAGCCTGTTGTAGCGCTAGAGAAAGTGTAGGCTGTGGAGAAAAGAACTGCTATGCACTGCCGCCATGGCCAGGCAGGCAGGCAAACACAGCACAGGCTAGTAAAAGTGGCAAGAACTAACTGTTCCTGCTGAGACATGGCCCGTGATTGTGTCAGATGGACAACAACAGAAAGGGGGCGGGGAAGAAGATTACCAGAGAGACAGAGAGAGAGAGAGAGAGAGAGAGAGAGAGAGAGAAGAGAAGAGAGAGACAGAGAGACGAGAGAGAGACAAGAGGAGAAGGACAATGGTGGTACTGGGGGGTGTGGTGGTAATAGAGGGAAGAGGGGGGTGGTCAGACACAGTCATGTAGGTGGTTGATTGTATGGAGAAACCCGAGACGAGGGGCGTATCTGCTGGCAAGTGAAGACAGTGGGGAATCAAATGACGCCTGGAATCAAATGACCGACTCTTAGCGCCCTATCTGTACGCCAGCGCACGTGCGCCAAGTTGACACGTAAGCACACGTCTGCAAAAGAAAGAAAGAAAAGGACAGGAAAGAGAGAAAGGACCGTGCGTGCGTGGCGACGCCTCCAATCAAGCAGGCAATCTAGGCCCTGGGTCCTACAGTCACGTCTTTCTCATTTGCCCAGCAATACGTACAGTACCGGACCTCGTGGCAAACTCGCCTTTGTCCAGATCTTATCAAAGTCTTTTCGGCCTCTTATTTAGGACCACCAGCCACAAGTGTCCACTCTGTTCGCTCCTATCCGCCCGTTAGTCGGCCTGCCCGCCTGCCTGCCTGTCTGCCTGCCCTCTTGCCTTGCCAAGTCCGCCTGCCTGGCCGTATGTCTGTCTGCCTGTCAGGTCTTGCCTGGTGAGTAACATTCTTGACTGTCAAAGCTTTCCGAAATTGGCGACATTTATTATGTGGTGTCATAGAAATGGTCGGGGAGGGGGGATTCTGAATCACGAACTGCTTGCTCTGTGCTAATCCCTTTTATTGCTTGGTCTGGAATTCCAGAAATCTGGTATTCTATTTTGGTAGGAGACCGTTTTGCTTTTTTTTGGCAGTGAGTATGGGAACTGTCTGAGGATTTATTTTTTTTTGGAGGGGAAATGTTGAAGCACTGGTCTGTTTTTTTGTTGTTGGGTTTGGTTTTTAATTTTTTTTTCTCCTTTCAGTGTTACATGGTAATTTTGAATTCAGCCGTTGCTCATTTCTTTTGGCTCAAGTTCTTAAAAGCAGTTCGTTTGTTTACTTGGCTTGTTCCGCTAGTGTAGATCTTGAGATGTTTTCGTGAGCTTCTTGCAGAACTGAGCGTGTTGGGGCCGATGTTAGAGGTACAATCGAGCCTTCTGAATATATCTGTGGCTAGTGTATGCTTTGAAGTAGTTAGTGACAGGCCCATTTGTGAAGGGATTTAAGACAAGTTGTGGACCTTTCCTTTAGATTACGCAGTTTTGTCTGTCCTTTGGAAACTTTTTGTTGAGACTGGCCTGAGGAGCATGTCTAGTTATGTCTGGGTTTGTGTTTATTTGCTTATAATATGTTTGTGTGAATAGCTCTGACTCACTGTTGTTTAGCAGTTTGTCTCCTGTTTGCGTTTTTCAAAGTGATATTTTTGGTGACAGTTGTGACTGTCAGGCACTGTAAACAAGAGTGGTTTGACAATGCTTTTCAAGAGGCAACCGTGTGCTTTTACTTTATTTTATTTCCGCCTCGTTTTTTGGGGGGTCTTGTTTCATTTTTTAAAACCCAACCAAAACAACCCCAACTTGGTTTTATGACAAGCTTTAGTAGACCTGTTTGTACCCTGATGGCAGTTTGTGTGTGTTTTTTGTGTGTTCTGTTTTTGTTTTTTGGGGTTTGTTTTATTTTATATAAAGACTTCATGCAGTTCTAGGCAACTTCAGCTGTGAATTTCATCTGAGCGCATTGAGAGTTCTTTTCTGTAGGGAGGACTTGAACTGTTTCTGGCAATATGTTTTGAGTTATGGTTCTTTCACACAGCATAGCGAGTTAGGGTTCTTTCACACAGCATAGCGAGGTATGGTTCTTTCATACAGCATAGAGAGGTATGGTTTTTCACACAGCATAGAGAGGTATGGTTATTTCACACAGCATAGCGAGGCATGGTTCTTTCACACAGCATAGCGAGGTATGGTTCTTTCACACAGCATAGCGAGTTATGGTTCTTGCACTTAGCATAGTGAGGTATGGTTCTTTCACACAGCATAGTGAGGTATGGTTCTTGCACACAGCATAGCGAGTTATGGTTCTTTCACACAACATAGTGAGTTATGGATATTTCACACAGCATAGCGAGGTATGGTTCTTTCACACAGTATAGCGAGGTATGGTTCTTTCACACAGCATAGTTATGGTTCTTTCACACAGCGTAGTGAGGTATGGTTCTTTCACACAGCATAGTGAGGTATGGTTCTGTCACACAGCATAGCGAGGTATGGTTCTTTCACACAGCATAGTGAGGTATGGTTCTTTCACACAGCATAGTTATGGTTCTTTCACACAGCATAGTGAGGTATGGTTCTTGCACACAGCATAGCGAGGTATGGCTCTTTCACACAGCATAGCGAGGTATGGTTCTTTCACACAGCATAGCGAGTTATGGTTCTTTCACACAGCATAGTTATGGTTCTTTCACACAGCATAGTGAGGTATGGTTCTTTCACACAGCATAGAGAGGTATGGTTTTTCACACAGCATAGAGAGGTATGGTTCTTTCACACAGCATAGCGAGGTATGGTTCTTTCACACAGCATAGTGAGGTATGGTTTTTCACACAGCATATCGAGGTATTGCTCCTTCACACAGCATAGCGAGGTATTGCTCCTTCACACAGCATAGCGAGGTATGGTTTTTCACACAGCATAGCGAGGTATGGCTCCTTCACACAGCATAGCGAGGTATGGTATATCACACAGCAGAGTTGTGGTATATCACACAGCATAGTAAAAAATTTTCCCCCAGGCATTTAAAAAAAAAAAAAGCTGTGGCTAATTGAAAAAGCGGGGTTGAAGGGTTGTGATTATCATTTGTAGCATCTGGGAGAGAGAGAGAGGTTGCTATTTGAGGCTGTTTTGGAAACAGTGTCACCTGTATAGTAGCTATTTTAGACCTCGTCAAGAATTCGTGGTTATGCATTGAAGGCATCTTGAACAACAAAGAGGTTGTTGTGTGTGTTTGTGAGAGAGAGAGAGTGTGTGTGGTGTTTGTGAGAGAGAGAGAGTGTGTGTGTGTGTGTTTGTGTGAGAGAGAGAGAGAGAGAGAGAGAGAGAGAGAGAGAGAGAGAGAGAGAGAGAGAGAGTGTTTGTGTGTGAGAGAGAGAAAGTTTGTGTGTGTGTGCGTGTGTGTGTTGTGTGTGTTGTGTTGTGTGTGTGTTTGTTGTGTGTGTGTTTGTGTGTTTTGTGTGTGTGTGTGTGTGTTTGTGTTTGTGTGTTGTGTATGTGTGTGTGTGTATGTGAAAACAACTGCCACTGCTTTCGCTACTTTGACATGTAGTCTAGTGGATACGTTACTAGACATTTTAAAGAGTCGTATAGATTTTATTAGTCATGTTTTTCTCTCCTTGGGTATATAATTATTATATAGATTACCAACAGACGAAGTTTAGGCTAGCGTACACGGTAGAAAATGTTTCTCACACTGACATGTTAAGAAAGTGTCAAACTTACGGAAATCAACTCTGTGTGTGTGCCACGCACGCACGCACGCACGTACGCACGCACGCACGCACGCACGCACACACACACACACACACACACACACACACACACACACACACCCGCGTTATTGTGTCTCTATATATATGTGTACAAGTAACTTTTTCTTTTTAATTTTCGATAAATGATTGCATTGTAGGTAATTGCTGTTTTCGGTATGTTAGTAGTAAGTAGGCTTCATATTCATTGTTTAAACTGCAGTTTAAAGAAGGCTTTTCTTGGGGGGGGGGGGGGTGGGGGGGGGGGGGGGGGGAGGGGCTGGAGGTGGGGGGGGGGGGGATGGAGGTGGGTGGAGGTGGGGAGGGTGTCAGCGAGATATGGAATGCATGTCACTTATTTCTGGTGGGCGGCATTGGGAAATGATTTGCCAGTGGCAATATTTTCAATCATTCACAGGAAGGATGAACAGCTGGAGACCAGCAGTGTGTTTGTGTGTGTGTGTGTGTGTGGGGGGGGGGGGGGGGGGGGGGGCGGGAAGCACTCGTACCATCCTGTGATGGTGTGTGTGTGTGTGTGTGAATGATTGTCGTGAAGCAGGAACCCCCCCCCCCAAAAAAAAAAAAAAAAAAAAGATTGAAAGGAGGAAAACAGCTCTATAATAATATATACTGGGGTTATCACTTCAGGCATGGAAAGTATATGTCACGGACATACAGATTGATACACATCTCCTCACACACATACACACACGCACGCACGCACGAACGCGCGCGCGCGCGCCACAACCACACACACACACACACACACACACACACACACCACACACGAAATGACCACACACCTCACACAGGTGTCCAGGAATGTATGTTATGTATGTGTGTGGTGGAAAGGATGACTCGTTCTCGTCCATCTTTTCCGTTCCTTGAATGACTATGATATTCCCCAGGACTGTCTTATCTCTCTCTTCTCTCTCTCTCTCTTCTCTGTCTCTTCGTCTTGTCTGTCTCTCGCTGTCTCTGTCTCTCGGTCTCTCTCCGTCTTTTATCGGTCTCTCTGTCTAGTCTCTCTTCTCTCTCTCTCTCTCTCTTCTTCTCTCTCATCCCCCCCCCTCTCTCTCTTTCTATGCCTAGCTCTCTCACCTGTTCATTCATTGAACCCCCTCCCCCCCCAACCCCCAAAAAAAAACAAAAAAAAACAACAACCCAACCAAAAAAACCCTCCCAAACATGACGCTATTCAACCAGGTAAAGCTGCTGTATGAATGACTTGACTACTTCACTGATTCCAGTCAGTGTTCGGTTATTTTACAGGTTGATTATCGCCCCTTTTTATTGACCGTTTTGTTTGTTTAAATTTGTCATTCATGAACATCGCTTCTCCTCCTCTTCCCCCCCTCCCCCCCACCACTTCTCTCTCTCTCTCTCTCTCTCTCTCTCTCTCTCTCTCTCTCTCTCTCTCTCTCTCTCTCTCTCTCCCATCCATCCTCCTTCCTTCTGAGGAGGCCTAGTTTGCTATAAAACGAGAGTCACTTATGCGAACCCATGCAGAACTTTTTGGGAGCATGTTCAAACCTGTTTGGCCTTTTGGAAGACTACCTGCATTTGTGCCGGTGAAAACTGACGACGCGAAGTTGCCCCAAATTGCATGTACACGGGGACTAGATGTAAAAAAAATGTACAAAAGTGATTAACTCCATTTATCTTCGAAATAAAAGAAAGAAATGAAATAGAATGATTTAGAATGAAAAAAGGTAGACAACTCTTTATTGTTGGTCTCTCTGTCTCTTGTTGGCTCTCCTCTTTTCTGTTACATACTCATGCACGCGCTTACAAATGTGTGTGTCCACACACACACACACACACACACACAACACACACATACACACACACACACACATTCACACACATACATTAACACAGACACATTCACACATTCTCACTCACATACACACACACACTCTCACACAGACAGACACATTCACACAAACATTCACACCCATATACACACATACACACATTCACACACACACATTCACACACACATACACACATTCACACACACTCACACTCGCATATCAGAAAAAAGCGACCATCAGTCATGCGGACAGACTCATAGACACAGACAGACAGACAAGACAGACAGACAGACAAGACAGACAGACAGACAGACAGACAGACAGACAGACAGGTGAGGGAGAAGCCTTCACGGTGGAATGCCTTTCCCAGGTATGTTCCAGGTGACTGATTTACAGGTATGTGAGGTCGTCCTTTCCCCCTTCAGCCCTGAAGAAGAGATTGGGTCATTGTCACTGTCTGTCCGTCTGTCCGTCCGTCTGTTTGTCTGTCTGTCCGTCTGTTTGTCTGTCTGTCCGTCTGTTTGTCTGTCTGTCCGTCTGTCTGTCTGTCTGGTGGGCTGGCTACTGTGGTGGGTTATGCTTGCACACACACACACACACATACACACACACACACCAACACACACGTGCTCGCACGCACGCGCGCGCGCACAGACACACACACATACACACACGTGCTCGCACGCACGCACGCACGCGTGCGCACAGACTTACACACACACACACACGCGCACGCACACACATACACTCATGTATGCACGCATGCATACTGCACACATGCACGCATATCACATTCATACACACACACACACACACACACACACACACACACACACACACACACACACACACACACCACACACACACGCGCACGTGCGAGTTCGAGCGTACTATAAACGCCTACGATTAGCGATTAAAACGGTCCTTTGACCCCTATTAAGAAATATACCATTATTATTCGAATAATTATATTAAAGAGAAGAAGAAGACGGAAAAAAAAACCGCGAGAAAGGGACCCGCAAGGCATAGAAAATCAAAGATATTTATTTCATGCATATGTTAATCTAGTTTTACTCCCAAGTTTATAAAAAAGAAGAAAATCTGTTTAAAAAAAAAAGGATAGGGGGTGGGGGGCGGAGTGGGAGGGGGGGGGGGGGGGGGGGGGGGGGGGGGGGGGGGCGAAGCAAAATATGCAAATGCAAAAGGTATCGGGTTAAACAAAATGTTTATTCAGAGCAGTAACATATTGTACAGACATCCCTTTTGGCGCAACAAGTTTATAGGTTAAAAAATAATAGTGAAGGGTAGTCCACCAAGAAATGGAAATCTGTGATTTGGCTGCAGGAACACATTGTCATTGTTACAGCAAAGGAGGTTGGCTTGTTATTGGGTTGTTGTTGTTGTTGTTGTGTTTTAAACAAAGTGATCAAGGGCATTTATTTTTGTATGTTGCTGCCTTGAGGCATTTCGAAAAGCTTTTTAAAAAACACTTTTTTACGTCAGGACTAATCAGGAAAACATGAAACAGAGCTTACTTTTTTAGCGTTATTATTTGTAATCATTTAACATCATTATTATTAAATCAATATTATTATTAATCAGTGTCATCATCATCAGCATCATTACATTATCATCATGATAGGAATCCAAGTATTCATTGCCACAACAACATAAAGTTCTTTTGTCATAGGTCTATGCTATTATTATGATGATTCTTTTTTGGGGGTGGGGTGGGGTGGGGTGGTTTATCAAGATTTTATATATATATATATATATATATATATAATATATATATATATATATATATATATATATATATATATATACACATACTAGCAATAGCGGCATATGAGTTTCCACTGTCGTTACCTACTTAGGCGATACTTTGTGATTTCTGTATCTGCATAGACTAATAATTATTGTTGTCGTCACACGGACAATCGGGACATGATAGGCTGGTTATCCATGGCCGGACCATTCTCTTACTAACAGTAGGCCGACCACTGCAGTTCAGTTTTCATTTTTTAGTAACACACACACACACACACACAGAGTCTTGATGGGAGAGAGTTCCTTTGGTAGGCGTGTGCATTGTGTTAGTCTTTCACTCCCACTTTGTTCTGTTATTGCGTTGACGTTAGTAATATAATATGAAGTGAGAACAATGCTATAGTCAAGGCGGTTGTCAGTCGGCATTTATTGGGGGGGTGGGTGGAGGGGGGGGGGGGGGGGGGTTAGAGGGCCTTGCCGGATATGATTTATCATTATTGTCATGTGCAGTGCTTTTTCCTCGATTTTTCCTGTTGGTCTTTCAGCGTTGGTAAGGTAATGACTGTAAAATAATATTTTAAAAGAGCCCCCCCCCCCCCCCCCCCCCCCCTTTATCCTTTAATGAGAAAGATAAAGTGTGTGGGAGTGTGTGTGTGTGTGTGTGTGTGTGAGAGTGAGTGAGGAGAGAGAGAGAGGAGAAAAGAGAGAGAGACAGAGAGAGAGAGAGAGAGAGAGTCAGTCCATGATGATCTGTTCGTTTGGAATTTTTTCGTCGCTGAAGAAAGAGACACCACCCTCCCCCCCCCCCCCCCCCCAAGGAAAAAAAAAAAACGAAGAAAAGAAAAGAAAGGGGAGGGAGGGGAGGGGAGGGAGAGTTAGAGTGCACTACTAGCTAGGGGCACAATGGGCCGAGTGAGTTGAACTGTAGCGAGTGTCCTTGACATGGTTTGAGTCTTGAGCAGCCATTAAAACCAAAAAAACCCCAAGCAAACAACAACAAAAATCAACTGCAGGTATTAGTATGCAGCGAGGCAGAGTGAGAAAATGGTGTGTGTGCAGGGGGGGCCATGTCTCGTCATCTGCGGGTTTTTAAAATATTAATTAAAAAAAAAACAAGCTGGTGAGAGCGCGTTTCCTTCCTCTAAACACACTATCGACTGTTCGTTGAATGAATGTTGTTGTAAACTTTTTTTTTTTTGCTCTGTGTGTGTGTTTTGTGTGTGTGTGTTGGGAGTGAGTTTTATCTTTTCGCTTGTCTCTCTATCTCTGTCTCTCTCTGTCTCCCCCCTCTCTCCTCTCTCTCTCTTCCCCCTCTCCTCCCCACCCCATACCCCTATGCGATCTTTTTTCGGTCTTCTTTTTGTAGTTTTACTGTTGCCCCTCCCCCCCCCCCCCCCCCAAAAAAAAAAAGAAAAAAGAAAAAAAAGAAAGATGGTAAGAGAAAACAAAACAAGGAGTGAAAGGGGATATATATATATGTTTTTTTTAAGCAGTTGCAAAACAGATTGCCAATCAAATGTCTCTCACTCACTCACTTAGTCAACATCCGCTGTCATAGTGGGTAGTGGTGTGTTGGGCCTTTCGTTGTACAATCAGTTTTATTGCTCTAAAAAAAAAAGAGGAAAAATCGAGTCGAATATTAGTCACTGAGAACATAATTATTAGTTGCCCTAAATTTGGGAGTTCTGAAAAAGAGACTGACTGACAGATAGGTGTGGGAACCGCTTAACTTCACTGCCCTCCACCCACCCACCCCTTACTGCCTTCCTTCCTTCCTTTTCTGTATGGAATTAATCCCATGTCCTCTCTTATCTCCCTTCTCTATCTGCGCTGAAATGGGTGTATCTGAAACCCCGGGGTGTGTGTGTGTGTGTGTGTGTGTGTTGTGTGTTGTGTGTGTGTGTAGGTTGTGGTGTGTTGTGTTTTATTGTTGTGTGTGTGATTCTGTGTGTGTTTATGTATTATGTATTTTATTTTGAGATAGTTGTGTGTGGTGCGTGTGGTTTTTGTGTGTGTGTGTGTGTGTGTGTGTGTGTGTGTGTGTGTAATTTTTTTTTTAATATATCTTTATTTAGGCTCCTTCTCTCCTCCCCTCCCTCCCTTCGTCTCTCACCAGTTGTGTTATTATTATTTGTTGTTGTTGTTGTAACCTTTGCCCATTCATTCTCATCGGCAGCATTTTTTGTTTGTTTTGTTTATACTTTGAGTGTGTGAGTGAGTGAGTGAGTGAGTGTTGTGTGTGATAGAGATGAGTATGTGTGTGTGTGTGTGTGTGTGTGTGTGAGAGAGAGAGAGAGAGAGAGAGAGAGAGAGAGAGAGAGAGAGAGAGAGAGAGAGAGAGAGAGAGAGAGAGAGAGAGAGAGTGGGTGATTTGTCTGATGTCATCTTTTCATTCTCCCTTCATTCTTTCTTTCTTTCTTTTTATGGTGTGATTTTTTTTTCCATTTTGAAAGTATCACGAATTCTGTCTTTATTTCTGAAAATAACATTACGCGCGCGCGCGCGTGTGTGTGTGTGTGTGTGTGTGTGTGAGAGGAGAGAGAGAGGATGAGAGAGAGAGAGAGAGAGAGAGATAGAGAGAGAGTTATTTGAGTATTTTTTGGTGCTTTTAAGTAAATGAGAGAGAGAAAGAGTACTTAACGATTGATGTTTTTGGTTATGATTGTCAGTCACCTCATGCTTGTTCTTGTAGAGTGGTGGCTGATGCCTTGTCCAGTAGCATTTTGCAGGGGAAACATAACAGTTTCACTTTACTGGCACTGTATCAGTGTCGTATGTTGCATGTCGTAATCAGGTCTGTGCAGTTTTCACACAAACTCTCTCTCTCACATACTACCACACACACATTACACACACACACACACACACACACACACACACACACACACACACACACACACACACAACATTACACACACTACACACACAGACACGCACCCACAAACACTACACACACACTACACATGCACACAAACACAACACACACAACATTAAAAGCTCTTTCACTCTTCTCTCTCTCTCTCTCTCGCTCTCTCTCTCTGTCTCTGTCTGTCTGTCTGTCTGTCTGTCTGTCTGTCTGTCTCTCTCTCTCTCTCTCTCTCTCTCTCTCTCTCTCTCTCTCTCTCTCTCCTGTTTTTGGCTACAGGGGTAATCCCAGAGATTCTGAGAAATAGAAAACACCCCGCTGAAGCCATGAGAAGAACTCCATTCAGATATTTAGGGTGGAAAAGTTGTGAAAGTTTCAGTTTCAGTTTGGGTTTTGGAGTTGTTGTGAAATGTTGCGTTTGAGTTTGCCTTCAGCCGTGACAAGCTCTTAACATAATAACCAACCTCCACTCTCCTTTTAAGGAGAAAAAAAAATTCCTCTGAAATCGGAGTATGGCTGCCTCTATGGCGAGGTACTTAAAATACAGTCATGCAGGCAAAACTTCTCATTCAGTAGTGTGCAGTTTCAATCTCTCACAGTGATTCCCGAGGGTGGGACGATGAGTGAGTGGAGTCAGAGTGCAACATTCTGGGTGACCCCCCAGAGTGTTAAGCTGGGGAACGCACAACAGCAACATGTTCACAGTGGGGTGTCTTTTTTGCCCCCATTCTCAGAAAAACTAAGCTAGATTGCATGAGTCATACAATGCAGAACCCCCCCCCAAAAAAACAACAAAAAAACAAAAATAAAATAACAAACAAAAAAAAGAAAAAAAAGAAAGAAAGACAGACAAATAAACAAACGAAGAAAACACATACTGATGGTATACAATGGTTTGTTGTTGTTTGTTGTTGTTGGTTTGTTTGTTTGGGGTGTTTTGTTTTTGGTGGTGGGGGGGGGGGGGGGAGGGGGGGGGGGGGGAGGCCGGATTTCCTCAGTAGCTTGTAGGGAAGAGGTGGATTTTCTTGATGATAGTTTTTTTGGAGGTGGAATTACCGGTGACGTGACTGTAGGGTAGGGTAGTGTAGTGTAGTGTAGTGTAGTGTAGTGACTACCGCTTGACTGGGCTTTTCTCAGAAGTTAACTTTAGTTCTGACTTCATTTTTCTTGCAACTGTTTGTTTGAGTTGGGTTTTTTGGGTGTGTGTGTAGGTTGGGTTTTTTTTTTTTTATAAAAAAGATGAAAGTGTAAACAGAGTAGGAGGTTTCTTGGTGGGAATGACATGATGATAATTATGTTACGCCCAGGTTTTAAAAATAAAATAAAAGAATATGTCTGTGTCACTGTCTGTCTGTCTGTCTCTCTGCCCCTTTCTCTCTGTATCTCTCTGTATCTGTCTCTCTCTGTCTGTCAGTCAGTCCGTCTGTGTGTCTGTCTGTGTCTCTGTCTCTCTGTCTGTCTTTCTCTCTCTTAATGACACAACAGCATGTGATACGCCACGGTGTTGTACAATTTTACACCCACCTCTTAGAATCCATTGGAAATGACCAAGATGTCTCGAAGAGACAGTATGATTAGATTAAATAAATGACAAGCTCCTATCCAGAAAATGACCCTGGCCAGAATATCGCCAAATTATTGATGTTAGCTAAAGCGTCACAGGCCCACATTAAAACGTTTGTTATATGGTAGAAATATCATGTTGAGGTTGTCTTCTGCCTTGACAAGCTCTTAACATAACAACAACCCATACTCTTCAAGAAAATGGGGAAAATAAAAATCCTCTGTAATCGGAGTATGGCTTCCTTGTATGGCGAACGATTTTGAAAAGAGTCCTCATGCTACTACTACTACAGGCCAACTTCCCTTCCTGTGTCCATGTTTACATACATACACACATACTTTTTTTCAATCTCGCAGGGATTCCTAAGTGGGACTCGTGAGTCACTCAACAGTGCATGTAGCCTATGTAATTATAAATATTCTCTCGGCGCAAGTCATTTGAAAACCAAGTCTGAATGAAGACATCAAGCGTGAGTGAGAGTAGCGTGTGTACGTGTGTGTGTGTGTGTGTGTGTGTGTGTGTGTGTGTGTGTGTGTGTGGTGTGTGTGTGGTGTGTGTGTGTGGCCTGTGAAGGAGAGAAAGAAAGAAAGTAAGAAGAAGGAGAAGAAGAGGAAAATTGCGAAGGTGAAGAAGAATTGCGAAGGAGAAGAAGAAAATTGCGAAGGAGAAGAAGAAGAATCAAGAAGAAGAAGGAAGAAGAAGAAGAAAGAGAAGAAGGAGGGGGAGGAAGAAGAAGGAGAAGAAGAAGGGGAACAAGGAGAAGGAGAAAAAGAAAGAAGAAGGGGAAGAAGAAGGATGAGAAGAAGAAGAGAAGAAAAGAAGAAGAGAAACCAGTCCAATCCTGTTGTTTATGGCCCCGCCGACCACAGAGGCCATATCGGAACTGTAAGACGAGAGAAAGGAGAAGGAGGAGGAGAAGAAAGAGGGAGAGAAGGAGGAGGAGGAGAAGAAGAAGAGCAGGAGAAGAAGATGAAGGAGACGTAGAAGAAGAAAGAAGAAGAAGAGAAAGGAGAAGGAGAAGAAGAAGTAAAAGAGGAGGAGGAGAAGAAGAAGAAGGAAAGAAAGAAGAGGAGGAAGAAGATGGAAGAAGAAGAAGAGAATGGAGGAGGAGGAGGAGGAAAAAGGAGGAGGAGAAGGAGAAGAAGAAAACTAAGAAGAAGATGAAAAAGACAGAGGCAGAACAATAACTAAGGAATGGTTTGGAAGAAGAAGACGACGACGACGAAGAAGAAGAAGAAGAAGAAGAAAAAAAAAAGGAAACGAGGAAGAAGACAAGAGGCAGAACAATAACTAAGGAATGGTTTGGAGAAGAAGAAGAAGAAAAGAAAGAAAGAAAGAAAAGAAAGAAAGAAAGAAAACAAGAACAAAACGAAGAAAGACAGACAGAAAGAACGAAGAAGAAGAAGAAGAAGAAGACCGAGGCGGAACAATAACTAAGAAATGGTTTGGAAAAGCTTTTAGAGTCAAGCACTCCCTAGTGACACACAGGCCTAATGGCTGGCATTTGGGCGGCTATGCTGTTTGTGTGTGTGTGCGTGTGTGCGTGTGTGCGTGTGTGTGGTGCGTGTGTGTGCGTGTGTGTGTGTGCGTGTGTGTGTGTGTGTGTGTGTGTGTGTGTGCGCGTGCGTGCGTGCGTGTGTGTGTGTGTGCGTGCGTGTGTGTGTGTGTGTGTGTGTGTGTGTGTGTGTGTGTTCTCTCTCTCTCTCTCTTTCTGTCTTTTCTTTGGGGTGTTTTCACTTTCCTTAGTTTCCTATCTCTATCAGTCTCCCCCCTGTCTCTTGACTTGACTTGACTTGACTTGACTCTGTCTCTCTCGCTCTGTGTGTGTGTGTCTGTCTCAGTGTCTGAGTGTCTCTCTCTCTGTCTCTCTGTCTTTCTCTGTCTGTCTCTCTCTCTTCCTCTGTCCCGCTGTCTCTCCATCTCTCTCCCCCGCCCTGTCTTTCCTCCCCCCCCCCCCCCTCTGTCTCTCTACCCGCTCTCTCTCTCTCTCTCTCGCTCTCTCTCTCGCTCTCTCTCTCTCTCTCTCGCTCTCTCCTCTCTCTCTCTCTCTCTCTCTCTCTCTCTCTCTCTCTCTCTCTCTCTCTCTCCTCCCTCCCCGCCCTCTCTCTCCCCGCTCTTTCTCTCCCCCCACTCTCTCTCTCTCTCCCTCTCCCCCCTCTCTCTCTCCTTTGATTTTCTTTTTTTTAGTTTTGTTTTTCTGTCGTCTTGTGTTCTTTTCACGTTCGTTTTTCCCCTTTGTTTTCTGTCTTTTTTTCTTTTTTTCTTTGTGGATTTCTTTCATTCTGTCTTGTCTGTCTGTCTCTCTTTTCTTTCTTACCATCTGTCTTTCTGTCTGTCTTTCCTTTTCTTTGCTGTTTGCAGTTTCCTGTGATTTTTCTTTACTTTTCATTCTTTCCCTGATTTGTTTTCACTCTCTTTGGTTGTTTCTGTTTTTCTTTCTCTCTCTCTGTCGTTTCTTTTCGTTTTCTTTTTCTTTTGCTTCTGTCTCTCATTGTCTTCTAAGTATTTTCTTCTTTTTTGTTCGTTTTTTGGGTTTTTTGTTGTTTGTTCTCTCTTCTCTTTTTTTCTGTTTTTGTTTTTTGTGTTTGTTTGGTTTTGTGTGTGTTAGTGTGTGATGAGCTTTTCAAAGGTAATAAATAACAAGGAGAGGTGTGTAGTGTTAGTGTAGTGTAGTGTAGTGTAAGTGTAGTGTAGTGCAGTGCAGTGCAGTGCAGTGCAGTGCAGTGCAGTGCATAGTATGTAGTGTAGTGCAGTGTAGTGTAGTGTACTGTTCTGTAATATGATGTAAAGTTGTGTGCTGTAGTGCAGTGTAGAGTAGTGTAGTGCCGTGCAGCGCATTGTAGTGTTGTATATAGTGTGGTGTAATTTTGTGCTATGCATTGCTCTGTAGTGCAGCGCTGTGTGAAGTGTCGTGCAAAGCAGTGAAGTGTTGTATATAAAGAAGTGTAATTTTGTGCCGTGCAGTACACTGTAGGTGCAGTGCTGTGTGCAGTGCAGTGTAGTGTAGTGTAGTGTAATATATTGCAGCGCTGTGCAGTGCATTCCAGTGCAGTGTAGTGTAGTATAGTGCAGTGCAGAGCCGTACAGAGTAATGCAGTATACAGCCGTGCAGCGCATTCTAGTGCAGTGTACTAGTAGTATAGTGCAGAGCAGAGCAGTACAGAGTGATGCAGTTTACAGCCCTGCAGTGCATTCCAGTGTGGTGTAGTACATTGCAGTGCAGTGTAGTGTCAAAACAAATTAATGTTCTCAGCATGAATGAATGACTTCAGGCTGCTGTGCTGTAGGCTAGCCTACTGGCCTGAGAAGAGAAAAGAAAAAGAAAAGAACCTCGCCATTGTACAGAGCCCCCCCCAGTTCGTCCCCCCCCCCCCCCTCTCTCCCCCCCCCCCCCCCCCCCCCCCACTTTCTCTTTCAGCGTGTAGATAGGCCTAGATTATGCAGGTTCTCTCTCTCTCTCTTTCTCTCTCTCTCTCTCTCTCGCGCGCGCGCACACGTTAAATCCTGTTCCACTTTTCGTAAGAGTAGGCCATTGTGTGCTGGTGGGAACAGAATGATGACAGAATTTACAAAACCGTATACACACAGGGACTGGATGTAAAAAAGCACATGAGTGCTTATTTCATTATCCTCGATATAAAAGAATAATTAAAAAAAAAATCTGTGTGAGAGAGAGAGAGAGAGTGAGTGACTGACAGCCATTATTATGCAGCCCAGTTTGCTATGGGGACATTACAGACAACAAACACGTGTTGCTTTGGATTTTTATATTTTCCGGTTTCGTGTTGGGGTTTTGTTGTTGGGTTGGGTTGGGGTTCTTTGGGTGGTTTTTGGGGTGGTTTTTTTTTGGTGCAGATGCTAAGTGTGTCAGAGTTTTTAGGATGTGAACTTGAGAGAGGTGTTACTCAAATGGCTTGACATAGTTTGGTGTCTGTTCAGTTCTCTCTCTCTTTTTTTTTTTTCAACGAAATGAAAAGTATGGTTGAAGTTTTCTTCTTCTTCTTTCGTGTTCTTGTTCTTCTTTCCTCCTCCTCCTCCTGCTCCTCCCGCTCCTCCTCCTCCCTCCTCCTCCTCCTTCTTCTTCTTTCTTCTTTTAAATCCACATACTATTTGGGACACCGTGTCGAAGAAAACTAGAGTCATGTGAGATTAGTTTTCATGTGAGGCATCTCTTGTTAAGGTGTGTGTGTGTGTGTGTGTGTGTGTGTGTGTGTGTGTGTTGGTGTGTGTGTTGTGATGTGGTGTTGGGTGGTGTGGTGTTGTGTGTGTGTGTGTGTCTGTCCGTCTCCCTCGCCCACCGTCCTCTCTCTTTCTCAGTTTCTCTCTCTCTTTGTCTCTCTCTCTGTGTCCCCCCTCCCCCTTTCTGTCTCTCTCTGTCTCTGTTTCTCTGTCTCTCAATCTCTCTGTCTTGTCTGTCGCGCCCCTCCTCTGTCTATCTGTGTCTGTCTTCCTCCCTCCCTCCCTCTCTTTCCCTCCCTCCCTCTTCTCCCTCCCTCTCTTCTCCCTCCCTCCCTCCCTTCTCCCTCCCTCCCTCTCTTCTCTCTCTTCTCCCTCCCTCCCTCCCTCCCTCTTACCTATCCTACTACTCTGGGCATTATTAGAGACACATTTTCAGCGACCTACCAAACGAAAGACAGGTTATGTAGCTCGCCTGTCCTACTATACCTTACCTTCGCATTCCTCTCCCCCCCCACCCCCCACCTCCCTCTCCTCCCTTTTCTCCCCCCCCCCCTCTCCCCTTTGCTCCCCGTCCAGCGCTTGGGACTGGGGATGTGAGGGAATCGTGTGTGTGTGTGTGTGTGTGGGTGGTGTGGTGTGTCGCTAAGTGGTTTTCGTGTCCCTAAATGGATTAAAGGCTTTCAACTAACAGTGTGCGAACCTGATCCAAACGTAAAAGTTCTGGAAATTATTTTTGTTTCACTGTGTGGCGCATTGTTTTCTGTCAACCCTCAACTCACTCACTCATGAAAACATGACCCAAAATAATGTGCAATATAAAGGTTTTATATCAAGAAAAACTCAGTTGAGAGTCTGATCTCATCTCATCATGCTCCCATAACCCCCTCCGGGGTCGTAGAGACACTGCAGTGATGAACGTTGCACCAGGTGGCTCTACTTGTGGCGCTTGTGGGCAACTTGCGAACTTAAAAACGGGAGTATTTTCTCACTTTTCCTTGAAAAATCTAATGCTATTACCCGACCCGATTCGTACCGCTGGTAAAGACAGAACAAAAGAATTGACAGATTTGGAATCTGTGCTTTGGCAGCCAGCCCTGCTTGGTGAAGGAAAGGAGAAGGTCAGTCAAGTTTCCACAGGAAATCTCCAGACCCAGGGAGAAGTGGAGTTCTCTGTTGAGCATGTTCATTGTCACGTTACGACAACGACCCGTTAATGACACTACAATCGTGCTTAAGGAGGGATAGGTAGAGATAGGGGGTTGGGTGGGGTGGGGTGGGTGTGGGGAGAGATTGCAAAAGAATGGGGGTATGCAACAGAAGAGAGAGTGAGAGAGAGAGAGAGGAGGGGGGGGGGGGGGGGGGGGGGGGTTGATAGTAAATAAAAGAAAAAAAGGGCTGTAAAAAATGGGAAGATTTAGTACTAAGTAAGAGATAAAACGTGGTTTAGAGTTTGCTAAAGGAGTGGATCAGTGTGTGTGTGTGTGTGCGCGCGCGTTTGTGCGTGTGTGTGTTTGTGTGTGTGTGTGTGCGTCAGTGTGCGCGCACACACTCACACACAGACACACACAATCGTGCGCACTTGTGTGCGCAGGCGCGCAATGCCTTTTGGTATTTAGGTTACTGTATATACATACCTGACCGTTTGGTTAGGTAAGGTAGATGCCACTTACCTCCTCCCTTCCACACACACACACACGCACACACACACACACACACACACACACTTTACATTTAAAAAATACGAAAAGAAGAAGGAAAAATGCTGGTGGCGGCCCCAACGTGCTATGGCCTACTATGTTTGTGCAGCCACACCCAGGAAAGAAAAATGTGTTCATGAATGGGGCTGGTGGTAAGAGAGAGGCTCCTCCTGTACTGATAGCTGTCTCTGGTGGTATCTTCTCTTCTCTTCTCTTTACCTGCCTTGCCTGCCTGCCTGCCTGCCTCTGTGTGTGTGTGTGTGCGTGTGAGTGTGTGCGTGTGCGTGCGTGTGTGTGTGTTGTAGTGTGTGTGGGTGGGTGGTGTGGTGTGGTGGTGTGAGTGTGTGGTTGTGTGTGTTGTAGGTGGTGGTGTGTGTGTGTGTATTTGTTTGTGCTGTGTGGTGGTGGTGGTGGTGGTGGTGGTGTGTGTGTGTGTGTGTGTGTGTGTGACTGTGCTTGTGTGGTGTAGTGTGTGTTTTATTTAGTTATTTATATCGAGGATAATGGAATAAGCACACATGTGCATTTTTTTTTTTTACATCCTGTCCCCGTGTGTATGCAGTTTTTGTAAAGTTTGTCATCCGTACCCACCAGCACACAATGGCCTACTCTTACGAAAAGCGGAACGGGTTTTAACGTGTGTGCAAGATGCTCTGGTGTGTGTATATGTGTGTGTGAGCGCGCGCGCGTGTGCGTGAGTACATACGTGCGTGCATACGAGTATAATTATGCGCATTAATTGCTCCGAAATCACACTTGTCTTAAAGTGCCTGAAAGAGCAGAGGGAATCTGATAATGGTGCATGTACACATGTATAGTAACTAACGAACAACCGAACACGCAAGGTCACTTCCTTACCGATATTTCACGTATGCAGGCAGGCAGGCACACGTGTAAAAAATATGCGTGGACGTACACGTGTGGGTGCACTTACACACACACACACTCACACACACTCACACGCACGCGCACACCACAACACACACACAACACACACACACACTCACACGCACGCACGCACGCACCACATCACATTACACAACTCACTTCACACACAGAAACATATTAATGTCAATTACATGGGCGTGACACGCATACCACCAACCAACGGTTGCCCCACCACCATCCCCCTCCCCCTTCTCCCCTTTCATCCCTCAAACCTCCTTGTCCCTCCCCTTTCCTCCCCTACCTTTCACACACACACACACACACACACACACACACACACACACACACACACACACACACACCTCTCACGCGCACGCGCGCACGCACACATATTGCTGCTTGTTCAATGTACCATCTGACAATAAAAGTCTGACTTTCACCACACACATCTACTCGCACACACACACACTTAAACACACATACACTTAAACGCACACACACACATACATACACACACACACACTTAAACACACACATTTACATACACACACATACATACATACACACACACACACACTTAAACACACACACACATTTACATACACACACACACACTTAAACGCACAACAACACACACACACACACACCACACACACCACACACACACACACACACACACACACACAACTCCTAATATCAAGTGTATAGTACAAAATCGTAAATGTCTGTTCTATTAACTGGAATGCAAGCTGCTAAACATTACAAGAACGCACGTACCCAGCCATACAATAAAGCAAACCGGTATTTGTGTGTGTGTGTGTGTGTGTGTGTGTGTAGCTATAGAGTAAGTGTAGATGCCTCCAACCTCCCCCCCCCCCCCCCAACCCCCTCCTCTCTCTCTCTCTCCCCCGCCTCTCCTCTCTCTCTCTCTCTCTCTCTCTCTCTCTCTCTCTCTCTCTCCTCTCTCTCTCTCTCTCTCTCTCTCTAAGCTTAGCAAAGGAATGTCAGTCATGCCGATTGCTGGCGTTCTAGCCTACTTGCCTCGCCCAAAAAGTTTTAGGTTAGGTAGTGGGTCCTCGCTTTTTCCCTCTCCCTATGTTCTATGTCTGTCTGTCTTTCTCTGTCTGTCTGTCTGTCTGTCTCTGTCTCTCTTTGTCTCTATGTCTCTGCCTCTGTGTGTTTCTGTTGGTCTCTGTCTCTCAGTATCTCTGTCTCTGTCACTCTCTGTCTCTTTGTATCTCTCTCTCTTTCTTCTTTCTTTCTTTCTTTCTTTATCTCTCTCTCTCTCTCTCTCTCTCTCTATTTCTCTCTCTTAATCTCTCTCTCTCTCTCTCTTTCTCTCTCTATCTCTCTCTCTCTCTCTTTTCTCTCTCTCTTAACTCTTCTCTCTCTCTCTTTCTCTCTCTTTCTCTCTCTCTCCTCTCTCTCTCTCTTTCTCTCTCTTAATCTCTCTCTCTCTCTCTCTTCTCTCTCTTCTCTCTCTCTCTCTCTCTCTCTCTCTCTTCTCTCTCTCTCTCTCTCTCTCTCTCTCTTCTCCCTCCCCTGAGCTAAGTGTTTTCAGTCTAACTCTTTCTTCCTCTTCCGCTTTGCACCACATAGTTACTTATTGCACACAAACACGCACACACACACACAAACACACACACAAACACACACACACAAACACACACATACACACACAAACATACACAAACACACACACACACACACACACGCACGCACGCACGCATGCACGTACGCACGTAGGCAGGCATATACACACACACCTCATTTTTTTCCAAGCTTGATTAAGTTTTGAGTGCTCGCCACCTTTAAAAATGATTTTTCTTAAAAAAAATTGGACCATTGTTTAGAAGAAAAAAAAAGTGAATTAGTGAAACAGATTTTTGTTTGTTCCTCGGATAAAGTTGCTAGGTTAAATAAAAGAACAAGTCAGTAGAGAAATGAATAAAGGTTCACCGATGGTGACGTTGTAGCTGTGTGTACAAGATTGGTTTTTCTCCATCATTTAGGTAGCTGCATTTCGACTTCATGGAATAATAATTATGTCTAAACTCGGACATTGCTGTTCATGCGGTTGTTGTTGTTGTTTTTATTTTTTAGATATATGTTTTGTCAATCGTTTTTAGCAACACGAGTAGCATACTCCTTCAAAATGTAGTAGAACGGATTTTATCGTGTGTGTGTGTTTGTGTGATGCCACGAGCAGCTGAATGACTTATGGGCGAGTGGAGTCGGCACTGATGTTAACTCTAGGGGGAGGGGTGGTGGTGGTGGTGGTGGTGTGTGTGTGTGTGGGGGGGGGGTAGGGGGGGGGGGGGGCGACCCTTGAACAGGCGTCTCGGTCGTGGTTCGAACCCCAGGCCGTCAAAATCGCGAGCGCAACACTCTAACCACTGTGCTACCCCACCCCTGGTAAAACTGGAATGTAATGAAGACAAGGAAATATTCTGAACAGAGCGTGCAGTCATACACGACTCCTCATAGTCAGAGCCATCCCCCCCCATCCCCGCCTGGCAAAACATGTTTTCATAGACTGTTATTTGTTTATAAGACTTGGCAATAGAAAGTAATCCACCCATCATCAGCTGCATGCATAATTGCACCCAATTTGCATATCATGAACTAAGGGTACATTCTGAACCACCTTTGCTGTATGTGTGGACTTTGCTTTGCTTTGTACAGGTTTGGAAACAAACTATTTGGGATGTGTTGAGATGAGCGGCGTGGGAACAGTTGCAGGATAAGGATGTCACAAAAGATGAGGCAGCAAAATAAACCAACCAACAACCCAACCTAATTTGGGATGTAAGGACAGGAAATTATGTAAATGGGATGGGAGGGATGGAAGAGTAGTAGCGAAGCTAATTGCAATCTTGATTACTTTTTTTTAAAACTGTACGAGTCCATGCCGAAAGTGATTCGATGTTTGTATACTTTTTTTTTTTTTTAAAGTGTACTGTTTGAAAGTTGACAGGAACTACATTCATGAAATGTAGTTTTTTGTGCTTTTGATTTGATTTGTTCTGTTTAGCTTT
>CM054135.1:55348366-55358366 GCA_028751875.1 Rapana venosa
TTTTTTAATGGGTATTTTTTGTTTGTTTTGTTTTACTTTTAACAAACAAACGAGTTAGTGAGTGAGCGAACGAGAGAGAGAGAGAGAGACAAACAAACAGATGTCTAATATCATTTTGAGTGAACAGACGTAATATCTAAGCAACAGCAACATACGTATACATACGTATACATACATACATACATACATACATACATACAGACAGACAGACAGACAGACAGACAGACAAGGGCCCTTGTCGACTCAACTCCACTCCGGAAACAAACCCAAGGACCCAGGTCGTTCCCAGCTGGTATGACCAGGCACACTTTTCCCCCACCGAGCCCCCACCCCTCCCCCCTCTCTGTGTGTGTGTGTGTGTGTGTGTGCAGGAAGTGATGATGTGGCACAGTTCCTGACTCCACAATGCAAGAGCTGCTTCGAGAATGTAGGCAGGGTTCCGCCCCCTTTGTATGGTATAGGCGATGTTTAAAAATAGAACTAGAATAAGGGTCAGGATTCGGTTTGTTTTTTTAATTCGTTTTTCAATTTTTTAATAGTTTTTTTTTCTGGAGGATAATGGGAATAGGCACTTGTGTACTGTTTTTTCCTTTTACATCCAATCCCCGTGTGGATGTGGTTTTGGAAATTTTGTCATTCAATTTCACGGGAAACACAGTGTTTTTCTCGCCTGAAAGACGGAACAGATTTTAGCGGCTGAGTGTGTGTGTTTGTGTGTGTGTGTGTGTGTGTGTGTGTGTGATGAGAGAGAGAGAGAGAGAGAGAGAGAGAGAGAGAGAGAGAGAGAGGTGTGTGAGTGTGAGAGAGGGAGAGAGAGAAAGAGAGAGAGAGTGTGTGTGTGTGTGTGTGTGTGAGAGATAGAGTGTGGTGTGTGTGTGTGAGAGAGAGGGAGAGAGAGAGTAGAGGAGAGAGAGAGAGAGAGAGAGAGAGAGAAAGAGAAAGAAAGAGTGAGAGAGAGAGAGAGAGAGGGGGAGAGAGAGAGAGAGAGAGAGGAGAGAGAGAGAGAGAGAGAGAGAGAGAGAGAGAGAGAGAGAGAGTGTGTGTGTGTGTGTGTTCTGAATCATGTCAAATATCAGTATTGTTGCCAAACTTTTGACATGAAATATTTGTAAGATGATAACTATAGAGCAATGTCAAGTCACTAGGATGTTTACTTTCTGGGAGGTTGATGTGCTGTTGTTGTTGTTTTTGTTGTTTTTGTTCTCGTTCTTCCTGTTCTTGTTGCTGTCGGTGTTGTTGTTGTTCTTCATCATCATCATCATCATCATCATCTTCTTCTTCTTCTTCTTCTTCTTCTTCTTCTTCTTCCTCCTCCTCCTCTTCTCCTCCTCCTCCTCCTACTCATCCTCCTGACCTCCTCCTTCCTTTTCTCCTTTTCTTCTTCTTCTTTTTTTCTTTTCTTCTTCTTCTTCTTTCTTCTTCTTCCCTCCTCCTCCTCCGCCTCCTCCTCTTCCTCCTCCTTCTTCGTTGTGTCGTCCTACTCACCCCCCCCCCCACCTCCCCATCTCCTCCTCCTCTCGTGGAAGGGGCGGGGGATGGACAGCCAGCACTGTGATGAGGGAAACGCGCACAGATCGCACATGATGAAGCGGTGTTGTTGAGGGAGGGGGGGGGGGGGGTGGTGGGGTAAAGGGATGGGGGTTCTTCGTGATTATTTCGTCGAGTGGGGATGGGTTAGAAGGAGATGGCGGGGGGGGGGGGGGGGGGGGAGGGGGGGGTGGAGGGGGGGGGGGGGGGGGTGGGGAGGGGGGTGGGGTAGAGGGGGGGGGGGGGGGGGGGGGGGGGGGGGGGGGGGGGGGGAAGGGGGGGGGGGAGGACAGAGAGAGAGACGAAGAGAGAGAGAGAGAGAGAGAGAGAGACAGACAGACAGACAGACAGAGAGAGAGAGAGAGGAGAGAGAGAGAGAGAGAGAGAGAACTCGAACTCGAACTCGAACTCCAATGATTTATTCACAAAAAGGCCATTGGCCCATACATGAAGGGTGGTTGCCGAACTGCTTAGTATTTTGGTGGGGGTAAAAGCAATAGTAACGACAACATGTTGCTGTATAACAAAAAGTCAGCTACAAAAATATGTTTTAGGATAACAATATCGAGAGAGAGAGAGAGAGAGAGAGAGAGAGAGAGAGAGAGAGAGAGAGAGAGAGAGATGTATTAAATCACTTTAAAAAAAAATACTCACTGACTTCTTCTCTGCTTCTTCTAACACAAAGTCAGCTACAAAAATATGACTTAGGATAACAATATCGAGAGAGAGAGACAGAGAGAGAGAAAGAAAGAGAGAGAGAGAGCAGGGGAGGAAAAAGTCCTAACACAAGTCAAGTATAATGATCATATTATAAACGTGTCATTCTTTTGTTGACATCGTCCAGTTCTCTTGTCTAGTGTCCTCTCCTTTAAGATTTTTCAGAAGGTAATACGTTGTGGAAAACAAGTTGCAGGTAAACCACCACTTACAACTTCTCCATCGTTTTGAAAATGATTTCTCAAAAAATCAGTTAAAAAAGAAAAGAATTTAAAATACTATGTTTCGATAAGATTTTTGTGAATGGTTTATTTAGGGTGTGTTCCGGCAGGGTAATGATGTACAAAAAAACGTATTTAGATAAAGGATGTTTTGTTGGTTGGCTTTTCCCAGGTTAGTCATGGTGAGTTGGGTGGGTTTTTTTGGGTGTGTGGAGATAAAGTTATTGCAAATTTGGAGGAAACTCTCATGACGATATCCTGACTCACAGTACATTTAAAGACTTTGCTCTTTTTCCCCCCTCCTCATTGTAGTACAGTAGATCAGAACTCAACATTCGTCATGGATGAGATGTTCTGTGTATGTCGCCGTTCTCCCCCTGTGGAGGTCGCCACATACCGACTGCAGAGTTGATTGTCTAAACCACGATGCGGCTGGGCATGTTTAGGCGTTGTTGTTTGTTTTTTTGTTTTTTTTTTCAATTTATGGTGAATTTTTCCTCCCGGCTATTCCGTTTTGCTCATGATGGATTTTTTTCTTCTGTGAAAGATTGTGGAGATTGTTTTTTTGCGCGTGCTTATGCACAGGAGGACCTTGATTTTTTTGTTTTAAGGTCACCTCCAAAAGACTGGAAGAAGACTGGTGAGCCTGTTTCTACAACGTAGTGTTGTCTATGAAGACAGGGATTCTCTCTCTCTCTCTCTCTCTCTCTCTCTCTCTCTCTCTCTCTCTCTCTCTCTCTCTCTCTCTCTCTCTCTCTCTCTCTCTCTCTGAGGCAGCTGGTGTGTGTGGCAAGAGAGAATTGAACCCGTAACCCGTGGATTAAGCGTTAACTTTTTTTTTTAGCAGTTCAGCCAGCGATACCTTTTTCTTCCTTATTTTGAAGTGTAGTCTGACATGTTTTTGCAGGGCTTTTGGTTTAGTTGGGTTGTGTTGTGAATGTGATGTTGTGTGTGTGTGTTGTGTGTGTGTGTGTGTGTGTGTGTGTGTGTGTGCACGCGCATGTGTTATAGGTAATTTTTTTAAAAAGACGGTGTAGCTCGCAAAAAATGTTTACTGCACATTAAGAAGAAAAATGCAAAAAGATATTATACGACAGTAGCACAATAAACACTGATCTACATTACGGGTTCAGCTCAGAGTTCTGTGGTAATAATTATTGTAGTTATAGAGCGGGAGGTATAATTATATATGTCAATATTCTCCTTCGTCTGCAAACGCTCAGACAGTAACTACTAACATTTTTAAATCAAAATAATGTATCTGAGGGTACGAGTAACCGGTCTGTTCGCTAATTAATCTAAACTCACATAAGCCACGGCAAAGTTGGGTAGATACTGGCTAAAGGGGAGTAACTACATCTTTTAGCACCGTTCGTAAACCGAATGATAGTGCCCCTTACAGCAGAGTTTCCTCCCTTGTGCGCTACAGGAAGACTTCTTGCCAGATAAGATCGTTTCTGGAAAGTGGAATAGAGCTTTTCCAGTTGTGTGTGTGTGTGTGTGTGTGTGTGTGTGTGTGTGTTTGTGTGTATTTATGCATGTATTTATCAGTTGTTTATTTATGTATCTATTTATTTTTGGCAGACTGGTCTAAGCTGGTTGATGTTTTTGCTGCTATAAGCAGAAAGCTGAACAGTGTCTTTTTTTGTTCTCAGGGCATGGTGTGAAGTCTTTAAAAAATATTTTTAGCCTGTGAATAAAACCCTGTATCCATTCATGGGATTGTGATGGTAGTGATGGTGGTGGTGGTGGTGTGGTTATATATGTGTAGGTAGATTTTATTGAATTTTTAAGTTTCTGCAGGCCAATCTTGCAGCTTGCAGAAGGTTTTGGATTAATTGAACATGTTGCTCTGCAAATCATCTGGGTGTTGTGTTCTTACATGTGTGTGTTTTGTTTTGTTTTGTTTGGATTTTTTGTGCTCTAATGAAATGTTTAATCTGTTTAATATTTTCTTTTATTGACCTTTTGTTTCATTTTATTTTGTTGATATATTCGTTTCATTTTATTTCATTTTATGTTTTGGTCATTTTTTGTGTGTGCATTATTTCTAATGACATTTTTTCCTCTCTGTTTTCAGATGGAACCCAAAGTAAATCTTCACTGGCATGTTGAAATGATCACAGATGTTTGGTAATCTTGGTGAGTTGAATTTTTTAAGTGTTTGTTTGTCTGTCTGTCTGCATGTTTGATCACCTTGTGGTTTGTCTGTTTTTCTACCCTTCTTCATCATCTTCATCTTCTTCTTCTTCTACTCTTTCTTAATTAACCCTATGAGGAATCATTTTTGGGCTGCACTGATTTTTTTAAATTTTAAACTGTGAGTTTGGGCAAGTTAAACTTGTGAAGCCTGTCTTTCCTCTGGGGCAGGGTGCATGCTGGGTATATTTGTGTTTCTGTAATCTGCAGAAAGCCTACATTAAATGTGAGAGGAGGGGCTGGCAGGCAGGATGAGAAAATAAAATAAATAATAAATAAATAAAAAAGAAGGATGTAAAGAATTGAATAAAAAATCCCCTCATGTAAAGGAGGGAATTAAAATCCCCACCCCCTTCCTTGTTTTTCCTGTTTTTCATCAGTAAAAAAGATAGAAGTATGGAAGAGCACGCTTAGCATTGAACATAACGAAAGTCTCAGTTTTGAGAATCTGCCACCAGGCTTTGTCGATCAGCGCACACGCCCTCCGAGGGGGGAAAAAAATGAAGAAAGGAAAGGCTAAGCAAGGGAAGTAATAGGCTGAAGGTTCTTATGACTCGAGTTGCTCCCCTTACACCATGAAATCTGCACTAGTAGATGGTGCTAAACGGAGAGCATTGGAGCGCTAATATTGCCTTCAACGCACTCGTGCTCGTGCACTCACACACACACACGCGCGCGCGCACACACACACACACACAACGCACGCACGCACGTACGCGCGCGCGTACTCGCATACACACTGCGACAAAAAAAGCGAAACTTGTACTTTATCATAAGTTTATGTCGTGTCTCTGTGCGTGTGGATGTATATCTGCGTTTTGGTGCGTGTGCTGTGCCTGTGTATGTGCGTGCGTATACGTGTGTGTGTGTGTGTGTGTGTGTGTGTGTGTGTGTGCGTGCGTGCGTGCGCGCGCGCGCGCGTGTTGTACACGTGTATGCGCTCCACCTTACCTTCTTACTTACGGATCAAACAAAAAGAGAACGTTAGAAGATATGTTTAAATATTTCTGTGAGTGCGAATGCTAAAAAATGTAAAACTATGAAATAGAGAATAATAGATTCACACATAATATTTTCCCCCTACTCAATAATGTGAATGGTTTTGTCTGTCCTTCACTCGGGGTCAGAGAAAGTGAAATTTAAAAAAACAAACTGGAATCAAAACATATATTAATACTATTATTTATATATCATTTTCCCGTTAAGTAAGTGTGAAAGCATAAAAAGTAAAACTATACATTAAAGAATAATATATTCACACATATTTTATTACAATTTAATACGTATGAATGGTTTGTCCTTCACTCTGATGTCAGAGAAAGTGAAATATAAAAACTGGAATCAAAGATATATGAATACTATTTATTTCTATATAATTTTTGCCCCATTCAGTAAATGTGAACGCATTTTTAAAAAAAAAGTAAAACTATGAATTAAAGAATAATATATTCACACATATTTTATTCCAATTCAATAAGTATGAATGGTTTGGCCTTCACACCAGGTCAGAGAAGATGAAATATGTAAAAACTGGAACCCAAACACATATATTGATATGTAATTTTTCCCGTTCAATAAGTATGAATGGCGTGTCCTTCACATTGCCTAAGTTGGAGCGAAATCCATTTTGAACGGTATTAGACAAAAATTAATGTGTGGTGGAGGGGCGATGGAATGGACTGTTAAACGCTAGGAGGTGGCCGTTAAAGATGGATTGATGTTTGGAAACTGCGTGACGGGTTGGGGTGGGGTGGGGAGAGTGGGGGGGTGGGGGGGTGGGGTGGAGTTTGAATGAAATACCTCTACCATGCATCGTGTTTTTCGAGTTGGTTTTATTCTTCATTTTCTTTCTTCTTTTTTGTGTTATCTACTCTTTCTTTGACCTCTCTCTATCTCTCTGTCTGTCTGTCTGTCTGTCTGTCTGTCTGTCTCTCTCTCTCTCTCTCTTGCTCTCGTCTCTCTGTGTCTCTCTCTCTGTCTATCTTTCTTCTTTATTGTCTTTTTTCATTACAGTTTTGAACTGTTTCTGTCTCCTGTGTCTTTTTCTCTGTCTTACTGTCTCTTCTTCCCTTTTCTTGCTTTCCTTTTTTTTTTCTTTCTCCCTGCCTTCTTTATTTTTTTCTGTATTTTTCCCCTTTTCTTTCTTTCTTTCTCTCTCTCTCTCTCTCTCTCTCTCTCCTCTCTCTCTCTCTCTCTCTCTCTCTCTCTCTCTCTCTCTTTCTGTCTTTCTTTCTTTCATTCTTTTTTACCTGTCTCCTTTATTTACTTTCATCTGCCCTTCAGTCTGTCTGTCTGTCTTGTCTGTCTGTCTGTCTGTATGTCTGCCAGTCTCTTTTCTGATTGTTACTGTTTCATTTTCCCATTCTGTTTTCCATTTCATCGTTTTCAATTTTGGGAGGGTCTCCGTCCCCCTTTTCTTTTTAATAAACCGAAGAAGATTGCCATTCCTTTTGAGAAGCAAGGCCTGACTAAGATATTTTATACACACACACACACACACACACACGCACGCACACACTGGCATGCATGCATGCATGCATGCATGCAGGAAGACAGACAGACTGTTAGATGGACAGACAGGCTGGCAGGCAGACAGATGGACATTCAGACAGACAATGTTCAGGAGGCAACTGTATCTCACCAGTACATTTTCTGCATAAGATATTGTACTCAAATCTAACTTTAAAAAAAAAAAGTATATAAACCATAGTCTTCCACTCCCACCACACAGAGAGAGAGAGAGAGAGGAGAGAAGAGAGAGAGAGAGAGAGAGAGGAGAGAGAGAGAGGAGAAGAGAATTGAATCGAATTGAATTGAATTGAATTGAACCGAATTGAATACATTTTATTTAAAGAGGCGTATGGCATAAGCACACATGCTTTTTTTTTTCTTCAACCAGCCCCTGGGCAAAAGAACACGAGAGAGAGAGAGAGAGAGAGAGAGAGAGAGAGAGAGAAGAGAGGAGAGAGAGAGAGAGAGAAGGAGAGAGAGAGGAGAGAGAAGAGAGAGAGGAGAGAGAGAGAAGAGAGAGAGAGAGAAGAGAGAAGAGAGAGAGAAGAGAGAGAAGAAGAGAGGGAGAGAGAGAGAGAGAGAGAGAGAGATGAAGAAGAAGAGAGACCGACAGACAGACAGACAGGCAGGCAAGGCAGGCAAGACAGTGCAAGCGACCTAACTCTGTCAGAACTTCATCTCTTCAACTATAATAATAATAATAATAATAATAATAATAAAATGAAAGCCCCGCTCTGTTAGAAACTGCAGTCTGCGGCTGCATCAACAAGATAGCATCTGGCCTCAGGAGTGCGACGAGCAGGCCAGGGATCTGGAAGAAGCTGCACCCATTTTCAGAAGCAGCAGCAACAGCAGAAACCTTGCAGCAGCAACAGCAACAACAGCAGCAGCAGCAGCAGCAGCAGCGGCAGCAGCAACAGGTTTGAGATCGGAGCCGCGCAGTCTAGCACCGTCATCTTGTCAGACAGTTATCAGTGATGGCGGCGCGGGACTTCCTGTGCTGACTGTTCTTAACTGGCGGTCATCTCCCTTTCTTTCTCGCCTCTCGCCTCCTCCCACCCCCGTTCTTCGGAAACGCTAGAGGGAACCTGATAGGGGAAAGCTTGGCTTGAATTTAGATTTAATGAATGAAGCTTTTATCAACCACCAGACACCCAGAACGTATACAGAGGTCGACACACCCCTAGTGGGCCCCGCGGTATGTATGTATGTATGCATGCACGCATGTAGGCATCAAGTTGTTATGAGTGGAAAATGTTGGTTGCGTGGGTTGTGTGGTGTAGGCTATAGGGGGAGGCGTCGTGTCTCTCGTGTCTTGGAAGACAAGTTCCCCTCTGTTTTAGTGTGTGTGGTGTGAAGTGTGTGTGTGGTGTGTGTGTGTGGTGTGTGTGTTGGAGACTGAACAATTGTCGTTGTTTGTTGGGAAGCGATACTGTGTGGTGTTTTGTTGCGGTGGTGTGAGTGAGAAACAAACGAAACAAGTTGTACCGGTTACGGTCGCCCTTTGCTAAACGAATCTTCGGGTGTTTTCGATCTGCGGAAGGAAGGAAGGATAGAAGGAAGAAAGTTCTTGGCCGGAAAAAATATCTCGTGCGTCCGCCACTTCCTGATCTTAGAATCTTGGCGCGTTTGTCATTTGTGTCTGTGTGGAATAAGACCGAAATGTAGCCATGGGACTAGGAAGGCAGATGAGTTCGCAGCTGGCCTTGTGAGTCAGGAGTTGTTATCAGGTCGCGTGTTCCCGGGTTATTTCGGAGAGGCATGGGGCGCAGTGTTGCGCCGTCAGAAGTGATGCGTTTTCCAATGTACCTCTTGTGTGTGTAAAGTGTCACAGAAACCTATCCGTGGGAATTGGTACTCGTGGTGCTGGATCCCGTTTACATTTCTAGGGGCCAGCTTTGTTGAGGAGGATTGTGTCACTTGCCTGGCTCCATTGACCTGGGTGACTGGGGAATGTCAGGGAAGGGGTATCGTATCCGGGCCCGCAGGATGCTTCAACCTTGCTGTGAGGTTGCAGTCCGCCTCAAATTGGTGTATTAGAATAAGACAAGTAAAATTTCCAAACATGCGGTCGTTGGGAATTGAGGTGTCGGTAACCTTAGCTTCTCTAGGGGCCAGTACATTGAAGACGGCGCCCATCTCTTCTCTCTACCTTCCCTGTCCCTTAAAGAGGGCAGGTACCTATTGACAGCTGGGCGAACTGGGGGACTGTACTGATGGCAAGGGGCATGAACCGTCGTCACCCTTCCGCGAGTAAAAACCACGCTCATCGCTGCTTAACCTTAGCCTGGGGAGAGCAAAAGCTCTGCAGTCCCGTCTCTCAAATCTTGGGCTTGTCAGATTAGAATAAAGACAAAATCTGTGAACATATTTAAACATAGCGAGGTCGCATGGTGTAACCGTACTCCGAATCAAGTTCTGCCTTTATGTGAAGGCATTGAGCGTTGCATCGGTTATCTGTCACTTTGCTTTTCGTTTGATACCGCCGCAGCCCAGTGACACCGACATGATCCTCCTTCCTTCTTCATGCTCTCCTCCGGTCTCTTGCTGTACTGCCCTGCTCTCTACTTCATGGATTCTCCCAGCCACACAGCAGTCGAGACACTTGCACAAGACAGAACCCATGATGGTCTGCCTTTTTTCCTTTACACTGTGCCTGTAAAGAAGCTTCCAGAAGAATCCCGTACCGATGATCAAAAAGAAGAATACGGTCTCGTGTGGGAAAGACGAAGAGTAAGCGAGTAAAAAAAAATACCAATTCAATCAGTAATGTTCCCACATAGCATCCCTTACCAGACATATCTTTGAAAGCTTCAGAAGACATG
>CM054135.1:55365866-55367461 GCA_028751875.1 Rapana venosa
GTTGTGTAAGCTTTACTGATTAAGAATACAAAAACAACAACCCAATAACGACATATGATTTTTTCTGTGCGGTAATTTGAATAAAGGCTTACAATTTACAGCTGCGCTCACTTCATTTTTAAAGGCAGTTTTGATTTCTGATAAGTTTCCCGTTGTTCGGGAAAACGAATTCTTTCTTTTTTTTTTTGGGTGGGGGGTGGGGGTGTTGAAACTGATCTCTTTTCCCCGGTTTAAAAAGAAAAGTAGTTTAAATGTTGTACCTGCCTTTTTTTTTTTACAGTAAAAATAATTATAATACTCATGGACTTGACTTCCGCTCACCGTCGAAGCAAGACGTGTTTGGCGAGCGCGCAAGAAAACATTCAAACAGCTGTGTACAGCAGCAGCAGCGATGTGAGTTTTCTTTGCCTTCGGGTAGGTGGGCGCGGTGCTACAAATTTTCATCAACAAGAATGATAGATGTCGGGGAGCTAGCTTAGTTTACATCAATCACCGACACTCTTCATGGCAGAATTGTTAAAAAAGAGATGAGCACCGCCATTTCAAAATACTTTGGGGGAAGAGGCGGCAGTGAGAAAAGAAGACCTTCATCAACAAGCGATTCTTGTGCCAGTCCGGAAGACACGAAAAGAAGAGAAAGCAAAAAGCTACGACAGGGCAGTGACAACTCAGAAGAAGAGATGGCACTGCAGGAAAGCATTTACGAACTGCAAGACTCCATAAAAAACCTCGCTACGAAAGAGGACTTAAAAATCATTCAGCAATTGAAAGAAGAGGTGGAGAGACTTAATGACTCCTTCACCCATCGTATAGACAAGCTGGAGGCTAGTCTCTTCGACATAGCCAGTGAAAACGATAAACTGTTGAAGGAGGTGTCAAAGCTTCGGGAGGAGAACGCAGACCTGAAGACCCAGCTGAACCAGACCTCCAGAGAGACCAGCAAGCTGCAGCAGGAGCTCAACGAAAACGAACAGCACGGGCGCTCCTGGAATGTTCGGGGTTGCGGAGGTGAAGAGGCCAGGAGAAGAGACAGTGGAAGACTGTGTGAAGAAATGCGCTCAGCTCTTCTCCGAGAGGCTGGATGTCCCTGTGTCACCTTCCGACATAGACATCGCGCATCGGGCCGGGAGGGCAGCTGCTGAGGGAGGGAGACCACGCCCCATCATCGTCCGATTCCTGTCCCGAAGAAAGAGAGGACTGGTGATGGCTGCCCGGCGCAAGCTCAAACAGACGGGACTGACTGTGGCGGAAGACCTGACCCAGGCCAACTACAGGCTGCTCCGGAGGGTCAGCGCCCATTCTGCAGTGATGACCGCTTGGTCATCCAACGGCAAGATCCTGAGCAAGCTAAAAAATGGAAAGACAGTGAAGGTCGATACAGGTACGGATGTGGACAAATTATTTTTTAAGAGAAATGACTTAAATGATAGATATGGGCTGACAGATTGAGGCGGGGGTTGGGCACCGGGCGAGAGAGGGAGGGGGGGGGGGGGGGTGAGGCGGTGGGGGGGGGGGGGGGTCACTCCTATGTTCTGCTAGTTTTTCTATATCAAAGTGGGATGGTTCTGAAACAAAGTGGACTTAAATTTGATTGC
>CM054135.1:55375461-55385461 GCA_028751875.1 Rapana venosa
CACTTTCATCAAGCATACACATTCCACATGAAGGTCACCCCCACCCCCATACAGGGATTCCCATTTGTTTTATTTACTGTGCTTGCTATATCAAACGAGGAAGTAAGGAGGGTGGCAGGATGGTTAAGACGTTCGCCTGCCAACAAGTCAACCTTGAAGGTGTGGGTTCGATTCCCAGCCTCGCCCTTCCTTCCCAGTTTGACACCCCAAAAAATCGAACTGAATGTCACACCAACACCCACTTTCCCCAAACGTCCTTCGGATGAGACTATAAACCGAGGCCCCGTGTGCGAACGCATGCAGAACATCTTGCGCACACGTTAAATCCTGTTCCGCTTTTCGAAAGAGTAGGCCATTGTGTGCCGGTGGGAACAGATGACAAAATTGACAAAACCGCATATACACGGGGATTGGATGTAAAAAAGCACATGAGTGCTTAATCCATTATCCTCGATGTAAATGAATAAATAAATAAAACAGACTACACCTCGGTTTTGTAATTTACGAGAGAGATGGGAGTTAGCGTTTATCTTTCGATTGCAGACGAGAACGGGAGTGCTGGTATGTGTGTAGGCCTTCAACAATACTTTTTATTATTGTTGTTTATAACCTTCCAAGAATGTTCTCTATCGTCATTCTCACCCTTTTAAAGCCCCAGGATTAAAAACCATGTCTTGATTTTTATTTATGTTGCAGATTGCTTGCTAAGAAGAGACACGTTTAGACCACCTTTGTCCTCCCTTCCTCCCCAAAAAAGAGATGACACCTGAGATCTACTGAAGTCAGTGCAAAAGTGCAGCTGTCGTCTGCTGCAACCTTAGAATGGCTTGCTTCCCTTTGGGGGTCGACGGACCTGGTGAGCTGGGTGCCCGGATGTTAATCTGTATTGTATGTGTCTAGTCAGGTTGTTGCTGGGCTGCATGTTTGACATACATTATTTCGTGGGAGATGCAGTCTGTTAGCTTTATGAAAAGATTTTTTAAAAATTATTATAATAATATTTATATATATATATATATTTTTTTAAGAAACACAGGTCGTTTCAAGGTGAAGGTCTAAGTGGTAGGAAAGATTGTGTGGGGAGCGAGAGAGGAGGGCAGTTCTGCTGTTTTAATTTTCATATACACACACATACACACACACCGCAACATAACATAGCATAACACTCACACACACACACACACACACACACACACACACACACAACACACCAAATCACACACACAACCGCAACATAACACAACAGTGAACACTCACACGCACAAACCACACACACACTCACTCTCTCTCTCTCTCCCTCCCTCCCCCTCTCTCCCCCCTTCTCTCTCTCTCTTCACCCCCCTTATCTCTCTCCTCACCCCCCTTATCTCTCTCCTTCAAATCCAATTTTGAACAGTTGACGAAGCAGAACAAAACCGATTACAATTACAATGTATAAAAAAAAAAGGAACGTATAGTTTACAATCTCGACATTTTGAAACAGAAAACAAACAAACAAAACCAGCTAGAATTAGCTGAAGGAGGAAGAAAAGACAGAAGGATGAAAGGGAAGAACAATTTATTTTTTACTTATTACCAAAGCAGACCTGGCGCAGAAGTGTTGACGAAGAAACGAAGGCAGCCGGAATGACATGGGCCGAGCTGAAGAGGATCTCCCAAAACCGAGTTCGTTGGAGGGGTGTTGTTGCAGCCCTATGTTCCCCAAGGAACCGAGAGGCATAAGTCAAAAGTATTTAAAAAAACAATAATGATACCACTTTTAAGTCATGGCAGATTTCATGAGGCAAAAGAAAGGAGGGGGTGGGGGTGTAGACTAAGTGACGAGGAGAAGAAGAGATAGGGATGGGGGTGGAGGAGGGACCGGGGGGAAGGGGGGAGATAACAAAGATCCTCCTCCTCCCCAAAAAGCAAGAACGTCAAATTCCAGACACCTCAAGGGCAGAGCTAACTAATTAGTGTGATGGTTCCTCCTTCCTTGGCTGGCTGTCTGTCCGTCTGTCCGTCTGTCTCCTCAACAGGTAGAGAGAGAGATGTGAGAAGACTGACAGACTGTCAGACTGACAAGACTGTCGGACATACGCACACACGCACGCACGCACAGAGAGAGAGAGAGAGAGAGAGAGAGAGAGAGAGAGAGAGAGAGAGAGAGCAAGACGGAGAGAGAAGAGAGAGAAGAGCAAGACGGAGAGGCAAGAAGAGAGAGAGAGAGAAGAGAGAGAGAGAAGAGAGAGAAGACAGACAGAGAGTGTGTGTGTGATGTATTTCACACACACAGACACACATGCACAGTGAGAGAAAGAGAGAGAGAGAGAGAGAGAGAGAGAGAGAGAGAGAGAGAGAGAGAATATGTGCGTGGCAGAGAGACAGAGACAGAGCAAGACAGAGAGACACAGATAAAGACAGAGACACAGACAGACGACAGACAGATAATGTGTGAGTGTATGTGTGTTGTATTTCACACACATGCAGAGAGAGAGAGAGGAGGAGAGAGAGAGAGGAGAGAGAGAGAGAGAGAGAGAGAGAGAGTGGTTGTGTGTGTGTGAGACAGCAAGACATAGAGACAGACAGAGTGTGTGTGGTTGTGTGTGTGTGAGAGACAACAAGACACAGAGACAGACAAACAGACACGGACAGACAGACAGAAACAGAGAGAGTGTGTGTGTGTGTGTTGTATTTTTAATGAGACGTGTTTGTGAGGCAGGGTTAGGTAAGGGGGGACGGAGGGCTGGCAGTCACTCTCTCCATCATCAGGCAGACAGCTTTTGTGGGCAGGCGGACCCCCATTGACAAATGATGCCATGATGTATGACGACTCTTCCCCCCTCCCCCTTCCCCTCCCTCCCTCCCCCCCCCCCCCTCCTCCCCTCGCTTTGCCTCCCTCCTGTCCTCCCTCCTCTCTCCTCTTCTCTCCTTTTCCTTCTCTGCGCCTAACACTTAACGCTGTCTTTGGTTTTTTGTGGGGAAGAGGGATGTGTGTGTTGTGTGTGTTTGTGTGTTTGGCGTGTGTTGTGTGTGTTTGTGTGTTGTGTGTGTGTTTTTTGTGTGTTGTGTGTATGTTTGTGCGTGTTGTGTGTGCGTGTTGTGTGTGTGTGATGTCAAAGTCAAACTTTTATTTTCAGATGGTACATTGAATAAGCAGTGCATTTGTTTTTTTTTTCATCAAGCCATCTATCTAAAGAAAAAAAAAGCAAGAAAAAAAGATAATGTTTATGCAGACATAGAATAAAAAAACCTAATCTATGGTAAACTATACAAATCATACAAGAAAAGACAATAACATATGTATGCGTTTGTGTGTGTGTGTGCGTATGTGTTGTGTGTGTGTGTGTGTGGGGGGGGGGGGGGGGGGGATGTGTGTGCGTGCGTGCGTGTCTCTGTGTCTGTGTGTGTGTGTGATTATGTGTTTCTTCTTCTTTTTTCTTAGTTGTCATTGTTTTCCTCGTTGTCTTTTTTATTTTATTATTATTTTATTTTTGTGGCTGATATGGTTGAAGTGTTTTCTTTTGTCGCCGTCTTCGTCTTCGTCTTCGTCTTCATTGTCGTTGGCATTTATGGCGTTATGAGTAAGTATGTCATCTTTGTCCAGCTTTTTCAAAAACAAAGTTTATTTCTCTGCTAGCGGCTTTGCCTTCCTCTCTTCATCGTCCCGTTTCTCTTCTTCTTTTTCTTCTTCTTCTTCTTCAAATTCTTCTTCTTCTTCTTCTTCAAATTCTTCTTCTTCTTCTTCTTCATCATGATTTTTTTCTCTGTTGTTCTCTTCAATCTCTTTCACCTTCTATTCGTCCTTCTCTCTCCGTTCTGCTTCCTCTTTCGCCTTTTCCTCCTCCTCTATCTTACCTCCTCCTCTCCTCCTCCTTCCCTCCCTCTCTCTCTGTCATCTCCTCCTTCTCTGTCTCCTCCTCCTCCTCTCTCTCCACCCTCACCTTCTCTCTCTCTGTCTCTCTCTCTGTCTCTGTCTGTCTGTCTGTCTGTCTCCTCCTCTCATTTTTCGTGACTCTCTGTCTCTGTCTGTCTGTCTGTCTGTCTGTCTGTCTCTCTCTCTCTCTATCTCTCTCCCCTCCCCTCTCTCTCTCCTCTCTCACTCTCTTTCTCTCTCCCCCTATTTCGTCACTTCCTTCTCCTCTTTCGTTTGTCATCGTCGTCGTCATATTCTTTTTCTTTTTTTTTTCATCGTCTTTCACCCCACCTCACCCATCCTTGTTCTTGATGGCAGTTTTATAAGGTGGGGGGGGGGGGGGGGGGGGGGGGGGGGGGGGGGGGGGTAGAAGTGTTCGTAATACAGAAATAAATGGCAAACATAGACAAAATAATGGGGAGACAGGTGTGTGTGTGTTGTTTCTGTGCCCCGTGTGTGAGTTTCTGTACGTATGTTTCTCTGTGTGTGTGTGTGTGTGTGGTGCGGGTTGTTTTGGGTTTCTTCGCTTTAACGTCTTTCCACTTAAAGTGATATTAGACGATAGTGTGTGTGTGTGTGTGTGTGTGTGTGTGTGTGTGCGCGCTCGCGTGTGTGTACTACCCCGCATGCTTCCCTTGCCTGTAAGCAGACATATGTCATAAAGTATACGTCATTCGTCGCAAGCATAATTATCAAAACTTGTCAACAAAGCCTAGACACCCAGACACAAAAATGTATTTCCTTTTACATGAGAACATTCTCCTTTCTGCGCCCACAGAACAACAGAGAAGAAGAAGAAAGAAAGAAGAAATAGAAAAGGATAAAGAAAGAAAGAGAGAGAAGAGAGAGAGAGAGAGAGAGAGGTGCCAGCAACGGAAAAAAGGAAGAAAAAGGGGAGCAAAAGGGGGCAGTGTGGATGTAAATTACAGTTTGTGGGGGGGGATGGGTCACAGAAGACATTAAACACAGACACAGGGAGCGAGGTGGGGGGGACAAGGGCAGAGGGACAGACAGACAGACAGACAGACAGAGGGAAGGAAGGTTTGTATAGTAAGCACCGCTATTGTTTCTGGCTCACTCAGCTGGCTAACTAGGCAGGACAGGGCAGAGCAGGACATGACAGGGAAGGACAGGGCAGGGGAGGACAGGACAGGGCATGGGAGGACAGGGCAGGGGAGGACAGGGCAGGGGAGGGCAGGACAGGGGGGGGGGGACAGGACTCATTCAGCTGGCTAACTAGGCAGGGCCGGGTAGGACAGGACAGTGAAGGACAGGGCAGGACAGGACTCACTCAGCTGGATAACTGGACAGGGCAGGACAGGGCAGAACTCGCTCAGCTGGCTAACTAGACAGGGCAGGCCTCACTCAGCTGGCTAACTAGACAGGGCAGGCCTCACTCAGCTGGCTAACTAGACAGGGCAGGACTCAGCTGGCTAACTAGACAGGACAGTCAGGACTCACTCAGCTGGCTAACTAGACAGGGCAGGACTCAGCTGGCTAACTAGACAGGACAGTCAGGACTCACTCAGCTGGCTAACTAGACAGGGCAGGACAGGGCAGGATTCACTCAGCTGGCTAACTAGACAGGAAAGGACAGGGCAGGACTCACTCAGCTGGCTAACTAGACAGGGCAGGACAGGACAAGGCAAGACTCACTCAGCTGGCTAACTAGACAGGAAAGGACAGGGCAGGACTCACTCAGCTGGCTAACTAGACAGGGCAGGACAGGACAAGGCAAGACTCACTCAGCTGGCTAACTAGACAGGGCAGGACAGGACAAGGCAGGACTCACTCAGCTGGCTAACTAGACAGGAAGGGCAGGACATGGCAGAACCCCTCACTGGCTAACTACAGGAAAGGTCAGGGCAAGACTCACTCAGCTGGCTAACTAGACAGGGCAGGACTCACTCAGCTGGCTAACTGGGCAGGACAGGACTCACTCAGCTGGCTAACTAGACAGGAAAGGACAGGACAGGGCAGGACTCGCTCAGCCGGCTAACTAGACAGGGCAGGACAGGGCAGGACTCACTCAGCTGGCTAATTAGACAGGAAAGGACAGGACTCGTTCAGCTGGCTAACTGGACAGGGCAGGACAAGGCAGGACTCACTCAGCTGGCTAACTAGACAGGGCAGGACTCACTCAGCTGGCTAACTAGACAGGGCAGGACAGGACTCGCTCAGCTGGCTAACTAGACAGGACAGGGCAGGACAAGGCAGGACTCACTCAGCTGGCTAACTAGACAGGACAGGGCAGGACAAGGCAGGACTCACTCAGCTGGCTAACTAGACAGGAAAGGACAGGGCAGGACAGGACAGGACCTTTGAAAAGGAAAGCCAGAGCTTTTCTTGGAGAACATTTATCTTCTTTTTTTCCTTTTTTTTTCGTCTTCTTTCTTTCTCCCAGAAACAAAGCAAATTTTTTTTTCCTTTTTTTTTTTCTCGTCTTCTTTCTTTCTCCCAGAAACAAAGTAAAAAGCGAAAGTATAGCCTGTCACCATTGGTTTTCTTGTTGGTGTGGTGTTTTTACCCATGTTTTGAACTGTTTGGGGGGGGGGGGGGGGGGGGGGGGGGAAGGAAGTACTTCGGATTTTGTGTGTGTGTGTTGGGTTTCGCGTTTTTGATGTGATTATACCTTAGTTGTCAAGGTGTCCTCCTGTCTATTTGTCTTCTTGTTTGTCTTTCCTTTTCTTCAGGGATTCACCTTCTCTCTCTCTCTCTCTCTCTCTCTCATCTCTCTCTCTCTCTCTTCTCTCTCTCTCTCTCTCTCTCTCTCTCTCTCTCTCTCTCACCATTTCATGCAGCTTTACTTTTGGGGACTGTAAATCTGCACAATTTTACCAACGTCTGTTTTGTCGGAAGAGAACAAATTTGATCATTGATCTTTCACTATTGTAGATTTTTCTTTAAGGCTGAAAGAAACCCGAGGAACAAAGCTGAACAAGAATGGAACGTTGGTCTCGGGGCACCAAGTGTTAAGGACACTCTTGTGTCGGGGTATTGGTCAAGCCCAGTCCTCGGGAATCGATTCCCGTGTTGGCGATTTTACCGATGCTCTGCCGGTGATTTTACTGATGCTCTGCAGGATAACTAGGGGACGCGATAGCTCAGTGGTCGGAGCACTCTTTCCCCCAGCCAAGGTTAAGCAGCGTCGAGCGTGGTTACCACTTGGATGGGTGACCGTTTGCGCGCCTTGGCTTCAGTACAGTTCCCCCAGTTCACCCAGCTGTAAATGGGTACCTGCCCTCTTTAGGGTCAGGGAAGGTAAAGCAGCGAGAGAGATGAGATGGGCGCCGTCCTCAATATGCTGGCCTCTAGAGAAGTGAAGTCTCTGACGCCTCGCTCCCCTACGACCCCACAGGTTATGGGACACCTTTACCTTACGCAGGACATCCGCTTTAGGGACACGAGGTGAGTGGCGGGGGAACTAAGTGTGATACTGTTTTACGACAAAAGGTTGTAGACACATGCCCCAAGTGCTCACAGGCCTGTCTTATATATTAAAATAGAGGGCATGTTGTGGTGTCAGTAGTATTTGAATCAGATTATTGTAAGAATGGGGGTTTTGTGTATAGATTAGTAGAACTGAAGATTAAGGCTGTTGTTTTTATTTTTTCTCTTTTTTTTTTGGGTGGGGGGGGGGGGGGGGGGGGGTGGGAGGAGGGTTGATCATCGTTGTTTTGGTTAATTTGTATATTTAGTTTTTATTTCAGTAGTTTGTTTTTGTTTTTGTTTTCTTGGGTTTGTGGGTGGTTGTTTTTTTAGATGGAAAGAAAAAAGCAGGGGAGTTTTGTTTTTTCCCCTCTTTTTTCTTTTAAAGGCGACAGTGGTATATTCGCTGGTGAGAGCTATGACATCTTGCCACAGCAAAGCAATCCCCAAAACCTGCAATGTATGCAGTTTTCTTTCCTTTTCTCTCTCCTCCCGCCCCCCTTTCCCCTTCTCTCTCTCCGCTCCACCCCCCCGCCCCCCCCCCCCCCCCCCCCCCCCCCCCCCCCCCTCCTCTCCTTTCAACAAAAAAGCGACCTTATCGAATATGCATAGCGGCTGGAGCTTTATTCCGAACCCTTTCAGTCTGTTTGATTTCAATGACAATTTTATTGTACTTGAGAGAGAGCGAGAGCATGCTACAACATGAATTTGTAAAAAAGTAAAAAAGAAAGCTCATAAACTGAAGGGACTAGAGCCTTTAAAAAAAAGTACAAGAAAGGATACAAGACCAAACGCCATTTAAAAAAAAATCAAATTTCTTTGCTATCCTGGATTTTGTTGTAATTATGTCTAGCACCTTCCTAAAGTCAATGTCTAGTCTTTGTCAACTTGAAGCCTGTATTCAACCACCGAACACAACTCATACAGACCATCTAGACCTGCCCTATTCACAATGGTCTGCAACAGAGAGTGGCGATTTTTATTTCCCCCCCCCGCGATCTTAAGTTTTCAAATAGTATGAAACACGGACGCGGTTGTTTCATTTCAGAATATCGTTTTTCAAATCGACTTAGGCAAGTCAAGTCAAGTCAAAATTTTATTTCCAGATGGTACATTGAATAAGCAATGCATTTGCTTTTTTTCATCAAGCCATCTATCTAAGAACAAATTTCTTAATGATAAGGCAGAAACTTTTTTCTTTTCCAGAAAATTTCTCCTAGTCAGAAATCGTGAGGTGGTATATAATCCGTGTCCTAGTTAAGAATTGTTGTCTTGTCGTGGATGAACTTGTTTTGCAGGTGGATAAGGAGGACTTGGTGGAGGTGGTGGAAAGGGAATAAAGAAGACAGATTGGGGGGGGAGGTGGGGGGGGGGGTGGGGGGGGGGGGTGGAGAAGTCGGGTAGTCAGTGACGAAAAGAAGGGTTACAATGGGCGTGAACTTCGGGTAAGTACATAGAGCAACATTTCTTTTTATATTATAAAAAAACAACAACAAAAGGACACCCGAATGGAAGGAGATAGAGAGAGGAGAGAGAGGGAGAGAGAGAGAGGGGAGAGAGAGAGAATCAAATAACATTCATTCAGGTTTGTAGGCAATATGAACACAGAACATGGAAAACCAACAGTAAAGCAGCCATGTGTGTGTGTGTGTGTGTGGAAGTGAGTGCGTATGAATGTGTGTGTGTGAGTTGGTGTGAGTGTGTGGTTGTTGTTTTGGTGGGTTGTTTTTGGTGGGTTGTTTTTTTTTTGCTTTTTGTTGTTTTTTTTTTTTGTGGGGGGGGGGGAGGACTGCAAGTGGTATAGACGAGAACAGAAGCTAAGTGCTTGTGTCTTCAATTCCTGCTTTTTTCTTCTTTTTTTTTTTAAAAGTTGCCCCTCTAAGAATCATCATAATTATAGTTCCTTGTGTGCCCTGTGCCAACTATTATGCAGACCTAAAGGGTGTACAGGTTTCATTGTGATGTTAATCAAACCCCTGTCTCTGTCTGTCTGCCCATTTGTCTTCCCCTCTTTCCGTGCATCTGTCTTGTCTGTCTGCCCTCATTTCTGTCTGTCCGCCTGTTTGTCACACACACACACACACACACACACACTCACACCACACACACACACACACACACACACACACACACACACACAAGCACGCACGCACACACACACACACATTCTATCTATCTGTCATCTATCTATCTATCTATCTATCTACCTATCTATCTCTCATACTCAAAAGACACATTCTATCTATCTATCTATCTCTCATACCCCCCCTCCCCCCTCACCCGCCATCCTCTCTCTCTCTGTGTTCTTCTGGGTGTTTTTTTCTTTGTCACTGTCTCTTTTTGTGTTGTTATTTTTCTTCTTTCTTTTAAACAATTTTTTTTTTAACCTTAAATGACAGCACTTTTTAGGGGAGAAAAAGCTTGAAGCGAAACGGGTCCCTTTAAACGCTGTATTAGGGAAGAGAAAGAGAGAGCCTTAGGTTAAAGACAGAGAGGGAAAGGGGGGGGGGGGGTCTTTTGGGGGAATGATCGTGTTACATATAGACAGAGGCACACGCCCAAAACGCCTGTGGAGAGAGAGACAGACAGACAGACAGACAGAGAGAGACAGACAGACAGAGGGGGAGAGAGAGAGAGACAGACAGAGACACACACACACACACAGACAGACAGACA
>CM054135.1:55390461-55417961 GCA_028751875.1 Rapana venosa
TCTCTCTCTCTCTCTCTCTCTCTCTCCTCTCTCTCTCTCTCTCTCTCTCTCTCTCTCATCATCAGTCAGTCAGTCAGTCAGTCAGTCAGTGCAGACTCCACTCTCCCCAAAAGTCCTTCGGATGAGACTATAAACCGAGGCCCCGTGTGCGAACGCACGCAGAACATCAGGCGCACACGTTAAATCCTGTTCCGCTTTTCGTAAGAGTAGGCCATTGTGTGCCGGTGGGAACAGATGACAGAATTCACAAAACCGCATACAAACGGGGACTGGATGTAAAAAAAAAGCATATTTATAAGTGCTTATTCCATTATCCTCGATATAAAAGAATAAAATAAAAAATTAAGTTAAATTAAAAAATCTCTCTCTCTCTCTCTCTCTCTCTCTCTCTCTCTCTCTCTCTCTCTCTCTCTCTCTCTCTCTCTCTCTTAGTTGCCTATGGCCCTAGTATAGGTGGTGGTAGCTTTCAAAATTGATGAAGAACGTGTCTTTGCAATTGTATTTTGGTAACTGCAACTTATCCTCACCCAAACGCACACCCAAAAACATCCATCGGTGCTCTTCAAACATAGTTTGAAAACAACCACGGCGTAACAACACGCCTTTTCCAACATGACTACGTGTCACTCAAGCTGCTAATTCTGCGTGCCACGTTCTGGAAATCCGTGACTCAAGTTATGAAGTCATGTTTTCAAAAAAAAAGCAGATTATAATAATCAGTTTTCCCCCCTGGTAAGAGGGTAAGGGGAGATAATTATCAGACGGTGTGGCAAGGAGCGGAAGTGATCACTTGAAGGAAAAGAAAGTAAGTAAACAGGCAAGCAGGATAATGACTGGTGTTAGGGAAATGGTCTTCTTCCAGGCTTTTACACCGTGGAGTTTGGGTTGGGTTTTTTTGTTGGTTTTTTTTAAAACCCACCCCTCACCCCTCACCGCCACCCCTATCCTCGATGCCTCCATTCATGACAGGAACTGAAAGTCGAGGATTCCTAACAGCTAGCTGATCTACTGTCCTTCAGTTCTTTCTTTCACCTGTTAACGTAGTCATTATCTTTCATGCTTAGAAGATCTCGAAATGAACATCATCATTACCCTTTATCACCATCATCAATTTATTGTCAGATTAACTGGAATTATTATCATTATCGGCATCGTCATCGTCCTCGTCGGTTTTTTGTTGTTGTTGGTGTGGTGGTGGTGGTGGCACTTGTAACACTTTGGCTGTGTGTGTAGGTGAGAACTCGGTCCTTGCGTACGCATTAGTTTGCTTTTTTCTCTTTTTTTTTCCTTTTCCCCCTCCAAAACTCTACAGCAATGTATGCAACAACAAAAATGTGCCTGTTTCCTATTGGCAACATTTGCATGAAGTCTGTGTATACTGGAGGCATTTCTATGATGTAAAAACTACTTTCTGTGTGTTGTGTGTTTGTGTGTGTGTGCGCGCGCACGGGCGTAGATGCATGTGTGCTTATGCTGTAAACAGAATTATATTGTAGATTTGTCACCAACGAAAAAGTCATATATTTTTGACAGGACAGGAAGTTACCTCATAAAAGTCCGGTCTGCGCATGTGTGTGTGTGTGCGTGCACGTGTTTGTCTGCGCGCATGCGCGAGAAATGTGCTTGCATATGTGCAGAGTTACCTGTCCACTCGTGCATGTGGTCGACTGATGAAGCATTGCCGTAAATAAGCAGTGAATCAGGAAAGACAAACGAGGACTGAAGCAAGCAAACTGCACATGCAGCAGAAATCGGTTAGAAGCACTTGTCTCCCCTGACAGTGACGGCAGACAATTGCGATGGTAATGACAGTGTGTGTGTGCCGACAGTGATAAACTGAAAGGGGGGCTTTTTACAGTAGGGGGTATGTAACCTTTCTGTCTCTTGTCTGTCTTTCTGTCTTCTGTCTGTCTTCTGTCTCTCTCTCTCTCTCTCTCTCTCTCTCTCTCTCTCTCTCTCTCTCTCTCTCTCTCTCTCTCTTCTCCTCTTCTCTCTTGTGTGTGAAAATCTAACGTAAATTTTTATTTCCATATGGTACATTGAATAAGCATTGCATTTGCTTGTGTGTGTGTCTGTATGTCTGTCTGTACGTGCGACAAGCGTGCGTGTGCGTGTGTGTATTTTTTTTTTTGGGGGGGGGGGTGGGTGTAAAAACAGACATGCAAAATCAAAAACACAATCTCCACCTCCTCCCCCAAGAAAGGAAAAAATATAGGCTTGTCTTTCTTGAAGAAAATAATGGGCGGGAGCGGGTTGGGTGGGTGGTGGGGATAAACAACTGTTCATAGACTCGACAGAAACATACGATATATGGTGGTGGTTTTTATTTTATTTTGACCTTTTAACAGTGAGCTACAATATTTCAACTTTGGGCATTTTCCTTTAGTACATACGCAGTCTATCGTGTCTTCCTGGCTTTTTTCCCCCCAGAATATAACAGCACGACACGCTTCATCCATTGTACAAAGAACAACAAGAGATGACGAGTCCCTCTACATGTAGACAGCTTGTCAATTTGCCATCACATCAAACTCTCTCCTCTTGGACTACTACTGCTTTATAGCCGATTCAAATTCCACTAGGGGGGAAAAGGCTGTGGCAGAATCAAAAGCAGATGTCAAGTAGGCCTGAAACAAGGTCATTCTTTCATTATTCTGGAACGAAATGAATTAAACGTTGACATCAAAAAGGGTTGTCGGATGCTCGTTATTGCTAGCTAATATGAATTTTCCTTCATCTTTTACCCAAACAAAAATGATAAAAGTTTTGACACGAGAGAGAGAAGGGGGGGATACACACAGAGAGAGACAGACAGAACACAAAGAGATGGGGGGGGGGGGGGGGGGGGGGGGGAGATGCCTTGGTAACAAGCTTGAAAGTTTTATGTTTTAAAAGTTAATATTTTTTTAAACTCTACAAAGTGGCCATTCATTCATATTACACGAGTACGGCATTAATATTCATGATTGTGGTGTTTTAGTGTGGGCAGGAACAGAAAACAAGCAAAACGGCATAATGATTATGGTCGGCCACCGCCAAAAAGGGGAGAGAACGTGGAGACAACGACAACATTTAATTTAATCCCCGCGTTCAAGGACGATGACCCCGTTTTCCGTGTGTGCATGTAAAAATAGCCTGCCAACCCCCCAATCCTGACCTCGATCTCCCTTTGAAAATAACTGCCGTCCCTGAAAATGGTTGTATCATTTAACGCCGGTGAACAGTGTACTGAATGAAAGTGATTGCTTTGAAGTGAAGGGAAGACTTCAGGTAAATTGATATGTAATCCGCCAAGATCATTCGTTACACTGTTTTGGTATGGAAAACAGCCAGGTATGATGGATACGAGCATTATGTAGTCAGTCAGTCAGTCATCTCCACATAGTGATGAGTTTATTCAACCTTCCAAGGTATTTGGCTTCGAATGCCGTCGTAACTATTTTTGGTTTTTGTTGGGTTGGTTTGTTTTTAGTTGCGAGTAACTTTGAATTCAATAGGGACTAGGTCTTTGTTACTGGCGTGTTGAATTAAACAGAAAATAGGGTGTTGGTTATTCCTTTAGTGTGTTAACTTTGATGGGAAAGAGGGTGAGAGAGAGAGAGAGGAGAGAGAGAGAGAGAGAGAGAATGACCAAGCGTTTCAAATATCAGACTTGTGATCTAACGGTAACTGAAATGTGGGCGACATTATTAGATTCAATTTCTCTGCAACAGTTTGGGTTGAGACCATAAACCCATGTCCTGTGTGCGAACTCTTGTTTTTGCACACACGTTTAACGAAAGAAAATCTCATTGTTTGTGGAAGAGTAGGTGATCTTTGTACAGTGACGTGGATGACACCAATGTACCTAATAATTATGTAATATACGATTTTGGAGTGATGAGGAAATGGGATCTGCTAAGTTCAATTCGGCCAAGATGCACACGACATGCCATATTCTGTGTGGTGCCTAAATGTCTCAATGAGTTGTGGGAAAGTATGTTGGTCAAGGTTTTGGTCAGAAGGGCAGTGTGTGTGTGTGTGTGTGAAATAATCTTGAAATGTTTAAACCAATATACGTATCAGTGATAACTTTTATGCTTTTTTTTCCCCTTCAAGATTACGATTTCTACCAAATTGTCTTTCTCAGTATTGAAACACCTCTGTAATTGCCTTCATGACGTGAATTTTTAAGTATTTTTGACTTGACTTTGGCATGACTTTTGACTTGATGGACAAACAACATGAGAGTGAGTGACTTCTCGGTGGACATGTTGTTGGACTTGCAACAGTCATAGTTCCCCAAATTAGAGGTCTTCGTTGTCGTCAGTGTCCAAGACTTGATGTCTCCACTGTGGTTACATCAGAAGGAATAAATGAATGAATGAATCATAGTTTTTTACCTCTCGCCACCCAACAGCAACATCTTTGAGGGGGGAAAAGAAAGGAAGGAAGAAGGAAAGAAAGAAAGGAAGGAAGACAGAAAGAAAGAAGGAAAGGAAGGAAGAAAGAGAATTCATGACTCTATGCCAGCTGTTTTGAAATTCAAATATAGGCCTGCCTGATCCCATGTCACTGAACATTCCTAATGACGAACTTTTCCACGCAACATTATAGTGAGGGATCATTTTTAGTCGTAATTGTCATGTGATGTGGGGGAGGGGGGAGACAGACGAGTAGTATAGTAGGGGGTAGGCAGGGTTTTTCTTTTTTTTTCTTGTTTGAAAAAAAAAAAGCTTCTCTTAGTTTTGTTCTCCCCTGACAGATTTACGGAACGAAATAAACGTTTTTTTTGGTGGCGGATATCATTGTAATTCAAGGTTGTTTGGACTGTCGCGTGTTGACGACATGTCGTAAAAGTTGACGGGAGGAAACATTGCGACATTCCGCAAAGTGGAACACAACCATTGTTCTGGGGATACTGGAGGGAGGGAGGGAGGGGGAGGTGGACATGGGCTGTCGTGTGGCTTTCTGGAGCCCTCCGTTAAGGTGATGGATGGTTAGGACGTGCGCACGTTCGCATGTGGGTACGCACACGCACGCACGCACGCAAACGCATACGCCTATACATGCATGAGCAGGGACATGCGTGCTGTCCGCATGCAAGCGCTTACCTACGCGCGCGCACGCAGGCACGTACTTACGCACACACTCGCGCGCGTGCACACACAGATTGTCTCTGTCTCTCTCTGTCTGTCTCGCTCTTTAAATGTGTGTGTGTGGAAGGGGGCATATGATGTCTACGTGCATGTGTACACATATGAATAATTGTCTCTCTGTGACGCAGGTAGCCAAGAGACCATCAAGGAACGCCAACACGACCGAAGGACGACAGCAACAGCAGCAGCAGCAGCAAGAGAGAAGCAGCAGCCGACTATTCCTAAACGAAACTGGTTTTCACATTGATCCTACAGATTGTTTGAAGTCTGAGATCATTGTAAAAACCAGTTTTGTAAAACCCATACAGCACACAGACCCTACCATGTACCGCCACCATCACCATCACCACCAGTACAACCCCATTGGCCGTCGTCGTCACTATCGTTGTCGTCGTCGTTGTCATCTCATCTCATCTCACGGACATGGAGTGGACAAGCTTGAGAGGCTTTCAGTTTGCTGGTCATCTTCAGTATGGTTTTGGAGAAAATGGAATGTGAACATCGTCAGCTGAGCTTCCAGGATAGAGTTGTCGTCTGCAGAGGTCGGCTGTTGGGGATTTGTTCAGGATTTCTGTTGGCTGAGGGAGGATCTGCGATTGCCGATGTTGGCGTTTTGGGGATCTTGGATAGTTGATGTTGACTTCAGTGAAGGTTCACTGGTGGTTTAATGTTGGCAGTGGGGGGTTGTGCAGTCGTTGAGGTTGATCGGGGTTGAGGTTGGCTGTGGTTGTATGTCAGCAGTTGGTGAATGCACCTCAGTGGCTTGTATTGGCTGTTGGAGAATCTGTGATTGTCATGTGGATTGACGGTTTTGTGGATTGACAGGAAAACAGCAGTGGTTTATATCAGCAGTATGGCAGTGTTGTTTATTTGTGGATTAACGGAAAGCAGCAGTGGTTTATCACTTTATATCAGCAGTATAGCAGTGTTGTTTATTTGTGGATTGATGGAAAACAGCAGTGGTTTATATCAGCAGTATGGCAGTGTTGTTAATTTGTTGGTTGATGGAAACAGCAGTGGTTTATATCAGCAGTATGGCAGTGTTGTTTATTTGTGGATTGATGGAAAACAGCAGTGGTTTATATCAGCAGTATGGCAGTGTTGTTAATTTGTTGGTTGAGGGAAAACAGCAGTGTTTTATATCAGCAGTACGGCAGTGTTGTTAATTTGTTGGTTGAAGGAAAACAGCAGTGGTTTATATCAGCAGTATGGCAGTGTTATTAATTTGTCGGTTGAAGGGAAACAGCAGTGATTTATATCAGCAGTATGGCAGTGTTATTAATTTGTCGGTTGAAGGGAAACAGCAGTGATTTATATTGGCAGAGAAGGGATCTGCAGTGAATGTTAATTCAGACAAACGGTTTACTTTGCTGATGATGTGGACAGGCGGAGATCTTGGAGTGATAGTTAAAGATGTCAAATCTAATGTAATGTGTTGTATGTTGCAGGACAACAGATCTGCAATGACAGATGGCGCTGTACACAGATCTTCAAGAGGATTTGCCCTCTGAAGTTAACATCAGTGCCGACTCCACTCTCCCCAAAAGTCCTTCGGATTAGACTGTAAACCAAGGTCCCGTATGCGAATGCACGCAGAACATCTTGCGCACACGTTAAAACCCGTTCCACTTTTCGGAAGAGTAGGCCATTGTGTGCGGTGGAAACCGATGACAAGATCTACAAAATTGCATACACACGGGGACTGGGGAAAAAAAAGCACATGAGTGCTTATTCCATTGTTCTCGAAATATACTACTACTACTACTACTACTGCTACTGCTACTACTACTACTAATAATAATAATGGTTGATGTTGGCACCTGCGGAATACTTCTACAGTGCTTTTTTGTGATCTGTAACAGCTGCTTTGGCAGATGATCCACCACAGTCATGGTCATTAAGAGAAATGGAGGGTCTTTTGCAGTTAGTTCGGCAAGTGGAGAATCGACAATAGCTATAAACAGATAGATGGTAGAAGTCAATGCTAGATATATCTAATCCAGCTGTATTTTGCCTTCTAATAATAATAATAATAATATATGGAATTTATATAGCGCTGAATCTTGTAAAAAACAAACAAATCGAAGCGTTTGCACTCAATCATTTACAGGCATGCAACTCTCCTTAAACATAATGAACAACATATTCAAAACCATGCGCGCGCACGTATGCACGCATGCACGCACACACACACACACACACGCACACGCACACACACACACACACACACACACTCGGAACAACACTTAGAAGGTGAAAGATGCTGTTGAAAATTAGGGACAGATATTTGGGGGGAAAGTCTCAGGTAGGAAATAAGTGTGTTTTGAGGCTGGATTTGAAGGTATCAAGTGAAGGCTTTTGGCGAAGTGAAAGAGGGAGGTCATTCCAGGTGGATGGACCAGAAACAGAAGGAGCGACGGCCAACAGTGGTTTGTTTGAATCTGGGTGTTCGAAAGCACAAAGTATCTGCGGCTGAACGAAGGGAATGGGATGGAGTGTACAGTTGAAGACAGTTACAGTGTTCTTAGTGATTACATCGGGTTTCACCTAGTTATTCAAAGTTGGGAAATTACTTCTTTTCGTGCAGATGGCTGCAATTTCTACAGAAAAAATAAATACTGGAGAAAAAGTGTAAAATTCAAAACGCGTGAGCCGCTGCTGTTGCTGTTTCTGCTGCTGCTGCATCTGTTGCTTCTACTGCTGCATCTGTTTCTGCTGCTGCTGCTGCTACTGCCTCTGCTGCTCCTGAAGTTTAGAGCAGAAAAATATCACTGAGATGAGCAGTGTCGCCGTTATTGTGACATCTGGAAAGAAACGCAAAGGGGTATAACTATGCACACTTGGCAGCATGTTCTGTGGCCAATGGCTTGAAAGCAGCAGTACACCAGTATTTTCATTCTCTGTTTTGAAATCTTTTTTTTAGATGCTTATTAATAAAGAACAATTTTTTTTTAAAACAACAAAACTTGCCGTAGTAGTTAGTGTGAGTTTCGGCGATGCACTGAATTTTAATGGAGGGGGAAACAATATGTCCAGAATTCTCTGTAGTGCGAAAGCCATGTAGGCACCAAGAAACAAAAACCACCTCCAACAGTAACAACCAACACACACACACACACGGAGAGATAGAGAAACAGAGAGAGAGAGGGAGAGAGCATGGATGGATGGATGAACAAGCAAGTGTGTGCATAATTATATGAGTGTTGCTGGTTGTGACGATAAGACAGGCAGGAAAAGAATGACCACACGCAAACACACACACACACGTTATATATATATATATATATATATATATATATATTTTATATATATATATATATATATATATATATATATGAACAGGCTGAGAGAAAAGCGGAGTAAGAGAGATTGCTAGAGTCAAAAGGCTATACATTCATCATGTTCTCCGTCAGGGGACACAACTGTCTTCCGGAGAGAGTAATTATAGCGCATGAATAATCATCAATCTCCCGTGAAATTATTCGCATTATTTCATTTCTGCTTTATAAGCACTGTTTTGCCTTTTGGCACTTTTATTAGCCTCTGTCTTCATTTCGAGAGCAATAAAATAAAAATGAGAAAATCTCCACCTAACCACCCACTGGGTTTGCCTGAGCAGTGTGACGTGTGCTGGTGGTTGTGGTGGTGTGTGTGTGTATGTCATGTGATATTAAGTCTGTTTTGTTTTGTTTTGTATTGCTTGAGCAGTGCGTTGTTGTAAGAAAATATCTCAATCCGAAAGCATTACGGCTGTACATATGTTAAATGGTAGCTTATAGTGAGTGCTGGACCCTAGCCAAGGACACAGAACAGCGACTAGAAGCAGTGGAGATGTGGTTCATCCGGAGAATCATGAAAGTCTCATGGACAAAAAGAAAAACAAATGCAGAAGTAATGGAAATGGCTGGATACAAGAGATCCCTTCTCAACACCATCAAAGAAAGACAGCTCAAATTTTTCGGCCATATAATCAGGGCTGACGGACTAGAGAAACTGTTATGGAGTGGCAAAATCTGTGGAAACAAGAGCAGAGGAAGACAACGCACAAAATTCACAGACAGCTTGAACAAATTCGCAACGAATAAAGAGGGCACCAACAATGAGCTCATGAGAGGGACCGAGAACAGGGAAGAATGGAGAGCCATGATCGTCGATGTCTGCAGGACCAGACCGGACACTTGAAGAGAGAGATAGTGATATATTGATCATCAGAAAATCAAAGAGGGAGCTTCCCTACGCCTCACATCTATCTCCCCCCCCCCCCCCCCCCCAAAACACACACACACACACACGCACACGCACGCACGCACGGATGAGACTATAAACCGAGGCCCCGTGTGCGAACGCACGCAGAACATCTTGCGCACACGTTAAATCCTGTTCCGCTTTTCTTAAGAGTAGGCGATTGTGTGCCGGTGGGAACGGATGACAAAATTTACAAAACTGCATACACACGGGGACTGGATGTTAAAAAGCACATAAGTGCTTATTCCATTATCCTCGATATAAAAGAATAAATAAAATAAAATAAAATAAAGTAACATCCCCCCACCCCCGAAAAAACAACCTCAACAACCTCAAACCAAAACTACACACACATATATATATATATATAGAGAGAGAGAGAAAGTGTATGGTATAATTATATACACACACACACACATACATGCGCGCACATTTGGCAAAATTCTCTGTAACTCACCCTATGGCAAAAGTGATGAGTTGAACAGTTGGAAGAAATTTTTCACCTGGATTTGTTTACATCGCTAGTTCGGAAATTGGCAGACAAACAAATAATAAGCGGCATACAGAATGAGTAAGCAAATGATAATGAAGCCTTCTGTCTTATCAACAAAAGAGTTAGCAAACTGTTCCGTTACCAGCACTGTCCTCATTTAGAAAGAAAAGTCGATCTTAAAGACACTCTGATATGCGAGAGAATAAATACACATACGGTACAGAGAGGAAATTTAAAAAAACAAAAAATGGGTGGCGCTTCTCTTATGGCGACGCACTCTCCCCGGGGAGAGCAGCCCAATTTCGTGCTGAGAAATCTGCCGTGACTTAAAGCGTTAAACAAATACCATGTACCATACAACTTAGGTTGCCGCCGAAAAGATTCCAGTTGCATTACACCCAGCTTTCATCTTTTCCTTGTTCTATGATGTAGCAGCAGCTTTGCTGCATCCTTCACAAGCGTCATGGCCGGGGATGCATTGCTGTCTGTCTCCAGTGTTGCTACTCTGACTCGTCTTTGAGATGCTGTAATATCTTCAGATGGATCAATTGCTAAAAATAACATGGGAGTCGATTCCCGTTCAAGGGGATATTTTCCCCTGGTGTTAACGTCAGCGCAGACTCCACTCTCCCCAAAAGTCCTTCGGATGAGACTATAAACCGAGGCCCCGTGTGCGAACGCAGGCAGAACATCTTGCGCCACGTTAAAATCCTGTTCCGCTTTTCGTAAGAGTAGGCCATCGTGTGCCGGTGGGAACAGAATGATGACACTTTACAAAACCGCATACACATGGGGACTGGGCGTGAAAAAGCAGCTTATTCCATTATCCTCGATATAAATGAATGAAATGAAAATAAAATCCATACCTCCCACTGTCCGTCTGTCTGTCTGTCCGTCTCTCTGTCCGTCTGTCTGTCTGTCTTGTCTGTCTGTCTCTCTTTCTATCTCTCTGCCACCCTATCCCCGCTTTTTTTTCAAACTGTATATTGGACACAAGTGGTGTAAATGTGTACACACACATATCAGGAAGCAGCCTATTCTGGGTCTAACACAGAAAATGGATGATTTGTTTCATGTAATAATTATTTCCTGCTGTGCTTCATCCCCTTTGCAAAACAGAGAGAGAGAGAGAGAGAGAGAGAGAGAGTTGTTCAGCTAGTATTAGTGTGAATATATACAATTCAATACTGACTACTGGCTGTTTCTTCTTCTTCTTCTATAGAGACAGAGAGAGAGAGAGAGAGTTCAGCTAGTATTAGTGTTAATACCTACAATTCAATACTGACTACTGGCTGTTTCTTCTTCTTCTTCTTCTATAGAGACAGACAGACAGAGAGGAGAGAGAGAGAGGAGAGAGAGAGAGAGAGAGAGAGAGAGAGAGAGAGAGAGAGAGAGAGAGAGAGAGAGAGAGTTGTTCAGCTAGTATTAGTGTGAATACCTACAATTCAATACTGACTACTGGCTGTTTCTTCTTCGTCGTCGTCGTTGTCGAACGACGAGACAGCAACTATTGATAAAAATTGTTGTCGCTCATAGGAGTGAAGGGACGCGTCGACGGGATAGCTGAGTGGTCAGAGCACTCGCTTTCCCCCAGCCAATGTTAATTAAGCAGCATCGAGGCTGGTTACCACTTGGATGGGTGACCGTTTGCGCGCCTTGGCTTCAGTACAGTTTCTCCAGTTCACCCAGCTGTAAATGGGTACCTGCCTTCTTTAGGGTCAGGGAAGGTAAAGCAGCGAGGGAGAGGAGATGGGCGCCGCCCTCAATATGCTGGCCCCTAGATAAGTGAGGTCTCTGATGCCTCGCTCGCTTAAGACCTTATAGGCTATGGGACATGACACCTTTACCTTTTACATTATTATGAGTGAAAATGCATCGCGCTGCTGCCATTAAGTGCCTGACATGTCAGGGCCCCGTGCATCCCACTTCGGCCTGGAGGAAAATAATTCTTTATCTTTTAAGTCTTTCTGGGGGGGAAAGAAAGGGTAGGAGAATAGACCCCAAGAAGATCGAAAATAGACAATTACAAGGAGGTGACAGGAAGAAAAAGAAAGAGGGGTAGATAAGATTGACTGATTGGTTGAATCTTTAATGGGTAAAGAATTAGGCACAATAATAATATAATAATAATAATAATATGTATGGAATTTATATAGCGCTGAATCTTGTAAAGCTACAAATCAAAGCGCTTTTTTTTTTTTAATGCGTGTGTATGCGTTTTTTAATTTTGTCATCTGTTCCCACCGGCAGACAATGGCCTACTCTTTCGAAAAGCGGAACAGGATTTAACGTGTGCGCAAGATGTTCTGCATGCGTTCGCACACGGGGCCTCGGTTTATAGTCTCATCCGAAGGACAATAAAGGCCTTTTTACAATTCTGCCCAAAATTCCTAGCACAGAGTTTGCAGAAGGTGGGAATGCTATCTATACTGACAGGCTCCCCAGCATCCCCTATGGTGTGGGAAGTGACTGTCCTAAACTGAAGCGGTGTTGGCTGAAGGGTAAAAAGAAAGAGGGAAGGGGCAATTTCAGCATCACAGCTGCAGAGCACAAGTAGAAAAGAGACGTCATTCCTCTGTTGACGTGATTTTGACGCTGACGACTGGCTAAAATGCAACAATGTTGTAAAACGAACTTGTCAAAACATTTGCATGCACTATTTAATTGTAGTTAAAACGTGGGTGTAACGTTTTGGGTGAGGGTTTTTTTGGTTATTGTTGTAACTGTTTAATTGTTGAGGTGTTGTTGTTGTTGTTGTTTTCGTTGGTTGGTTGGTGATGACTGTTGTTGTTGTTGTTACTTTCAGAGAGGTTTGTTTAGATTTGGGTGATTCTTTTGTTTGTTTGGTTGGTTGTGTGTGTGTGGTTTTTTGTGGTTTTTTTTTTTTTTTGGGGGGGGGGGGGGAGGGTATGAGGGTGGTGAATGGAGTTGCGCACACGCATGGGTGTGTATATGTGTATGTTGGGGGTGGGGTGAGGGAGTTGTTGCATAACTCTAGTAGAGTGGGTGTTTGTTTTTTGTTTGATTTTTTAAAATTGTGACCCGAAGGCAAAACGTCTTGACGAGTAGACAAGCAAAGCGTTCTATAAGCGGTTGTAAAGAAACATCCTCACCTGTCCCGTCAACGGGTTCGGCGTAGGCTGCTGCATTCCGCCGGCCGGATTGATAAATATTATATGAAAGGCAATCAATGGTGTTGCCCGTCAAACAACTGCCGTACAAAGAGGCGGATCTTTATTTCTGCGCGTTTAAGACACCCCCCCCCCCCCTCCCCCGCCCCTTTAAACTTATAATGGTGTCTTCTGATAGTATCATCTCCATAGAGCATATTTACAAACATAATATTTTTTCTATCTTTCTATCATAATAATTATCCAATACAGAAATATTACAAAAGCAAAACAAAAATATTAGCTATATATTTTTTTTCTTAATTTTCAACAGCATCCTTCACCTCCTAAGTGTGTTCGCGAGTGTGTGTGTGTGTGCGTGCGTGCGTACGTGCGCGCGCGCGCATGGATTTGAAATCTGTTGTTCATGATGTATAAAGAGAGTTGCATGCGTGTAAATGATTTGAGTGCAAGCGCTTCGATTTGTTTTTGTTTTTTTTACAAGATTCATCGCTATGTAAATTCCATTTATTATTATTATTATTATATTATAATGCTGAGGAAGCTGGTTGCAAAATCTTCAGTGGTGCGTGCCCCCACGGTCTAGGTTGGGGGGGGGGGGGGGGGGGGGGGGGAGAGAGACTACGGGATAGGTGAAGAGGGGGGAGGTGATAGTGCTTTAAAGTAATACAAAGAAAGGCAAAAGAACGGTATAGAACTAACAGGAGTGGGATGTAAACACAGAGAAAAGGTAGCATAGTGTCCCGGCGTGTGGAAGGAAGCGAGCTGAGCGAAGCCCAGACGCAAGTTGTGCACAGGGCAGCAGACTAAGAGGAGAAAAATGTTGTTGTTGTTGTTGTTGTTATTAATGAATTAATTATTGTGTCATCCCCCTTCCTTAGTCAGCGTCTGTTGCTGTCCACTGCCTGCCTGCCTGCCTGCCTGCCTGCCTGCCTGCCTGCCTGCCTGCCTTGCCTGCCTGCCTGCCTGCCTGCCTGCTGCCTCTGCCCTGCCTGCCTGCCTGCCTTTCCTTTCGGCTGTAAATCACAATGTTGGGCCATCTGTCATCTGCCTGCTTGCTTGCTTGCTTACTGGGGTTTTTGGTGGTTGTTTTTTTTGTTGTTGTTGTTGGGGGGGGTGGGGGGGATTTGGGGGGTATCTTTCTTTTTCTTCGTTTGGTTTTTGAACATTTTTTTTCTCTTTAAAAAAAATGTTTTAAACACGGAGAAGACTGGTTTTTATTCAGTTGTATGTGGTGTGGGTGGGGGTGTTTGTGTGTGTTTGGGGTGGGGGTGGGGGTGTGGGTGGGGGGGGGGGGGCGGTGTTGTGTGTGTGTGTATGTGGGGGGGGGGGGGGGGTAGGGGCCGGGGTGGTTATGTTGTGTTTGTGTTGTGTTGTGGTGTGTATATGTGTGTGTGTGTGCGCGCGCGCGCGCGTGCGTGTGTGTGTGATGTTGTGTTTGTGTGTGTTGTGCTGTGTGTGTGGTCTGTGTATACATGTGTATTTGGCACGGGGCGTGGTATCAGTATTAGTTTTGGGGGTGTTTTTTAAAATTTAAATTCCACGATAAATAAACAGCAATTTCTTGACTTGTAACTGACATATTCAATTCCATCTGTTGTACAGAATTATTTGGCCTGTAGATTAAAAGTGACAGGCATACCGATTTATTTTTAATGTTGTTCCCCCAACCCCATTCCTACCCCCTTTCTCTTTTTTTTCTGTCTTCCCCTTCCCATTTTTTTGTCTTTCCATTTTTTTAAAAATCGGCAATTATTTTTTTTTACATGAAAACTTCCGTAGAAATGGTCATGCTTTACTCTTTTTACTCCCTTCCTGATTCTCCTTCTCGTCTTCCTTTTGTTTGTCTAATATGCATTAAGTTAAGCACGCCGTATACCCAAATAAAATATTTTAAAAAAGAAAAGAAAAAGACAGGGCGGGGGAAGGGGTGGGGTTGGGGCGAGGAAGAGGAAGAACACGGTATTTTTACAGATATTTTCCGCTCATCTTCTTGTCTTTCCATTTCTTGCTGGACTACACCTCCAGAGATGTTCCAATGGGGATTACTTTTTGCGTACGCAACCGTTTACCCTCCACGAAGGTAGCCGCATTCCGACTTCAGGGTGACGTTTGAACATTACACCTGTGTGAATGCAGTTTTTGTCAATGTTGTCATCACAACTGGCATGATCTTCCGAAAGGCGGAACGGGTTGCAAGATGTTTCGTGTGTGCGTTCGCCCACGTGACTTAAGTTTCTGGTCTCATCCAAAGGACTTTCGGGACTGGAGGTGTTACGGATGTTAACTCCTGGGGGAGAAATCCCCTCGAACTTGTGGTGGTTTGAACCTGGGCCGTCAGATCATGAGAGCATCGCTCAAACCACCAGGCTTTCCCGTCCCCCCTGCTGTATTAAGTATAAGTACTGAGTACGAATACATAATGCACGCGCGCGTGTGCGCGCGCACGCACACACCCCAACACACACACACACACACACACACACACACACACACACAGTGCAGACTCCACTCTCCCCCAAAGTCTTTCGGATGAGACTATAAACCGAGTCCCCGTGTGCGAACGCACGCAGAACATCTTGCACGCACGTTAAATCCTGTTCCGCTTTTCGTAAGAGTAGGCCATTGTGTGCCGGTGGGAACAGATGGCAAAATTTACAAAACCGCATACACACGGGGACTGGATTTTTAAAAAAAAGCACATAAGTGCTTATTCCATTATCCTCGATATGAAAGAATAAACACACACACACTCAAACGCGCGCGCGCGCATACACACACACACACGCATACACACACGCGCGCACACTCAAAGCTGACACCAATGACACGCAACACAACATCCAAAGACACACCCACATTCTCACAACACAATGACTCTTCTCTTTCCCTAAACTTCATCTCGGTGATGTAACCAGGAAATAAAACTCTGCCCCAAAACACGTGTCAGGATGTCATGATGGATCGGTTCCAGTGTTCATTCTCTTAGATACACGGTCCTTAATCCCAGAGAAAATCCAGCGTTAATCCCCTCAACCAACATTGCGGTGTTTACCTTGTACACAGGGATTCATTTCACTTGTGTCTTGTGCTTGTTGCCGGAACTGCCTTACTCACATGACAAGGACTAGAAGGCGATTATCGTTCCTGACAGGAACAGGAACCAGTATGCAGTGGAAACGGAAGTTGTGTTGTGCACTTCTAGCAAAGCGTTATTATGCGTTGTTCTTATTAGGAAGAGTAAGAGTAGAGGGAATGAGGGGGACTTAAATGTGTGGACGAGAGAGAGAGAGAGAGAGAGAGAGAGAGAGAGAGAGAGAGAGAGAGAGAGAGAGAGGAGAGAGAGAGAGAGAGAGAGAATGAATGACAACGACAATGACAATAGTATATTGTGGTATGATCTTAAGCCCATCATTTTTTTTAAACAGTGGGAAGGAGATTTGGCACAAAAATATATACATATTTAACTAAAAAGAAATAAGAAAACTCACAACAGCCCAAATAATCGGTCATGGCATGGCTTCCCTATCATGGCTTAACAGCTGCAACAACCACAGATATTGTAAACTATGATAAATGTAATTCTATACCTAGCAGAGAGAGAACAATAAGGACATTTACTTAAGCTTTATAAGCCATTTAGAAGCACATCACGTGAGTGGCTGTACATAATTTTCTTCATTACAAAACCAGTTTTGATGCAAAAAATTGGATACGAAAACCACGTCAGTGTAATTTTTATTTTAATGCAGTACATAGGCTTAAAGTCACTTTACATTGGGACAGAAAGTCAGGGATGAAATAAACAATCCAGAAACTTCCATCACACAACACAGTCATGTAACACAATGATCCTCATGACACGGTTACCACACCATGGACTGACGCACAACGTAACATTCATTCATTTTCAGCACAGGGATCACCAGCTGATTGTCACATCACCGAGTGTTCACACTGTTTACATTCATCAATGGATCAGTCTTGATACACCTATGATAGAATTTCCTGCTGCTGTAGTTTTCGTCATGTGGAGGGGAAGGGGGTTGGCAAAGAACTCTCTATCAGCGGTTTGCCATTGCCCTCTGATGATAACCCTCTCCTGCTAGTGTTTACCCAAGTGGCAACAAGCAGAGGTAGGAGTAGGACTTTTGTCCGCAATGCCAAAGCAGTGTCATCCCCCATAAATTTACCACCAGAGAGAGAAAGAGAGAGAGATTCATGTTTAGGCCACCGCCCTTCATGAAGGGGTTGGTGAAAGAAAAGAAGTACAATAACACTCGATGAAAGAACATAACAAAAAACAATGCATCAGTCACAGTTACAACATGTTGAAAAACAATCATCTATGACAACCAGTATCTCGAAGAGAGAGAGAGAGAGAGAGAGAGGAGAGAGAGAGAGGAGAGAGAGAGAGAGAGAGAGAGAGAATGGCGTTGTGTTGTTTTGATATTTTACTCTTTTTTCAGCTTTTTTCAGCTGTATTTTGTGTTGAGGGTTCTTCAGTCATTTTAAGTGCTCCTTTCTTCTGCGTTGTTGCTGTTGTTTCTTATTCTGTTTTGACGATATGTTTCTTTTTACCTTATGACTACTTCACAATAATAAAATTACCTGTCAACAAAATACGGACACTTACATTCTAAATATATACACTGGCAAGAGCGAATGCGTAGTCTTCAAAACGTATCTATCAGACAAAACATGACATACGCAAAACGAACGCACTTTCAAATGTATATGCGAATACTTGGATGCTGTGCATAAACATGTCATGAGTAGTCACGGTATTGGTAGGAGCTTGTGACTCTACCAGAATGCATTGGGGTTATGTAGTGCTTTTGTACGGTGGGTTTTTTTTTTTGTACGTGTAATTTATCTCCGAATTTGGAATGTGGCTACCTTAATTTGGGATAAAACGGTCGCATACACAAACTCTCACCAGTGGTGAACCTCGGAGCTCTAGCCGAGGAACGAAGAGAAAATTTTAATGATTAGGACCGAATTTTTTTTCTATTTCTGAAGGTTTGGGTTTTGTTTGTTTGGCTTTTTTTTTTTTTTTTTTTAGACTGAAATACTTTTAGCAACAACGTTTCCCCCATCCAACTACTCTGTTTTATTATCAATCCGATGCAAAAGTTGCAGCAGCATCAGCAGCAGCAGCAGCAGTAGTAGTAGTAGTAGTAGTAGTAGAAGTGGTAGTAGTGCCAGTGGTTGTAGCGAAAGTTTTAGAAGCAAATGTAGTAGAAATAATAATAATAATAATAATAATAATAATAATAATAATGTATGGAATTTATATAGCGCTGAATCTTGTCAAGTAAACAAATGGAAGCGCTTAAATGAAACGATAGTAATCACACTAATGACAGTAACAGCAGTGACAGGAACGATAGTAACAGTAACAGCCCTGCAAGTGCCGTCTTTCTTTAAAACTTTAGTAGAGTGTCGCTGGTTTTATGAACTGCTCTTTTTGTATATTCTTGTGTTGGTGTTGGGTTTTTTTCTATTGTGCATAAAAAATGAACACGACATAAGATTATTTTTCGTTCCATGGCTAGAGCTGATGGTTCACTATATATAGTGCGTCTGTTTTCACCCAGCATTCAGGTAGCCGCGTTCCGACTTCAGAGATGATGTCTAACACACACACCAGTATTCGTGCGGTGTTTTTTTGTTTTTTTTTAAATCGTCATCTGTTTCAATTGACACACAATGGCTTATTCTTCCGAAAGGTGGAACGTGTTTGAACGTGTGTACAAGATTTTCATGCTTGCATTCGCGCACGGGACCTCGGTTTTTAGTCTCATCCGAAGGACTTTCGGGGGAGTGGAGTTGGTACTGATGTTAACTGCAGGAAAAAAACCCCAGTCCCCTTGAACTGGTACCTCGGTGGTGGTTCGAACCCGGGCCGTCAGGTGACGAGTGCAACGCTCTAACCACTAGGCTATCCCTTCCCCTTCTAGGTAAGATTATACACTTCTTACTGCTGCATTGTTTAGCGTTAAAATTTAATACAATCCTTTCTCACACAAAAAAATTGTGTAACTTAAGCAGTGGCAAACGAGGCAGCAGCAGTAGTGATATTTTGTACCTTGGTTTTGCGGAAAGTTCTGTTAACATTTTTAAAATAACTTTCTCGGTAGGTTTCTGTTTATTTAGTGTGACGATGGCGCCCAAAAGCAGAACATTCAGAGTGAACATTGCTGCCGAACCATTTTGAAATAATCACTCATTCAACTGAAGCATCTTCAGTGTTGTTTTCACTGTCGGTTTAAACATTTTATTCCTGCAGAACAACGTAGCACCAATACCTGAAAGGAGTTCAAGATGCAAGGCTGATTTGAGTAGGCTTCTTTAACATTTATCTGCAAAAATGGGCTGCAGATGAACAATAATTATTGCAGCAAATAGATGGAAAATAAACTAAGATAACATGCTACCTACTGCACACGAATTGAACAGTTTGTGTTGGTGGAGATGTACATGTCTTATGAGAGAATATAGCCTACAATGCAAGGGACCAAAAAATAGATACATGTAAGTAAGATATTGTAGAAAATATCAGGAAAAAGAAACAACGATAAACAATGTTGGTGTTTGTTTGGGGGGGGGGGGGGGGGGGAGGGTAATGCAGGCTTCTTCATTGATTTGCCTTTCTTTTGGGGAAGTAGCGATTGTATCGATAGTTAATAATTTTTTTAAAACGGTAAACGTTCATTTTTCTTCTGCCATGACTGATTCTGCAAAGTGTATCACTACTACTACTACTACTACTACTACTACTTCTACTGATGATGATGATGTTGATAATGACGATGATGGTAATAATAATGATGATGATGATAATGACGATGATGATAATGATAATAATAATGATGTTGATAATAATGATGCTGATAATGATGATGATGATGTTGATAATAATGACGATGATAATAATGATGACGATGATAATAATGCTGATGCTGATGCTGATAATGATAATAATGATGATGATGGGGATGATGATGGTAATGCGTTTAAACCACCCTGTACCGGAGAGGGAATCTACAACGCTGTGTCAATTTGTGGTGAAGACAGTCAGTGTGAAGCGAGGGCTTACTTGTCAAGGAAGGATCCCACAGCACAGGGCTAGCATGTCCTGCAAGTATTCCAAACCTGCCCTTCATTAAATTTTTATCCAGTTCATTGTGTGTTTGGTTGGTTGGTCGGCTGGGTTGGTTGGCTGATTGTTTTCTTTCTCTTTTTTCGCGTTTAGTTTTGTTCCATCTACCCTCATCCTTGTTGCTTTTCCCTCCCTCTGTGGTCTCTGCGCCAGTCTTTTCACAGACAAAAACACAAGGTCCTGTCTACATGCATCCACGTAACTCGCGTAACAAGAGCCCACAGCAAAAAAAAAAGTTGTTATTTATATATACAGACAGTTCTTGGAAAGAATCACTCTCGAAGGTAATGGTCAGGCCACCCTTAATAAATTTAGAACCAGTGGCCCTGGATTATTGTGATGTTATGTACCCTTTTCAGAGACTGAAAGCTGTGTATAGTTGACACATTCAATGGTTTCATTCCTTATAACTTCGACGCAATGCAACACGATTTTAAGGAAAGGTAAAGCGCAACAACAACAACAACAACAAATATCGAGAAGAGGAAAAAGAAAAGGGGAAAAACCCACACAAAAGCAGCAAGACAAGATGCTGGTTTTTTTGTGAAGAGAAAAAAGAAAGCGCTGAGTTTATTTGTCTATTCATGCTCTTGATATTCATAAATTGAAAGAAAACATATACCACACACACCATCAGGGAAACACAGAGAGACAGAAGAGAAAAAAACCCAGGAGACAATCAGACAGACAAGAGAAAAACAAGAGGCCGAAAGACAAGAGATAAAGCGAGTGTACATTCATTCATTCATACCCCACACTTATAATCCAGGAAACATATTCAGAGAGACAGATAGAGAGAAAAACAAGAGGCAGACAGATAGATAGACAGACAGACAGACAGAAAAAAAGAAAGAGCGTGTACATTCATTCATACCCCCACACATATCATCAAGGAGAAACACTCAGTGAGACAGATAGAGAAAAAAACAACAGTCAGACAGACAGACAGACAGACAGAGAGTGCTGGCTATATTCATTCATACTCTCCACTCATTCAGAAAAGCACTCCTTTTCCTATTGTTGACAAATCAGACGATTTTATTGGACCTGGAATAATCATGATAAAATAAATCATTTCGCACACAATCCTGATAATCGATGATACAGTCTCCATACTGATGTGTAGTACGTAAATGCAACACCAAAATAAAGTACTAAAGTCGACATTTACTGTTTTGCTTTAAAAGAGAGAGAGAGAGAGAGAGAGAGAGAGAGAGAGAGAGAGAGAGAGAGAGAGAGAGAGACGAGAGAGAGAGAGGAGAGAGAGACAGACAGACAGACAGACAGACAGACAGACAGAGGGAGGAAACATCTTTTTCGTCCATGAAACAGAAACATTGCAGCTTGCAGTCGGAACTTCTGATAGAGAAGCGGCAAAGTTCTTAATGAAGCATCCTTCGGATGAGACTATAATCCGAGATCCCGTGTGCGAACACACGCAGAACATCTTGCACACACGTTAAAACCAGTTCCGCTTTTCGGGAGAGTAGGCTATTGTGTGCCGGTGGGAACGGATGACAAAATTTATAAAATCACATGCATACGGTAACTGAATATAAAAAGCGCATTAGTGCTTATTCCATTATCCTGGAAAGAAAAGAATGAAATAAAACAAAACAAAAATGGCTGTTTTAGTTTCTTGCGTGTGTGTGTGTGTAGTGCATGTGTTTTCTTTTCTGATGGCTATGAGTTTGGCTACACTGCTGTAAACTTGATTTTGATGCTACAAATCTTGGGCTTTAAGAGCAATACTGAATCACAATCCTTATTTGTGAAGAAGACAATTGTCTGCAAGGAAACAAAGCAAAAATACAAAAGAAGAGTAAGAAATTTATCATTGAACATTTTCCAAAAATTCAAAACATGATAATAATGATTTTTGTGGTCATTTTCATAGCAATCTTTGAAATCACATGCCAACGATTTGAACAGGTATAAAAACACAAAGGGCATTGTCATGTTACTGTAAGTTATTGAGCCAACGTGTCACATAATTTGCTGCAGTCCATAATAATTAACACGTCTAAAAAAAACAAGCATCAATCAATCAATCAATCAATTAATGACATACACATATCTTCAGTATTCATTCAATGGTCCCTCCAACTAAACGACCATCTTAACAAAATATCCTACGAGCAACAACAAGCAACGCTACCCACTATCCACCCAGTATAATCATTATGGTTCAGAATTACATCACTGAACAAACAAAAATCATACCTCACACAGTCCATGCCATTTGATAAACAGTGGGATTATGATTATGATTATGATTATGGCAGCACGAAGAAAAGAGCAAGACATAACATCTGAGCAATTCAAGTCCGGAGACATTAAAAGCAAAGCTTGCCAACATCATCTGTCTAAGGGACAACAACTTAGAGAACACCATATCGGCATTTCAACTGTGTTGGGAAAGAAACGAAAGGCACACAGTTGTGTACTGAAACACAGGGCACAATCACATTTCTATTCTGAAAGGCACACCCGGTTTCGATGAACACAAAAGCAAAAGGCACCTCCAGTTTCCATGGAAATGAAGACATCGGTCATCAATTTTCGTAGAAAAATTTCCGGTTAATTAATTATATTTGTTGTAGTTGTGACACGGGAAAGAAAACCAGAAGCCATTTACCCTCATCTGCCTGCAGAATCTAGGTCAAACTGAATTTTCCATTCTGTGTGTGTGTGTGTGCGTGTGTGTGTGTGTGTGTGTACACGTGCGCAAACAACTTTTTAAAAAAAAGAAAAGGAAAGTAATGCGGTTTTGAGATCGCGTTTAATAAATCGGAACTGCAGTAGCAAAGCCCACAAGGAAAGGCAGCAGCCGACAATGCTGGGGTGACAGATCTGGGTCAGAAATTCACATTTTCTGTCACCCTCATTTATTTCAAAGGTCGTCTGACAGTACTTGGTTGCCAGAGTCACTATTTATGACACAGGGACGTGCATGATTAAACAACTCTGAACAACGAGCATAGGGGTAGGGCAGGGTGAGTGGAGGGTGGAAGGAGGAGGAGAAGAGGGAGGGCGGGGGGCGTTGCACACAATGCATAAGCTCACTGTCAAAGGTTGGACCTTGTACCAATTTTTACCCTTCAAAATGTCATGTTTTCGTGGGGGTAAAAGGTGGAGGTGGGAGGAGCCATTCTTTTTTCTTCTTCTTTTTTTTCTGTCAGTAAACCTTCCCAGGTTGTACCTTTTAACACTTCAGCTGGAAGAGTTAGCCCCCTTCTTCTTTTCCATCCATGACAAATAGATTGAAGGAAAATTGTCGTTGACAGTTTTGGTACACATGCTGAAGGGGAGGAGGGGGAGGGGGAGCAGTGACAAAAGTCAAGAGGGTGAGCACTGAAGCTTACTTACACTGAATGAGCTTCGCTGGGCTGAAATACTGAGGTTTTGAGCAAGACAAGTTTGAGACCAAGCCAGGGGAGACACAGTAGCTATGTACACCAGGACCTTGATTTGAGGCAGTGGGGTCTTCCAGATGTTTCTTTTTCATTAGCCTTGACACAAACACTCAGTCAGCTACTACGAAATGTACAGTCATAAATACTTTATAAAATAACATTACAAAACAGAAAAAGTCAGAGGAATCTGTAAATAGCAAGCTTATATATATATATATATACAAAATAAATCAACGAAATGCAGCACTTCACCTTTCCCTTTGCTGAGAACAGTCTGATCTGGTGTTGCTAAAACGTCTTTTCATGTGTAGTTCAAGACATTCAGATATGGCAGTATGGGGGAAGTGATGGAGTTTTTCGTTATAGCTGACGGGGCTCCTTTCAGTTTGCTGCATTTTCTCAACTGACTGTAGAAGCCAGTCCTTCTGGTGAGACTGCAAACCTAGGACCCCAGTGCCAACACACGGAATAACATCTCATACACACTCTATAAATGTATTCACGTTTTGCCGAAGAGAAGGCTAGGGACGTGGATGACATGAACATACCCAGCATGCAATCTGGAAGGAAATGAGCTCCGCCAGGTTCTGTTTGCTCCATACATACTGCCTGAAGGTTTCAACGCAGTGCAGGAGAGATGCTTCAGTAAGTTAAGGGTTGAAGTCAAACTACCGCGATTTCTCATAAGCCTGTAGATAAACTGGTATCAGATATTACAGAAAATCGGCCAACATACTGAAATACTGCACAGCAATGTATAGGCAGGACTTGCGGGGAGGGCAAAAGAGGCTGACTATCATCAGCTGACTCCAGAACCGAGGTGTAATACAGCGCTACCCAATGTTCATTCACCCTGTCCAATCTCATCCCATTTTTTCAGAAAGGAGCAGCTGATGCCATAGTCATGCAGCGCATGCCCCAGTTCTTGACGAGGATGTTGAAAATATGATGGGGAGAAGGAAGGTAGGAAAATACAATCTTACGGACTGGGTATATTCTAAAGTCAATATCAGAGAAACATGGGTTTACATTTTTTAGGGACAAGGTATAATTATACTACAGTCAATTCTACTATCATGGACGCAAGGGCTTAAATTTTTAAGGGACAAGGTATAATTATACTACAGTCATTTCTAGTATTTAAAAAAACCCAAGGGTTAAAACAATTTTAACAACACATAATTATTATGCAAAATATTAAAAATATAAAGATATGAAAAATAAGATAGTTTCTTTTGCTGAGACTGAAGAACACGATTATGCTTACATCAACATTCTTTTGTGTGTGGTAATAATCAACCATCAATACATTTTTCTGGTAAAACATGTTTTGTGTGGTAATAACCAACCATCATACATTTTTCTGGTAAACCATGTTTTGCGTGGTAATAATCAACCATCGATACATTTTTCTGATAAAACATGTTTTGTATTTCTGGTAAAACATGTTTTGCGTGGTAATAATCAACACCATCAATACATTTTTCTGGTAAACCATGTTTTGTGTGGCAATAATCAACCATCAATACATTTTTCTGGTGAACCATGTTTTGTGTGGTAATAATCAACTATCAATACATTTTTCTGGTAAAACATGTTTTGTATTTCTGGTAAAACGTTTTGCGTGGTAATAATCAACCATCAATACATTTTTCTGGTAAAACATGTTTTGTATGGTAATAATCAATACATTTTTCTGGTAAAACATGGTTTGCGTGGTAATAATCAATACATTTTCTGGTAAAACATGGTTTGCGTGGTAATAACCAACCATCAATACATTTTTCTGGTAAAACATGTTGTGCGTGGTAATAACCAACCATATACATTTTTCTGGTAAACCAACTCATGATCTGTGCAAAGGGCAGGCGGAGACAGACGGAAAGGCAAAGCCGAGGAAACAAGGAGACAAAGCAAGGAAAGAGACCGGCTCCTTCCTTCCGGGACAAAACCAACAGCGCAGTTGTTGCTGTTGTTGTTGTTCACATGGCACACTGTTCACTGGTATGGCATACCTCTGGGCCTCTGCTGCTGAGTGAGGGCAACATCCAAAGTCATCGTGATAATATTTATAGCATTACATCGCAGAGACAAAAATCAGTTCCTAAGCGTTCAGATCAACTCCAAGCCTACCTTGCTTTGTGTGGTGATGACACTGAAGATATCTGGGCCAGTTTGGGAAGGTAGGGCTTTGTACACAAGCGTTTGTTGAAGACCTTAAGTTATAACAAGCCTTACCCCCCTCTGTCTGCTTCATCACAGTCATTTTCCACGACGCTGATCAGGAGAGATCAAGTTCGGGTGTATCTGTGATCGCTTGATCAAACATCTCTTTGCCTGGGAAAAGCCAATCTCCTGCAGACAGTAAAACACCATCTTACACTTAGCCAAAGTACAATTCTGGTCTTGAACCTTCAAGCGCTCGTTCGAGACTTCCCTGTAGCAAAAGACAAAACTTCTGTTTATCTTTCTGTCCAGGACAACAAAAAAAAGACTCCAAAAAAAACAACAAGGCAATGAAGAACTGCGCAAGTGAGTGACGAAGCTTTGTCCACTAAGACGTCAGCGTGTCCAGAGAGGTCAGCGACGACAGCTGCCGACAGACCTCATGCAGGCTGACCATGACCCATCAGGGAGGGAGGGAGAGAGGGAGGGAGGGAGTTCCCGGCACCTCGGAGCAGGGGCAGGAGGCAGGCGGCTTCACGTGTACCTGTCCCAGCCTTGCTGAGTGGGCACGGCAGCGGCGATGGGGCTGTACATGTGCCGGTGCAGGTTCATCCCGTACTGGTAGCCGCCGCCGACGCCGCTGTTGTTGCTGCTGCTGGTGGTAGAACTCACAGCCCCGGCAGAGGCAGGAGAGACGTAAGCCCCGTGCATGGCTGAGGCCATGGACTGAGCCGAGTAATGCCCCATGCCCGGGTCCCCCATCCCGCCGCCTGGGAAACGTGTGGTAGGGGCCGTGCTGACATTGAAGCCTTCGTATTTGCTGTCGCAGTAACGCTGCTGCTGGCTGCTGCTGCTGCTGGTGATGCTGCTGATGAGGATGCTGCTGGACCCCGAACTGCTCCATCTTGATCTGCTGGCAGCTAGGGGGGTTCTCCTGGCGGAACTTGCAGTCGCTGGAAGGGGCTGGGGGAGGAGGAGGAGGAGGAGGACCCAGGAAGGAGGGAGGGGAGGAGTGTGTGGCTGCAGGAGATTGCGCTGCGGGGTCAGACCCAGACCCAGACCCAGATCCAGGCCCAGACAAATGCTGCTCGTACTGACCTGGCGTGCCCGAGTTACTGGACATCAAAGTGGTAGGGGTCGGGGCGGGGTGAGTGTTGGGGTTGGGGTTGGGGTGGCTGCTGTTATGGTTGTTGCTGCCGTTGCTGTTGTTGTCGATGCTGTTGTTGTTGCTGCTGCTGTTGTTGTTGTTGTTGTTGAGCATGGTGGTGTAGTAGGCGGGGTTAGGGTTCATCCTGTAAGGCGGCATCCAGGCTGCCCCTGTGGGCTCAGTCCCCCGTCAGGACTGCCGGCCATGTAGCCCCCTTGCGGGTAGTGCACACCCACCCGGGGTACCGACAAGGGGTGGGGAAGCTGGTGGTGGGTGGTGGGGGTGTGCGCCGAGGGGGGCAGGGGGAGGGTGGTGGTGGTGGTGGGGGTGGTGGCGGAGGTGGTGATGTTGTTGTTGTTGTTGTTGTTGTTGATGATGATGTTGTTGTGTCCAGGGGGCAGGTACTGGTCAAGGTCCTGGTCATCCAGGGGCTCGATGACGTCAGGGCTGAGGTCCACCCGGCTGAAGTCTATGGGATGTCCGTTGGGGCCTGTAAGACGACAGTAAGATAGCAATGATAAATAATAGTAATGATAATGCTAAATGCTAAATGGAATTCATATAGCGCTATGTCTTGCAAAAACAAATCAACCACACTT
>CM054135.1:55422961-55425461 GCA_028751875.1 Rapana venosa
TTATTCGTTTCTGTTCTTGGTTGGGGGAGGGGGGGTGGGGAGAGTAGGGCTAGTGGTCTTTGTTTCGTTTTGTATTTGTTGTTGTGGGGTTTTTATGGCGTTGTTTTGCTGCCGTTTCATAGTTTTTGCTTTTTTGTCCTGTTTGCTTGTTTGTTTCTTTGGGTTTGGTTTCAAAGTATCAGTTATGTTGTCTGACCACAGCAGTCTGATAAGCACGGGGCGGACACACACACACACACACACACACACACACACACACACTCGCGTGTGTGTATACGCACATACACACACACACACACACGTACACCTTTGTACCAAAGCGCTAGACATCTCAAGTACACGGGCCAATCACCGACTCCCTACTGATAGAGGGGGACACTTCATACGTACGATCCGTGAAAGTCACTACCATTTCACAGACGACAAAACTATTTCCCGCTGTGGGGAGATGAAAGCAGACTACCCACAGAGCACACACACACACACACATACACACACACAGCAGCAGGCCACGCTTCATTGCTCTGACCTTCTCTCTCTCTATTTGGGTCAGGGTCGAAGTAAACAAAAACTGAAACCAACAGTTTGGGACACCAACTTGGCCGACATCTAGAAGAAAGAATAAGCGGGAAGTAAGTGTGTGTGTGTGTGTTGGGGGGGGGGGAGAGAGAGGGAGAGAGAGAGAGAGTGTGTGTGTGTGTGTGAGGGAGAGAGAGAGAGAGAGAGAGAGAGAGAGAGAGAGTGTGTGTGTGTGTGTGGAGAGAGAGAGAGAGAGAGAGAGAGAGAGAGAGAGAGAGTGTGTGTGTGTAAGGGAGAGAGAGAGAGAGAGAGAGAGTCAATGACAAAGGTTTATTGTGATAAGCAAGATGCCCATTCACAAGGGGACAGTGGGAGGGGGGCTGGGCACAAAACAGATAATATCAAATACGGGGAATTTAACTAATTTCAGCCCAAATTAATAATCATCACGTCATGGATTCCCTAGCATGGCTACAGGAGAGCTTCAGATCCTTGTTTCATAACCTCTGGTCAGCCCTGACACTGGGAATTGTCAAGGTGGAGCAGTTTCCCCAACACTGTACAATTACAAAATCAAAACGAACAACAAACTGGTCTGCGACAAGAAAACAAGGTCGCAATGTCTCTTCTTCGGTTGTTGTTTTCATGGCGTGTGCAACTTTTCACCCCCTAACACGTGATATCGATAGATTCGTGATAATCCAGGTGGCATGTAGCGTACAGCTTTTTTCTCAGAGAGAGAGAGAGAGAGAGAGAGATGGTGTTCAAAACTAACATTTAAACTCTTTTTTTTTTTTGAGAGAGAGAGAAAGAGAGAGTGAGAGAGAGAGAGAGAGGGGAGAGATGGTGTTCAAAACTAACATTTAAACTCTTTTTTTTTTTTTAGAGAGAGAGAGAGGAGAGAGAGAGAGAGAGAGAGAGAGAGAGAGAGAGAGGAGAGAGAGAGAGAGATGGTGTTCAAAACCATTTAAACTCTTTGTGAGAGAGAGAGAGAGAGAGAGAGAGAGAGAGAGAGAGAGAGGAGAGGAGAGGATGGTGTTCAAAACTAACATTTAAACTCTTTTTTTTTTTTTTATTGAGAGAGAGAGAGAGGAGGGGGTGCTAAAAAACTAACATTTAAACTTTTTTTTTACAGCCGATGCAACATCGTAACACTTATAGGATTGCTTGCCTGTTGTTTTTGTTTTCATTTATTTAATTATTGTTGGCTTTCTAGTCTCTCTCTCTCTCTCTCTCTCTCTCTCTCTCTCTCTCTCTCTCTCTCTCTCTCTCTCTTTCTTTTGAGTCATTGAAACGTTTTGCGTTGTGTAGGAGCCAGCAGCTAAATGTTGCAGGTGTGGTGAGGAACTGGAGTCTGCTACCTGCCACTGTGGTTACCAGGACAGACAATTCCAATCGTGCAACACACTGCCCGCATGTCGCTGCATTACGGAATCCCGTTCATAATTAGTAGTGAGGCATAGTGCATGTGTGGGAAATCAAAGACTCCTAGCTCAACAGTGTATAGGGGTGGGCTTCTGAGGCTGTCCTTTATTCATCCCGACAGCAGAAATCTGTTCTCTTTTCAAGGGGCCTGGGGGGAAGGGGGGGGGAGTGGGGGATGAGAAAGAAGGAGTACAGCGCATTAAAGCAACACCACCACCATCACCACCACCAGCAAAAACAAAACATAAGCAACAACAACACAACACGCTTAAAAACCTTTGATAGTCAACTTGCATCTTTTTGGCACAAAAATGTGGATCGTAATGTCTTCTTCTTCTTCTTCTCAAGTGTCCGGTCTGGTCCTGCAGACATCGACGATCATGGCTCTCTATTCTTCCCTGTTCTCGTCCCTCTCATGAGCTCATTGTTGGTGCCCTCTTTATTCGTTGCGAATTTGTTTAAGCTGTCTGTGATTTTGTGCGTTGTCTTCCTCTGCTCTTGTTTCCACAGATTTTGCCACTCCATAACAGTTTCTCTAGTCCGTCAGCCCTGATTA
>CM054135.1:55427961-55430461 GCA_028751875.1 Rapana venosa
GAAAAAAAGCAACAAACAAACATCCTCTGAAAAAACAAACGATAACGGGAACAAAGGCTGGAGTTACAATCAGTCTGTACTGTAAATCACCTGGCAACCCCGTCCATGAAGAAAAACATAATTATCCAACAAGAAGTCAGAAGATCCACATCTACATCTACCCAATGCCTAACACACAAGCATCGAGAAAAAACCACCCAAAATAAAATTAATACTTTTTGGAAACAGAAAACAAACAAATAGCATTTCTAATGATTTCTGTCGAGAAGCAGGCATGAACCCCCAATTTATTTTTAAGTGAAAAAGTTCAAAATTTACTTTTGTCAGGTTCTTCCAGAAAATATAACACACACACACACACACACACACACACACACACACACGCACGCACGCACGCACGCACGCATTCACACACCTGAAAAAAAGAAGGCTGGTGACTGTGAAACAACTAAAGCTAAGTACTTCGCCACCAACTATTACTTTTAGTGCTTCCTCTCCTGCTTTTCGTGAGTCGTTTGTCTGCCATCCTGAGCCATATACAGCACCGCAGGGGACATAATTACAACACTGGGGATTCCAATAAATCTCATGAAGCTTATACAGTCGTAGCTTCCCGTCATTTTGTACATAAAATAAAGAAACCCGCGCAGTAAATATTTCTTTTTTTTTTATTTTTTATCTCTGTAGTATACAGGTGAGAACTTACCTCTTCTCTTTTTGTTTTTTTTGAGATTTTTTTGTTTTGGTGGATGAAATATGGCATCCAGGGATAAAACAAATGACTTTTTTCAGGTGTAAGCAAATGTCACGAAAAAACTAGAAATACTGAATTTCTGAACCATGCTTAATTGTCTCTTAAGATCCGGTATCATTGTATCCTGGCTTATCCGCAATAGGGACGGGATAGCTCAGTGGTCACAGCGCTCGCTTTCCCCCAGCCAGTGTTAGGCAGCGTCGAGCGAGGTTACCTCTTGGATGGGTGACTGGTTACGCTTTGGCTTCAGTACAGTTCCCTAGTTCACCCAGCTGTAAATAGGTACCTGCCTCTTTAGGGTCAGGGAAGGTAAAGCAGCGAGGGAGAGGAGATGGGCGCCACCCTCAATATGCTGGCCCTTAGAGAAGTTGAGGTCTCTGACGCCTCGCTCCCCTACGACCACACAGGTTACGGGACACCTTTACCTTAACCTTATCCGCAGTTCAGACTTCTCTCCTAGGACAGTTTGAACACAGTGTGTACTTAGAATCTGTCACTTTTTCCTTGAGGAGTTACTGGTTTGTTGTTTGTTTATATTAGCTCTATTTTGAGCTTCCCTTCACTAGCTTTTCCTGAAGCTGGCCCTTATCTTGAACAACAGCAATCACCATAACCACAGTCACAAGATCAACAAGATTGGGGGTCGGGATAGCGTGGTGGATAGCGTGATGCCCTCGTGGTCTGCTGACCCGGGTTCGATTCTCATTCAAGAGAATTTTTCCTCTGGAATTAACTTCAGTGTCAACTCCACTCTCTTCAAAAGTCCTTCGGATGAGACTATAAACCGAGGTCCCGTGTGCAAACGCACGGAGAACATCTTGCGCACACGTTTAAACCCGTTCCGCTTTTCGAAAGAGTAGGCCATTGTGTGCCGGTGGGAACGGATGACAAAATTGACAAAACTGCATACGCACGGTGACTGAATGAAAAAAAGCACATGGATACTTAATTCCATTATCCTCGAAAAAGAAGAATAAAGAAGAAAGACTTCTAAAATCTCATCACATTTCATCTGGTAAATCTAGACACTCATGCTATTTCCCTGGGAATCTTCCCTTTTCTTTTCTGTTTCTTTTCTTCCGTGCCTCGGCTAGAGCTCCAAGGTTCATCAATGGTGAGTTTTCGTGTATGTCATTGGGGTTGGGGTGGGTTTTTTTTTTTTTTGTGCCTACCATTAAGGTAACCGTATTCCGAATTCGGGGATATTAGGAATCTTACACAATCTAGTACAGTCTAAACGCAAAAGAGAGAGAGGGTATTCTGCTGAGGGCGTAGGTATTGTTATTATTATCATCACCATCATCGTCATCATCATCATCATCATCATCATTATTATTATTACTATTACTATTCCATCAGTATCATCATCATCATCATCATCAGCAGCAGCAGCAGCAGCAGCAGCAGCAGCAGCAGCAGCAGCAGCAGCAGCAGCAGTAGTAGTGGTAGTAGTGGTTCATCACCATTGCAAAGTGTATAAGTTCTCCTTGGCAAAGCATTGTTTTGGGGGTGTTTGGGTTTTAGTTGAACAGGACAGACACCTGACTTGGGCTCCCACACATCTTTTATGCAGAGATGTCAGGAAAAATGATGGCAGCCTGCACTTGATGAACCAGTTTGGGACTGACAACAGTGTGTCAAAGTTTTCAGTCTGCCTATGTGTGTGTGTGTGTGAGTGTGTGTGTTTAAGTGTGTGTGTGTGTGACCTCTTTCTTTCCATGTGACCCACATTTCCCTCTCTCACCT